>OX387716.1:51233338-51805873 GCA_947577245.1 Andrena bucephala | reverse complement strand
GAGAGTCAACGAAGGGTTAAACTTACTTCGTGCCGAGGCTTTCACTTACATCGAGACTTTACTGCACTATATCTTCTTTTACTGTGCCTGCTTTTCTTTTCTAATATATGTTTTTTTTATTTCTATGTATGTACAACGTGTAACTGATTATTGACTCTTTACGTGCAGGCAACGATTGAAAACAGCAGCGTGCCTCACGGTAGCTCAGGGCACCGTGGCGGAAACAGGTACGCGTGCAGGTACCTCGTACGAAGAAACACTTCCAAGCACATCTGCTACGTGTGAATTTCCTACGGATAGAATACACGAAGAAGACGTAGGACATTTTGAAGATTTTCCAATTATGGAAGGAATTATAGAAGAAGCACATTTCGATACGGACGCAGAAGATATTGAAGAAGAAATACATTTCAATGCGGACGAAGAGGAAATTGTAGAACAAGTGCATTTCGAGTCGAACGAAGAAGAAATTGCACAAGAAATAGATTTCGACACATACATCAACGAAGGTGTTGGAAGTGATGCCGATTACTGGGTGGTGGAGACTGCAGAGCCAGAACAGCCGGAAAACCCAATTTCAAAAGGAATCGACTTCGTTGGAAAAATCTTGGAAAACATTCGATTACTGGCCGTGGCATCCAACATTTTGAAATAGTTAGATGTGAACGGAATGGATTAGAAAATGTGTATCATGTAGAGTGCAAAATGTGCAAATACACAGAGCGTATATCCTGTCTTCGGAAGAGTGATGCCACTATGGATATCAACCGCGCCGCTGTTGCCGGAACAATGATGACGGGCGGCGGATATAATCAACTGGAGGACATACTGACGGCCGTGAACGTGTCCTGTATGACGAAAATGATCTACGAGAACTGTCAGAATGACCTAATCGATGCCCTCGAAGTGGCCGCACAACGCGAAATGGAAGATGCTGGAAAAGAAGAAAAAGCATTAGCTATAGCAAGAGGCGACGTACATGCAGAATCCAAGCTACCGTTT
Source organism: Andrena bucephala (assembly GCA_947577245.1). Classification (NCBI taxonomy): domain Eukaryota; kingdom Metazoa; phylum Arthropoda; class Insecta; order Hymenoptera; family Andrenidae; genus Andrena; species Andrena bucephala. The sequence continues at coordinate 51,804,871 of OX387716.1, read as the reverse complement.
ATCCCAGTTGTCGCGGATGGCAGCTGGATGAAAAGGTCCTACCGCGGAGGAGATTACAATTCTCTTTCGGGCGTAGGAGCCATCGTGGGATACTACACGAAGAAAGTGCTGTACATCAGTGTGAAGAATAAATTCTGCATGACTTGCCAAATAGCAGGTACGAGGAAGGAAGAACCGCGCGAGCATCGTTGCTTCAAGAACTGGGGTCGTTATCAGAGTTCAACTGGCATTGAGAGTGTTGCTATTGTCGAAGGCTTCAATTGCAGCATAGATATGCACGGCCTAATATACTCTATATTAGTTGCCGATGGCGATAGCAGTGTGTACAAGAAGATATTGGACAGTAATCCCTATGGAAAGTATATGGTGCATGTACAAAAAATTGAATGCACCAATCACCTATTACGCAATTTTAGTAAGAGAATAAACGAAATCGGAACAAAAGGCCGCAATAAAGATCTAAGAGCTGTTGTACAGAATAATGCTCTCCGTCTGCGTACTGGTATAAAAAAAGCTGCGGAATACCGGTTGCGAGAAGAAATACCACTCGAGGAACGAATTCAAAATTTGACGCAAGACTTGAAAAATGTTCCGAATCACGTTTTCGGGCAACACGAGGAGTGTCAGAAGTTAGCATACTTCTGTAAGAAATACTCTGATCCCAACAGAGTAGACTACGTTCCACGACTGAGAGAAGCTGGTATTTATCAAAATATCGAAGAAGCGATGCAGCAACTTTTCGTTAAAGCTGACAGTTTGCTGCGCGGACTAAATAACAATGCTGTTGAAGGTTTTAATAACATAATTGCTAAATTCATCGGAGGCAAAAGGATAAACTTTGGACGAGAAGGCTCGTATCAGGGTAGAGTCGTCCAATATAACACAAAAGAGGCGTTCAGCAGATTGAGTACGGCAATAAACAAAGAGCCGCCAACCATGGTAAGAAAGCTGGAAGGACGTCGGAAGCGCGCAGCAGAAAAAGCAATGGAGTATAAAAAAGAAGCGAAAGCATCCTCCTTTCGAAATAAAAAACAATCGTGCGACCACGATTACGGCCCCAACGCGGCAAAACCAGATATGGAAGAGACAGTATACTCTTCCGAGTGTAACAGGCACGCGGATATACTCCTTCACTGGCAAAAGAGGCGAGACGAGATCCAAGTGGAAACTCGCGATCAGGCGAATAGCGAAAAGTGGATTGGTTATAGGCAGAAATTATTAACTGCATCCAATTTCGGCAAGGTATGCCGATTACGAAAGACTACACCACGGGCAAATACTGTGAAGAGTATAATGTACCCGCAACTCCACAATTTACATTCTCTCCAATACGGAAGGGAAAATGAGGCAAACGCCTTGAGACAAATGCAAGAAGAATTAGGAATGCATATTCTACCATGTGGCCTCTTCATCGATGATACTGTGCCTCACTTAGGTGCAACTCCTGACGGCCTCGTGGACCATGATAAAATCGTCGAAGTAAAGTGTCCTGAATCGGCCAAGGATTTATCACCTGCTGAAGCAATAAAGCAACTTGATGATATAAAGCGTATTTTCAAGGTTAATGAAATGAATAAGACTCATCATTACTATTATCAAGTGCAAGGACAATTGCACATAACGAAAAGGCAACGGGCCTATTTTTGTTTATGGACGCCGAAAGGAATGAAGGTTACAACAGTATCGAGAGATGATCGATTCTGGGCAACAGAGATGGAGGAAAAACTGAAGAAGTTCTATGAGGACTGCATGTTGCCAGAAATTATAGATAGTCGATACAATCGACAACAGCCGATTAGAGAACCTCCGTACATAAAAACAGGAGGAGCAAGTACGAGTACATAAGAAAGTACACAAAATGATGGATGAAAACATGGCAATAGCGCCGGCGAGTGCATCCAGCGCATATGAAGAGCTGTCGAATCAACCAATTGCAATCCAAAGTCACTATTGCACCGACGAGTGCATCCAGCGCATATGATGAGCTGTCGAATAAGTAATTGCAATTCAAAGTCACTATTGCACCGGCGAGTGCATCCAGCGCATATGAAGAGCTGTCGAATAAGTAATTGCAATTCAAAGTCACTATTGCACCGGCGAGTGCATCCAGCGCATATGAAGAGCTGTCGAATAAGTAATGTTCCAAAATGTAAGTAAGAAAATATGTAGAAGATACATACGGAGAGTGAATAGGACCGTCTATGACGGGGGTGGTGGTGGGCCTTTTCACACTCTCCTAATAATAAATACCTATAGCTATTCTTTCATATCAAGTGGAAATGACATGTATAAAAGCGTAAGTATGACATATACTTTTGTTAAGCAAATAATTGGAGTAATTGGAAATCATCATGAATGTTTCTCTCATATATGAATTTGTTTTAGATATTTCCACCAACCAATATCAACGTTGAAAATCATGCTCTATGAAGCGAGGAAAGGAAGGCAGTCTTCTCCGCAAGCATAAAGATAAGTAAATAACATACATACATTTATATTTTTACTGCATTCAGATTACAACTCGTTCTAACTTTTTATCACAGGTTCTATGACAACTAACTGGAATCGAAAGGGGTCAGTGCCATTCCAAGAAAATATTTATGAGAAATAGGACACAATAATAATGGTTTCTTCAGTAAGTGTAAGTATCAGATTTTACATTCAAGTGGGATAAACACAAAAAATAATTTTAGTTAAATTTATTTATTTTTGCAGATCAAACCAGGGTGTACATATGTACACTGGGCTGAGGAATATCGTTGCAACTACCACAAATGCAGGGTGGAAGAGGTACCCCTTCCATGACGCCGACCGGGCTAAAGAAAATGTGCAGCAGCAGATTTTCTGTCAGCTGGAGGAGCAGATTTTCTGTCCTCGAAGTGACAGAAAATATAACCTATATGCTAGACCCGATTTCCTAAAGATACTGTTGCGGCGTAATAATAATGTTTCGGAAGGATGATGAAAAGTTCACAAATGTAGCGTAATACAACGAAATAGCCGCTAAATATTTATTGTCTTATAGCATATACATAGGTTATATTTTCTGTCACTTCGAGGAGGGACCACATAATAATCACGCGTTGGATTCAACATCAAACACAATTTTATATATGTTTGTTCATAACTGCTTTCTGCATAGGATGTGTATTTCATGTTCTGTTTCAGTGTTTTGCTAATTAAAAAATGTCTATCCTAACAAACTTCCTTTTCTGGGGACATGCCCTCATCTATTTATCCTTTTCACTTATAATTCCTTACTGCCAACGTAGAATATTGTAGCATAAGCACATTTCAAGTAAATGTACAATGAATTTTCTACATTTGCAGTACCAGCAGACTTTCTGTTTAAAAAGTACAACGCAACAGCTGAGAATTTCTTTCCACATTCAAAATAACATGGAAATAGCAAACAGCTCCCTCTCGCGTGCACAGGCAGCCGCGTATCTATGGGTAATACCATTTCAGTGCCGAAAAAACCTGCTGTAATACCGACCTGCCGAATCGGCCAGACCACGTGGCGTGTCTACCCCCTTAAGCCTTTTGATGGCGAAAGATATAGTGTCTGGAAATTAAGAATACGGGCATTGATAAACATAATGGACGCCATCAAAGTTATAGACGATGACATCCCTGAATTATTAAGTGTTGAGTGGAAAAAAGCTGAAAGAGTTGCTAAGAGTGTGATTATGGAATATTTATCGGACTCATTCTTGGGTTTTGTGGAAACAGGAAGCACGGGGAGGGAAATTTAAAAAGGCTAGACGCTATTTTTGAAAGAAAAAGCCTAGCCACTCAACTAGCCTTGAGAAAAAAATTATTAAGTCTCAAATTACAAGGAGATACGTCATTGGTGAGATACTTTACTATTTTTGATGACCTAATCACAGAATTATCAGCAGTAGGAGCAAAACTGGAGGAAACTGACTGTTTGGGAATGAAATTAGGTCACAACACCGCCACACTCATCTCACAACAGCACCTCGCGGACTACGATATAGCATCGCGGAACGAGAGGCAATCTGCCAATCAGCGCTGATCGATCAACCAATCAGCGCGGATCGATCGACCAATTAGCGTGCGCATCGACGATCCAAGAGAACGGAGAAGAAGCGCGAACGGTTATTCGCCATAATGTAACTCTCTCTTGTGTGCTCTGTGATAAGCTACTTGCTTGCAGCATCGCGTCGCGAATATACAAGTACTAAGTAGTCTTCTCAAGCTCAAGTCTCTGTACAAAGGTACAGATCTCATCTCACCACATTTCACGCAGTCTCTGCTCAATTGAACACTCATAATTCCACACAATTAATATAATTGTGTGGATACCACGTGGCGCAACGCGTGGTCGCGAAGAATTCACATTCTCACCTCAGTGCCGCGATAAATACTATCTAAGCCTCTCATCATTTAGTTTCTGTAAATATTGTGCGCTCAAAATAAATCTTGACGAAGTTTTCAACGAAAGCAGTGTTTAGTGTAACATAACCTGTCTTAGGCTCCTCTCAACTCTCAACCTCTGTTATCTTCTCAAACACTTAGTATTAATTAATCATTTATAATAACTCCCTTACAATCTAAAATGCATAAACATATACATATACATATTAGAAACGCAGTCAGATTTATTCTACATATATTTAATCCTAATATCATACATAGCATATGCAAACGTACACAACACACACATTCACGAACGCACGCACAAGAAAGAAAGAAAAAAAGATTAATGCAATTTATTCGTATTTATTCAGTTTAGCAACACCAATTCGGGGCGCAGCGCAAAGTATTTTGAATAAAATATTTATTCATATTAAAATATTTATTTGTATAAAAATATATCTACTTAATATTATTTAATACATTTTTCTTTGTATAAATAGTCATTGTTATAATTGGCGCAATTTTTGTATATCATTAATTTTGTAAAGCTATTAATTAATTTACGACAATGTTTTTAAATGGGATTCTTTTTGATGGGTTAATTAAAAAATGTCCGCAATATGCGTAATGGAATTTATGAACACAACATTTTAGCTGTGTATATGTAGTTGTGTCATCTTAAGCGCAGTTGGATAGCACCTTTATGTACTTGCAGCTAGTGATGGGAATGATACTGCTCAAGCAGTATCGGTACCTAGCGATGAAGTATCATGGCATCTCAAGCACGTATGAGTACCGTAGGTATCAGAAGGTATCGATACCTAAATGATACCTACTGAAAAGGTTCGATGCTTTGTAGGTATCAACATCTTGGCTGGACTTGGTATTCGATACAATTCGAACTCGAAACAAGCATGCCATAGGTATCGAAACAGGAATGAGTACTTGTAAAGAATCGTTTCCCAAATGATACCTACAAAGTCTCGGTCCTTTAAACTCGACTGCGTTCGGGTCCGACGAGATGCCGCACGGCATCCAGATGGCGAGGACACCCCCTTCCCCTCCCCCCGGGCGATAACTCCCCGAGTGTTGCGACTTTCGACCCCTTCAATGAAAATTATACCAAATATGATGTATATCGGAATATTTTTAACGAAGTTAGGTGTAGATTATGAAAATTAATTTTTCAAGTAATTTCCTTCATTATGGTCCGAATTACGTCGTTCTTGGTGTTATTTTCGTCGGAGAAACATAAGGTATCGATTGTTGTCGTTTTCGCAGAGATCTGATGAGAAATGCGGAACTGAAAGATTTCTCACTTCTTAAGGGGGTAGACACGTCACGTGACCTGGCCGATTCGGCAGGTCGGTATTACAGCAGGTTTTTTCTGCACAGAAATGGTAATACCGATAGATCGCCGATTGCCCGGTAAACGCGAGAGGGAGCTGTTTGCTATTTCCGTATTTTATTTTGAATAAGGAAAGAAATTCTCAGCTGTTGCGTTTTACTTATAAAAATTTAAACGGAAGTCGGCTGGTACTGCAAACATAGAAAATTCATTGTACATTTTAATTACTTGAAATGTGCTTATGCTACAATATTCTACGTTAGCAGTAAGGAATTATAAGTGAAAAGGGAAAATAGATGAGGGGATGTCCCCAGAAAATGAAGTTTGTTAGGTTAGACATTTTTTTACTTGCAAAGCACCGAAACAGAACATGAAATACACTTATTACACGTCCTATGCAGAAAGAAGCAGTTATGAACAAACATTATATATAAAATTGTAAGGAATCGATTGACGTCACTGTTGCAAAGATCTGATTAGAAATTGCAGAACATCAGATTCGTCACTGCTTAGCGTGCAACATTGTATAGTCCCGCTGGTTTCGAGCGTCGAAGCCCACGAAACTCAGCGAGACACATGATTGTTGGCGAGCATCGCGTTTGACGATTCTAGCTACAGAATCACCCCGTATAAATGCTAAGAAACGATAGTGTGAAGCGGCGTGCGTTTCAACTGCACATTGACAATATCGTAGATTCTAGGGCCTAGAATATTAGCTCCGTATTACGATGTTCTTCACCAGAGCACTGCATTACTGATGAAAATGATGCCAAACATGGAGCAATTCGGTCTATTTTTAGTGAACGTAGTGTGTGTGTCCTAATCATGTATTCATAAGAAAAAATAGACCGAATTGCTTCGCGTCTCGACTCATTTTCGTGGACATAAACTCACGAATCCATCGGTGGTAACACTCTTATCAAGGTGTAGTGAGAAATATAAACAATTTCATATTCAGTACTGGATGACTCAAGTCGCCGTCGACCGAGGGCCCTAATAAATGTGCATTTATTTGAGAAACCAAAGCCGTGTCACTCGTGACACCTACTCGCGAACAGATACATATATGTATGTACGAGAAGAAGTAATGCAATTTCCCGATGACTTGAAGCAACATTTCAATAGGTAAATGCATGAAACTCTGGGATCAGGAATTCCCAACCAAGTGATGCATATGTAAGAACTGGCGAAATTCAACAATAGTTTGTCGTCTAAATTTTACAATTAAAGTATTTATTTGACGCGAATATACATATGTAAAGTTTGTCAGCAAAGTCTTTCTCGATTTGAGTTCTATAGAAGGCTGACTTTCCTTCGCCATGCAAAGTCCTCTCTTGTCCTTCACGCTAGCAATCATGCAACTCGCTGAGTTTCGTGGGTTTCGACGCTCGAATCCAGCGGGGCCATACAATGTTACGCACTAAGCAGTGACAAATCTTCAGTTCTGCATTTCTAATCAGATCTTTGCGAAAGTGACGTGAATCGATTCGTCGTGTTTTCTCGATCAAATTGGCCCCAAAAATGATATTATTCGGACCATAATTAACGAAATTACGTGAAATTTGTTTGCAGAATTGGAAGCCCGTTTCGTTAAAAATAGTCTGATTTAAATTATTTTCTGTCAATTTAATCGGGAGAATGCCAGGAATCCATTTGTGTCACTTTCATATTGATACGATGAAAAAAAAAACAAATTCTGTTTCTATATAATCGATGACACATCGCTGAGCAACGGCGATCTCGTGCGGCTCGGGCCACAAAGGTTCTCGTCAGTTATTCGAGCATCTAAGATCGTTACGGGCTCTGTTTGGTGTACACGGTACGGACTTTTCGCTATCCCCACCACTTCTGTCTCACTCTTGTCCGGCGAAGGCGAGAGCGAGATGGAAAGAGGGCGAGCGAAGGCACTGAAAGCGAGCGAGGACAGTACGAGACAGACGACGCGTTGATATTTTGTCTCGCTCCGTCTTTCGGACGCCTGACACTCCGTCCTTTGTATGCGCGACGGGCGTGCACGATGGTCGCAAGTGCTTACGGTGAGCACGGGAACCGCTTCGCAAAAACTTGACGCAGGCCCGGCATAAGTCTTTTTTGCGCCCTAAGCGAACTTGTCAAATTGCGCCCTTTATTATATTACATTTATTTGAGATTATTTATGACTTTACTCTGCAAAATTAGGCAACTGCTAGGGCGTAAGGTTGACAAGAAATGCAAAATGGCCTTTTCATTGTTGGCATTGTTGAAAATAAATTTTTAAATGAAATACTACAAATTATACTACAACGGTTTTAAACTACGAGTAGAGTAAGGTCATGAAGAAGCTCAATTAATGTATTATAATAAATGGCGGAATTTGTCAAGCTCGCTTATGGCGCAAAAAAGACTCGTGCCGTGCCTGGCTATCTGACCGTGGCGCGGATGCATCGAACAGTCACGATTCCATCTGAGCACTCGCGCCCGTCGCGTATACTCCCACCATAGGTACCGCTTAGCTGCCTCGGTGCTCCTGTTTGCAACGTTTTCTGACTCGCTCTCGTTCCATCTCACTCTCGCCTTCGCAGAACAAGAGTGAGCCAGAAGTGGAGGGGATAGCGCCAAGCTTCTGTTGTGTATAGGCCAAACCGAGCTGCAGCGTAGAAATACACACATCAGAATAGGTGTGCCTTAGCTCCGAAAAAATTCAGGAGCTTTATTGGTCAGAACATTGATTCTTTCTCGATAGCTTCATCTCGTATTAGTCATGACAGCCACACGGCTACGTTCAGACGGAGCCGCGCAGCATTCCCGTTACCCCACCATACCCTTGGGTGGCCGCGTAACTCCAACAGACAAATCCACGATCGCCAGATAGTGGTGGCTGATTTCTCCTCGATCGCTGTTCGCGAAAACGAATCGACCGACCAATATATCTGAATACGACCTTAGGATAAAGATATAATGAAAGATGAAAAATTATTCGAAGCCCAAGATGAAACGCTTTCGAATAAACAAAGGAAACTAATAAATACCCGGAGCTAAATAAAATTTTAGATTTAGGGTACACACACCCTACCCCAAACATCGTGTCGATTGGCCACTGGGGCCATTCGGAAGTGTATTCTTTTATTTAAATAATGCCCATCTCTGCATAGGACCGTAAATTACAAAAAAAATCAGGGAGTCAACTGTTGACTGATTTAGAGACTTTTCCTTGTTGTATGTTATATGCAATAGTCCGAAGAATAATAATAAGAGCAATAATTGCATATAATTGGTGTAACTTCCACATTCTGAAAATATGATATCAGTAAATCAATATTTCCAGTATTAGTAAAAAAGTTCCAATCTCTTTTTTTATTTTAAATAATGTGGCCATATAATTATAACATAAATTCGACAGCGGTTTCAAGTGATGTATGTGTTACAATAAAAGCGTTAATTTACTAAATGTACACAGTTCCCAGCAGTTATATGCCTAAAATGCATATAACCTAACCTACAATCGTCCGAAAATTCATACATTGACTGCATCACGCTTTTACTGTGGCTTGTGTATCCAGCTAACGCTTCAGTTTTGCTATGACTCCACGTTGGCAGTCCTCCCGAGTAGGCGCCATCTCGTGTCTACTAGCTCAACTAAATTTGTCACGTGACTTGCTCTGTATTATCGCCAATATGGCGGAACTCGTAATTGGGAATGCAATTACGGGAATACGCTTTTCGTCCTTATATGAGCAGATTTTGAGCTGGGTGAGGTCTCATTCGAAAGAGGAAAGTTCAGTGCAGCGCGCTCTGGTCATCGTTTGAGTCACAAGACTCTTTTAGTGACCTAAAAATACGTTGGTTCATGCGGGTGTATTTTGTCGATTTTTGCTCTACTTTGAACACTCATATTATTAGATATCAACACAATCTCGTCGAACCATGACCAGAGCGCGCTGCACTGAACCTTTCTCTTTCGAATGAGACCTCGCCCAGCCAAAAATTCGCTCATATAAGGACGAAAAGCGTATTCTACTAAACCCATGTTTCGGGCCAGATTGTGTCGGTATACAGCGCGCTGCATTACCCGTGTCTACCCCCTTAATGGGCAGGTATACTAACCACTTCGAGGGGTCTTGTTTTCGCCACGTGGTGCCGAGCGCCACTTTGTTTGACTAGCGTCGCTAGAGGATCGTCTATTTCGCTTTCTCTCGTTATATTCATTCTCTTTCCTTGTCCAACTATTCAGGGGTCCCTTGTCGCGATACTTTGTATGCTCAACGTCGAAGGACCGAGACTTTTGTAGGTATCATTTGGGAATCGATTCCATTCGATACCTATAGTACTCATTACGGTTTCGATACCTATGCATGCTTGATTCCGGTTCGAATAGTATCGATACTTTACTGTTGCTGTGATACCAATTCTACTCAGTACTCATTGCAGCTCCTACTGGTATCAAATGTCGATACCAAGTACTTACAATGTCGATACGTATCGAACCTTCCAAACGAGTACTTTGGGTATCGAACTACTTGAAACTCACGAGAAAGACTGGTATCATTCCCATCACTACTTGCAGCTCATTTTGATTTCACATCCTTTTTTTATTTTGTAATTACATTATTTTCTTTTTTTTTTGTTTGACTGACTACAATGAAACATTTGCACCAGTTGCAAGAATAGCAAGCTTTAGATTTATAGTTGCTTTTGTAAATCAATTTAATTTATTAATACATCATATGGATGTGACGACTGCATTCTTAAATGGTAAATTAAAAGAGGACATTTATATGAAAGTTCCTCAAGGAATTATGTGCAAAAGCAACCAAGTCTGTCAGTTGAATAGAGCATTATATGGTTTAAAGCAGGCAGCAAGATGCTGGTTCGAAGTATTTGAAAGAAGTCTGATAGAAAAGGGTTTCCAAAATTCATCAGTCGATCGTTGTATTTACATCTTGGAAAGAGGAAATATATTTAAAAATATATATGTTGTACTATATGTGGATGATCTTGTGATTGCTACAGCAGACATGGAAACAATGACAAACTTTAAAATGTATTTAATGGAAAGATTTAAAATGGTCGATTTGAAAGATATTAATTTTTTCTTAGGAATAAAAGTCGAACGTAAAGATGATAGACTAACTTTAGATCAGACTGCTTATATAAAAAGAGTCTTAGAAAAATTTAATATGAACGAGTGTAAGCCCGTTAGAGCACCTCTGCTAAGTAAATTAGATTATTCAGCCTTAAATTCTGATGACAAATGTGAAGCGCCGTGCAGAAATTTGATTGGTTGTTTAATGTATATAATGATATGTACAAGGTCCGATTTAAGTACTGCAGTGAATATTCTAAGTCGGTATACAATTAAGAATAACAAAGAACTTTGGCAGAATTTAAAACGAGTGTTGAGATATCTCAAAGGTTCAAGTAATATAAAATTAAATTACGTAAGAGGAAATTATAATGAAATAATAAGTGGTTATGTTGACTCTGATTGGGGAGGTCATGATGAAACTGATAGAAGTACAACAGGATACTTATTTAAATTATTTGAACGATACACAATAAGTTGGTCGACAAAAAGACAAGCATCTGTAGCTGCTTCATCTACTGAAGCAGAGTATATGGCTCTTTTTGAAGCTGTAAGAGAAGCTTTGTGGCTAAAATCCTTAGCAGTTAGTATTAATATAGATATTTCAAAACCGATTATAATATATGAGGATAATAACGGTTGCATAAGTATAGCTAACAATCCAAGTAATCACAAGAAATCAAAACATATAGATATTAAATAACATTTTTCAAGAGAGCAAGTTGAGAAAAATGTTATTAAACTTAAATTTGTCTCCACAGAAAGTCAGGTAGCTGATGTATTAACAAAATCACTACCGGCACCTAAGTTTACGGAGTTCAGGACAGGAATGGGCCTGGAGTAATGAAGCTAAATGAAGCTACATACATAGATGTGCACATATAAAGATAATTATAATTTTAGATAATAAGAAGTCAAAATGGTTAATATGGTCTGATTAGGTTTTTCCTGGGTTTCCCTAATCCTGCGCAACAAATGTTGGACCTTGTGTAATTTCCCAGAAGACGGCATGGAAAGAAATGTTCTATTGTGTTCAGTATCATTTTAATTTAATATTAGTGCTTTTACTATTACAATTGCAAATAAAAATGTATAGTGATTTTACATTTGTTTGAGAATAGTTGATTCATTTTTGAGGGGGCGTGTTGGATTACTATTATCATTAAAAGGCAAAAGTGATTCAACATTCAGGGAAAACTGAATATAGTAAAAGATAGTATTGCGTTTGTAGAGTGTCTTTTCTTACAAGACCCGGCAACGTGAAAAACAGTCCGTTGTCAAAGAAGAGCTCACTTCTGTCCGATATAACATATTAGGAAGACGTTCTTTCCTAGCCGGAAAATAAAGATAAAATATTATTCAATAACCCATTTCCAATAAATTGCACGGATATCAACCCACGATTTCCAATACAGATAACTATCGATAGTGAAAATAAGCTGTCGATAGTGAGGACCATCGATATTGCTCCTTCGTAAAAAATAACTAGCCTCTTAGCGCCAAATCGCTGCACGGGAGTGACGGAGAGCATGCGGTAGACAGGGATGGTGCTAAACAAGGACAGGGCTTTATGTGCAAGTGAGAGGGTCTTATGCGGTCAGCGGCTACATCGGGGTCGCGGCGGGCAGAACGCCTATCCCTTGCCTTCCCGTGCTGGAACACCGATATGGGGATTTCGTGCGTTTACCTAGACTTCGGCCTGGCAATCTAAATACTTTCTACCTACGATATACAGTGTGTCCGCGGGAACGCTAAACAGCCGGCTTCCTCCTAAACTATTGGAGATAGAAATATAAAAAAAATAGGGAATTGCATGGTTCGAGGGGGCCAATTAATTAGCGCGAACGAATTTTTTTATCGATTATTATTTTAAAAGATACGATGGTCTAGTTCGGTTTTTCAAACGGAACTATTTTTTTTGAATACCTGAGTTGATAGTGCGTTCCAAGACAAATTCAATAAGCTTTAATGTATACACTTTATTTTCACTGGTTTTTAAGATATTGCGCTTGCAAATTTACTGATTTTCACTGGAAGAAAACTGTCTGGTATAGCACGAACCGGGGACAGTCTTACTGGATCCACGGGTGGCACTGCTTTTGAAATAGATACCTACCTGCCAAAGGTCTACGCCAGGCCCAAAGGCTGGACAATTTTTTTCCGTCAGAAATGCTACTTAGGTAGGTACATCTGCGGTATCGAGAAGCGCACCGTTACTTTTATTTCGCACTTGCTTCTACGCTCGGATGGTCGGTTCTTTGGGAGGGATGCAAGTTCGATTGGGTAGGTTAGGAGGAGTGAAAGCTGCTAGACTAAATTTCAATCATAGGGAGCAGATTGTATCAGAACCATTCGGATTTGCATTCCTCACAAACGGCTGCTCTCTTGAAGAGGCCCTCTTCACAGCAATGCCCACCTTCTCTCGCACGGAATACGTTAACGCTTGCTTTTGTTCTGATATTGAAGCTCGTGTTTATACTCGAGAGGACCACGCGTCGACAGCGGGCTACCCCTTTTCTTCCTGTGTCTCTCCACGAGCCGTGTTGACAGTGGATTGTAGGAGCGTAGATATCTGGATGCCAGTTATTGAATTCAGGAGACGATGGAAACATTTTATTACAAAACACACATGTACTATAATTAAAGTAAATCGTATTCCTCTCGGGCAGGAGTACTGATAATGATCGAACTTGCGCCCCACTTCGCGCAGACCAATTACACGGAGGGTAGTCGGGTCACACACTGCCCAAATGATACAGGGTAATTCTGGAGCAACGCCCGTCAAGGAGATGCGCTGGCACCCCGTGGCGAGGACAGACCTTCGCTGTGCCTCACCCGATTATTATGGCTTTTTTCCGGAAAAAGGTACGAATCCTGGGCCGAACGTAACGAATTGAAGTCGACCCTCCGCAGTCGAGGGTGAATTATCCATTACAGCGTATGAAGAAACCCCTTTCTTCATCGTATCGAAAGGGAAGTGACGCCAATGGATTCCTTATGTTTTTCTGACGAAAATCATACCAAATGTCATGCAAATCGGACTACTTTGACACAAGCAATTTGTATTCCTTATGTAAGAGTTGTCCGATTTCCACGACACTTGGCATGATTTTCATCGGAAATCCCCAAGGAATCTATCTGCGACACTTCCATATCCATACGATAAAAAATAAAGAATTATTTTATTTCCTAACCAGATACAGGGTAATTATGGAGCAACGCCCGTCAAGGAGATGCGGAGGCCTGGTACCCCGTGGCGAGGACAGTCCTTCGCTGTGCCTCACCCGATTTTTATGACTTTTTCCGGAAAAATGTACGAATCCTGGGCCGAACGTAGCGAATTGAGGTCGAGCCCCCGCAGTCGAGGGTGAAATATCCATTTGAGCGTATTAAGAAATTCTTTGCTTCGTCGTATCGAAAGGGAAGTGGTGTCAATGGATTCCTTATGTTTTTCTGACGAAAATCATACCAAATGTCATGCAAATCGGACTACTTTGACACAAGCTATTTGTATTCCTTATGTAAAAATAGTCCGATTATCATGATGTTTGGCATGATTTTAATCGGGAGAACGCCCGGAATCCATTGGCGTCACTTCCCCTTCGATACGATGAAGAAAAGAGTTTCTTAAGGGGGTAGACACGGGTAATGCAGCGCGCTGTAATACCCACATAATGTGCCCGAAACATGGGTTTGGGGGGATACGTTTTTCGTCCTTATATGAGCAGATTTTGGGCTGGGTGAGGTCTCAATCGAAAGAGGAAGGTTCGATGCAGCCCGCTCTGGTCATGGTTCGAGAAGATTGTGTTGATATCTAATAATATGAGTGTTCAAAGTAGAGCAAAAGTCGACAAAATACACCCGCAGGAATCCAAGTATTTTTAGGTCACTAAAAGAGTTTTGTGGCTCAAACGATGACCAGAGCGGGCTGTCTCGAACCTTCCTCTTTCGAATGAGACCTCACCCAGCCTAAAATCTGTTCATATAAGGACGAAAAACGTATCCCCGTGATTGCATTCCCAAATACGAGTTCCGCCATATTGGCGATAATACAGAGCAAGTCACGTGACAAATTTAGTTGAGCTAGTGGACACGAGATGGCGCCTACTCGGGAGGACTGCCAACGTGGAATCATAGCAAAACTGAAGCGTTAGCTGGATACACAAGCCACCGTAAAAGCGTGATGCAGTCAATGCATGCATTTTCGGACGACTTTAGGTTAGGTTATATGCATTTTAGGTATACATTGACTAGGAACTGCTGGGAATTGTCTACATTTACTAAATTCACGCTTTTACTGTAACACATACATCACCGCTGCCGAATATATGTTATAATTATATGGCCACATTATTTCAAATAAAAAAAGAGATTGGAATTTTTTAATAACACTGGAAGTAGTGATTTACTGATATCATATTTTCAGAAAATATAATTATTGCATTTATTATTATTCTTCCGACTATTGTATATAACATATAACAAGGAAAAGTCTCCAAACCGGTCAACAGTTGACTCCTTGATTTTTTTCGTAATTCTTTACGCTCCTATGCAGAGATGGGCATTATTTAATTAAAAGAATATACTTCCGAATGGTCCCAGTGGTCGATCGACACGAGGTTTGGGGGAGGGTGTGTGTACCCTAAATCTAAAATTCTATTTAGCTTCGGGTATTTATTAGTTTCCTTTGTTTATTCGAAGGCCTTTCATCTTTGGCTTCGAATAATTTTTCATCTTTCATTATATCATTATCCTAAGGTCGTATTCAAATATATTGGCCGGTCGATTCGTTTTCGCGAACAGCGATCGAGGAGAAATCAGCTATCACCATCTGACGATCGTGGATTTGTCAGTTGGAGTTCCCTAGCCACCGAAGGGTATGGTGGGGTAACGGGAATGCTGCTCGGCCCCGTCTGAACGTAGACGTGTGGCTGTTATTTATTCTTATTGTCAGCGTAGTACATATGTAGTTGTGTGCGTCACGAAGTAATGCGTAGACCAATACGAGATGAAGCTATCGAAAAAGAATCAATGTTCTGACCAATAAAGCTCCTGAATTTTTTCAGAGCTAAGGCCTAAGGCACACCTATTCTGATGCGTGTATTTCTACGCTTCAGCTCGGTTTGGCCTATACATGACAGAAGCTTGGCGCTATCCCCACCACTTCTGGCTCACTCGTGTTCTGCGATGACGAGAGAATACGCGTTACGAATAGGAGTGTGCGGATCGTCCCGCGGCTCGGATTCTCGGCCCTCGGGACGGGTCGGAAAATTTCGGGCGGGATCGGGCGGGGTCCCGATACTTTCGTATTGCTCGAGATCCCGACGGTTTCGGGATCCCGAGACTCGATTCGGGCTACAAGCATGACCGCCATGAGCGGGCAATTTGATTTCAGGTCGGTTTGGCAAAACTCGGACACGATCGGCTCGAAAGCCAGCTATTACGAGCGGACCGAGACGGAAAGAATTATGTATATCATTTATATCGATACCAGAGTGATAAGTTTTTACCTTTCTGTCTCCTGTTGAATCATAATTTGTATCTTATTATTTATTTACATATATATGTATATTCATTGCTACCAAATAGTCTGTGAATACTGAATACGTCCATATACGTACTTAAATAAATACCATGTTCAGAACTTGGGAAGAAGACTATTTTTATATCGACAATATTTTAAAATCTGAATAAAATATACTTCATACTTAGTACTTTATGTAAAGGGAATATATAGGGTATTATCTTTTTCCGGATAGTTTCAGATTTAAAATAGAAAACGTACGAACTATAAGCATACAAAAAGGAATATTTCCTGGATGTTTCATAATAACAACAATATACAGGAGGCGAATATTTTATTATTTCAAATTAACGTGTAAGAAACATAATTTTTCTATGTTCTCAGGTAATAATTTTAATCTATTACTGGTAACGATATCGTCCGATCGCGTCCGAGTTTTGCCGAGCCGACCTGAAATCAAATTGTCCGCTCATGGCGGCTATGCTTGTAGCCCGAATCGAGTCTCGGGGTCCCGAAACTGTCGGGATCTCGAGCAATACGAAAGTATCGGGACCCCGCCAGATCCCGCCCGAAAGTTGCCGGCCCGTCCCGAGCCCGAAAAATCGGGTAACCGCACACCCCTAGTTACGAAACTCACCGGCCAATAAATCTGAATACGATCTTAGAAGTTCGAATAACCGACGAGAACCTTTGTGTCCCGAGCCGCGCGAGATCGTCGTGCTCGGCGATGTGTCATCGATTATAAAGAAACAGAATTTGTTTATTTTTCATCGTATCAATATGAAAGTGACACCATTGGATTCTTGGCATTCTCCCGGTTATATTGGCAGAAAATAATTTAAATCGGACTATTTTTAACAAAACGGGCTTTCACTTCTACAAACAAATTTTTCACGTAATTTCCTTAATTTTGGTCCGAATTATATCATTTTTGGGGCCAATTTGATCGAGAAAACATGAGGAATCGACTGACGTCACTTTCGCAAAGATCTGATTAGAAATGCAGAACTGCAGATTTGTCACTGCTTAGCGCGCAACATTGTATGGCCCCGCTGGTTTCGAGCGCCGAAGCCCACGAAACTCAGCAAGTCGCATGATTGCCAGCGAGAAGGCCAAGAGGGGACTTTCCATGGCGAAGGAAAATCAGCCTTCTACAGAACTCAAATCGAGAAAGACTTTGCTAACAAACTTTATATTCACGTCAAATAAATACTTGTAAAATTTAGACGACGAACTATTGTTGAATATCGCCAGTTCTTACATATGCCCCACTGGGTTCGGAATTCCTGATCCCAGAGTTTCATGCATTTACCTATTGAAATGTTGCTTCAAGTCATCGGGCAATTGCATTGTTTCTTCTCGTACATATGTATATCTGTTCGCGAGTAGGTGTCATGAATGACGCGACTTTTATTTCCCAAATAAATTCACCCCTATCAGGGCCCTCGCTCGAACCGCTTGACAAGGAGACCGCACGATGTGAACCGAGTGCGAGTGAAATAGCGCACCAGCGGTACACCCTCGGTCGACGGCGACTTGAGTCATCCAGTACTGAATACGAAATGTTGAAAATTTCTCATTACACCTTGATGAGAGTGTTACCATTCATGGATTGTTGGTGAGTCAAGACACGAAGCAATTCAGTCTATTTTTTCTTATGAATACATGATTAGAACACACTCTACGTTGAATAAAAATTGATCGAATTGCTCCATGTTTGATATAATTTTCATCGGGAAATCTTAAAAAATTCATCGGTAATACTTTCATCAATACTTATCAAAAACACGAACATTTTATTTTTCTGTACTGGGTATTTTATCTAGCTCGTCGGTTTTATTGTTCTCGGCTGTCAACGGGCGGTCTACTAGGACCCGAAGGTCCACGCTCGCAACGAGAAAGCAAAACAGTGGGGTGGGTAGGTCTTTCCCGATAAACTGAGCCCAAAGGCTTCTCAACAATTGAAACATTGGAAGACTGTACATATTCTTTCTGATACTTTCGGCGATATGCGCAACCATTTGTATGCCCGGTTTCATGTTTAACAAGTCAGGCGATTTTGTTTGTGAGAGCCATATATAAAGACAGTCCTGTAACGTTCACTACATCTTCAATTATAAAACTGCAAATATGTTATTTTACACATGTGTCTCGCTGAGTTTCGTCGGCTTCGACGCTTGAAACCAGCGGGGCCATACAATGTTGCGCACTAAGCACTGATGAATCTGAAGTTTTGCAATTTCTAATCAGATCTTTGCGATCGTGGCGTCAATCGATTCCTTATACTTTCTCAATCAAATTGGCCCCAAAAATGATACAACTCAAACCATAATTAAGGAAATTACGTGAAAAATTTGTTTGCAGAATTGAAAGCCCGTTTCGTTAAAAATAGTCCGATTTAAATAATTTTTCATAAAAAAATGCGTAGGCTGGATGCGCGTGATTATTACATGGCCCCCTCCATAGACATATATAGACGGATCAGAAGATGGGACTATCGGCGTGGGGAAGGAAGGCTTGGAGGGGTAAAGGCATAGGTTCAGATACAGGCGCGTCGGTTAGCTTCGGATGCATTCGGCATGCATAACCACAGCGTTATCCGATTTACTCGTATCGCTCCCCTTACCGCGAACCTTGCCACCCCCCTCAGCTTACGCTCCACCGTCTATATATGTCTATGGTCCCCTCCTCGAAGTGACAGAAAATATAACCTATGTATACGCTATCTTTTGCGCTACATTTGTGAACTTTTTATCATCCTTCCGAAACATTAGTATTACGTCGCAACAGTATCTTTAGGAAATCGGGTCTAGCATATAGGTTATATTTTCTGTCACTTCTCACTTCGAGGACAGAAAATCCGGTCCTCCAAGTGACAGAGAATATAACCTATATGCTATACCCGATTTCCTAAAGATACTGTTGCGGCGTAATAATAATGTTTCGGAAGGATGATGAAAAGTTCACAAATGTAGCGTAATACAACGAAATAGCCGCTAAATATTTATTGTGTTATAGCATATACATAGGTTATATTTTCTGTCACTTCGAGGAGGGACCACATAATAATCACGCGTTGGATTCAACATCAAACACAATTTTATATATGTTTGTTCATAACTGCTTTCTGCATAGGATGTGTATTTCATGTTCTGTTTCAGTGTTTTGCTAATTAAAAAATGTCTATCCTAACAAACTTCATTTTCTGGGGACATGCCCTCATCTATTTTTCCTTTTCACTTATAATTCCTTACTGCCAACGTAGAATATTGTAGCATAAGCACATTTCAAGTAATTAAAATGTACAATGAATTTTCTACGTTTGCAGTACCAGCCGACTTTCCGTTTAAATTTTTATAAGTACAACGCAACAGCTGAGAATTTATTTCCTTATTCAGAATAGAATACGGAAATAGCAAACAGCTCCCTCTCGCGTTTACCGGGCAATCGTCGATCTATCGGTATTACCATTTCTGTGCAGAAAAAACCTGCTGTAATACCGACCTGCCGAATCGGCCAGACCACGTGACGTGTCTACCCCCTTAATACGGTCAAATGGATATTTCACCCTCGACTGCGGAGGGTCGATTTCAATTCGTTACGTTCGGCCCAGGATTCGTACCTTTTTCCGAAAAGAGCCATAAAATTCTATGGTCACTGCGGGGTGTTGTCCTCGCCACGGGGTGACGGGCGCAGCACCAGAATCAGCCTGTACCTACCTCTTTAAGAAATAAAACAATTCGTTATTCCCTATCGTATGGATATGGAAGTGTCGCCGATGGATTCCTTGGGGTTTTCCGATGAAAATCATTACAAATGTCGTGTAAATCGGACAACTTTTACATAGGGAATACAAATAGCTTGTCTCAAAGTAGTCCGATTTGCATGACATTTGGTACGATTTTCGTCAGAAAAACATAAGGAATCCATTGGCGTCACTTCCCTTTCGATACGATGAAGAAAAGGGTTACTTAATACGCTCAAATGGATAATTCACCCTCGACTGCGGAGGGTCGACTTCAATTCGTTACGTTCGGCCCAGGATTCGTACCTTTTTCCGGAAAAACCCATAAAAATTGGGTGAGGCAATGCGAAGGTCTGTCCTCGCCACGGGGTGCCAGCGCATCACATATTTGGGCAGTGTGTGACCCGACTACCCTCCGTGTAATTGGTCTGCGCGAAGTGGGGCGCAAGTTCGATCATTATCAGTACTCCTGCCCGAGAGGAATACGATTTACTTTAATTGTGTGTTTTGTAATAAAATGTTTCTAACGTCTCCTGAATTCAATAACTGGCATCCAGATATCTACGCTCCTACAATCCACCGTCAGCACGGCTCGTGGAGAGACACAGGAAGAAAAGGGGTAGCCCGCTGTCGACGCGTGGTCCTCTCGAGTATAAACACGAGCTTCAATATCAGAACAAAAGTACTCCGTATTCCGTGCGAGAGAAGGTGGGCATTGCTGTGAAGAGGGCCTCTTCAAGAGAGCAGCCGTTTGTGAGGAATGCAAATGCGAATGGTTCTGATACAATCTGCTCCCTATGATTGAAATTTAGTCTAGCAACTTTCACTCCTCCTAACCTAACCAATCGAACTTGCATCCCTCCCAAAAGAACCGGCCATCCGAGCGTAGAAGCAAGTGCGAAATAAATATACCGCAGATGTACCTACCTAAGTAGCATTTCTGACGGAAAAAAATTGTCCAGCCTTTGGGCCTGGCGTAGACCTTTGGCAGGTAGGTATCTATTTCAAAAGGCAGTGCCACCCGTGGAACCAGTAAGACCGTCCCCGGTCCGTGCTATACCAGACAGTTTTCTTCCAGTGAAAATCAGTAAATTTGCAAGCGCAATATCTTAAAAACCAGTGAAAATAAAGTGTATACATTAAAGCTTATTGAATTTGTCTTGGAACGCACTATCAACTCAGGTGTTCAAAAAAAATAGTTCCATTTGAGAAACCGAACTTGACCATCGTATCTTTTAAAATAATAATCGATAAAAAAATTCGTTCGCGCTAAATAATTGGCCCCCTCGAACCATGCAATTCCCTATTTTTTTAATATTTTTATCTCCAATAGTTTAGGAGGGAGCCGGCTGTTTAGCTTTCCCGCGGACACACTGTATGCTACGTCTTTGCCAAATAGATGAGGAATCGAGCACACCATCCTATTACGTGTGATGTTTTATCAAGCAAAATTCATTTTAGCAAACTAAATAATAACTTGTAAAATTGTCACCATTGTCACTAGGCATAACTCAGTGGTTCTTCGACACAGGGGGGCCCGACATGCAACGTTGTCAAATTTCCGAAGGGGAGCCGATTCTGTCGCCTAGTGTACATCTCATTATCACAGATTGGTGCATTGTAAATACTGTTTAATAAAGAATTATTATTGTAAATATGTGTTAAATACGAGTAAGAAAGAATGGGAGGGGGATAAGGGACGCACTGTGTACATATGTAATCAGAGTATGCAATTCATAAGTAGTCGGCTGGCGTCGTGGTTACTCTTCTTTTCACCAAGAATATGGTGAATTAAAAATTTTAGGTTTCAATACTATAGAAGATTTTAAGTTCCGCGAATATTTGTCACATTCGGTTGTCGCGAAACCAATTACAATATGTATTATAAATACGGAAAGCGCCGATGCCTTATAGTCCCGCAAGCGGGTCGAGCTTGAGCTCGAGCTGAAAGACGGAGCGAGTCAAAGTATCATGCTTTCAACCTTTCGTTGCCGACGTTAACTTCGTGTCAACTGAATCGTTGCCTCTCGCTCTGGTCTTCGGACTTCTCACTCGCGGCATCGTTCGCACGGAATCGTGTCCGGATCACGTCGTACGCCCGCCGCCAGCCCCCATCGTTGGGTTTATTACGAGGAATTACTATATCATAGACTAAGGTCGGGTTCAGATACACTGGCCGGTGAGTTTCGTGAGGGGTATTCTCCCACCACACCGCTTGTCTGCCTCGTTGCTCCTTTTCTCTACGTTCTCACTTTCTCTCGGGCTACGCCTGGTCGTCGCGCGGTGGGGAGTGGTGTCCGTGAAGTAGGACACACACAGCGAAGAATCCCCACTACTTTGAGTACATTGCGGAGACATGATTCCGAGCAGTCGTTTCTCGCTCCTTTCTTGCCGCAGGCGAGAGCGAGATGGAATGAAAGCGTGTCTAAACACTCATGTCCGTCGCGCACGCAGAGGACGGAGTATCAGGCGTACGAAAAACGAAGCAAGACAAAGTATGTATCAAAGCGTCAACTGTCCCATACCGTTCCTCGGTTGATTTCAGTCCCTCTGACTCGCTTTCGCCTTCGCAGAACAAGAGTGAGCCAGAAGTGGTGGGGATAGCGCTACGCTCCTGACGTGTAGGTCAAACCGTGTTCTTAGGTCTCCGGTCCGCTAAAATTTAGGAGTTTTATTGGTCAAAACATCGATCCTTTCTCGATAGTTTCATCTCGTATTGGTCCACGCATAGCTTCGTAACGCACACAACTATTACGCTAAGAATAAACAACAGCCACATGGTTGCGTACAGGCGGAGCCGAGCAACGTTCCCGTTACCCCACTATACCCTTTAGGGGCCTAGCAACTCCAACTGACAAATCCACGATCGTCAGGTGATAGTGGCTGATTTCTCGTCGCGCGCTGCTCGCGAAAACGAACTCACCGGCCAATATATCTGAACCCGACCTCAGGTATAGATTAGACCTAACATCCAATGCACTCTCCCTCCCGGGTTTGAGAGATCCTAGGAAGAGACTCTCGTCCGAGATGATTACATATGTATTTAGTGGCATTTATTCTACCTAATAACAGTCACGATTTCAGAGTTTTAAAACGTAAAAATCTGGACCCTCCGTCCATCTCGGGTCTGGCGCACTGTAGCGGATCGAATCGTTATTGAGCAAATGAAAGTATAACAATTCATAGCGTTTCGTCCTTGGGTGGGTCTATAATCATCTCAGGCAAGTGTATACTTGTCTACGAACAAACTTTACATATAGATAAGTTCGTTTCATCGTTAAGGGTGTATTCTACCCAAATATTCGGTAGATATATTTTTTTATATTTTCTAATAGTTTAGAGTTTCAAAAATATGTCTCTAAATATTAAGGTAAAATTCGAAAAACTCCCAGAGTTATAGGGGCTTAAGGCCGTGGCGTGTCCGGCAGTCGTTCCCTCGACTCTTGTATCTAAAGAGGCTATGACTGCTAGCAGAGAAGAGAGAGAGAGCTGCCCAAAATGATTTTTTTGAAGTTAAGGAACGTTTCCTCTACGATCCTGGTATAGCAGATTAGGGGAAAGTTACAGAAATTAGTCGTTATCTACCGTCACTTCAGTCGTATAGGTCGTAACTGCATGAATAACTTTAAACGCGTTTTTCACGATACAATTTTTTTAGATCGGGCGCACATTTTTCTCAAAAACTACAGGACCGATTGAGCTAAAATTTGACACACATTCACAGTGAATGTGCACCTATAGCCCGAAGCAGAATTATATCAATAGTTTCAATACAACCCCCTCCACTCATTGTTTTAGTTCAAGAAAAGTCGAAAAATTCTAACATTAATTTTTAAACAGCTGCGATTTCGGTAACAATTCGTGCGCCCGATGGGGCCGAGTTTGATGACATGACCAGCGCTTCGGCGTGTAACTTGTACAATTTGCAATATAATGCATTGTAAAAATTTGTGTTGATAGTTCAAACATTACTAAATATGTGTACAAAAACCCTGCCCTGTAGGTGCGATAGGTTTTCCAAAATTAATTTCCAAATATCACCTTCAAAAACGAGTGTCTAGACTAGAATACCCCCTTAAATTATACATCAAATTTCCCCTCGAGATTACAGATGTGGCTTTTTTTAGAGTATGACAATTTTTTTTTATATTTGAATATAAATGCTCTATATAAGAGCTCTAGCACTTTCGAATGTGAGGTTTCCAACGGATAATACTTTCTCGCTTGCGAGAACCTCTACCAATCATTTAACGCGCTGTTATATTTTTTTTTATTGTTATTTCT
The DNA here is from genome assembly GCA_947577245.1 of Andrena bucephala. Lineage (NCBI taxonomy): Eukaryota > Metazoa > Arthropoda > Insecta > Hymenoptera > Andrenidae > Andrena > Andrena bucephala. The sequence continues at coordinate 51,780,525 of OX387716.1, read as the reverse complement.
GCTAATGTACATAATATGTACAGATGCAGTAAAGATGTTCTATCTCAGAAATGAGTTCCTGATAACCTTGCCACAACCAGGGTAAGCTTGAGTGGGTGGTACTATTTCCTGCAAGGATTCATCTAGAGATCAGGATTAAGTTTGATGATCGGTGGGTCTGAGGTTAGTAACCTCTGACACAATAAAAACCATGGTTGCGTTATCCACACCGGGATCGCACCCACCTCGTGTCGGGTTTACACCAAGGCGAACACGAACAATAACATGAACAAAAACGTTTTTGTCTTTTCTCGCGTACATGTTCACTAACACGCAGTTCGCCTCGGTGTAAACGCGAAATAGCAATGTTCGCTAACATTTGACCCTACTAATAGCCGTGAAATCGTCCGGATGACCAAATCTATGAAATTTGGGCCGTGCTATCCCTTGCCATTGTGGCACTGCTCGTAAACAGGCGACCCTCTAGGACCATCCGCCGGCAGGTACTCCACAGAAATAGTATGCGTGACAGGCTCTAATAAAATGTTTATATTTTTTGTTTTAGCATAATGAGAATATTTCCAACGTATGGGTGAGATTTTTCTAATAAAAATGAAACCAAACCCGATGCAATTCAGAAAAGTTTGAGTTCTGCTTATAATATATAATGGATTTAAAATTTCAATATTTTTTAATGCTAGTCAATAACAGAGTTGCTTGAAAAAGAAAATAAAATTTTTGTTTGGAGGTGATTCGTGTTTAAAGTTGTAGGATATTACTTACAAGAGGGTGATTCTGAAACTACGCTCGTCAAAGAGATGCGGCCTGGAACCCCGTGGCGAGGACAACCCCTCGCAGTGCCTCACCGAATTTTATGGCTTTTGGCCCTCGAAGGGGTTGGAGTGCCTATTAAGAAGTGAGAAATCTTCGACATGCGCATTTCTCATCAGACCTTTGTGAAAACAACGCCAATTGATTCGTTATGTTTTGCCGATGACATTGACACCAAGAACGACGCAATTTGGAAAATAATGAAACAAATTCCATAAAAAATTCATTTCCATAACCATAAGCTATTTTCGTTAATAATAGTCCCATTTACATGAAATTTGGTATGGTTTTCATCGGAAAATCATAAGGAATCCATCGGCATCACTTCCATATAGATACGATAAAGAATAAAGGATTATTTTTTTCTAAAACAGGTATGAATCCTCGCCCGACCGTAGCGAATTGAGGTTGGCGCCCCGCAGTCAAGGGGTGAAAGTGTGAAATATCCATTTTCGCTACGGTCGGCCGCAAAAATTTGATCTCCTTTTTCAAGAAAATCTGTTATTGACTAGTATTAAACATATTGATATTTTACAGCCATTATATATTGTAACGTACCGCTACGAACCGCCATAAATTTTTCCTTCTTCTTTCTATATTAATCATTATTTTCGTTCCATTATATCTAAATTGTAACATTAGTATTAAGAATATATGAAACACGTGCAAGCGACACGCTATGTAGCGAGAAACAGTGAACTAAACGACGTGCAACGCATGCGCATAACCGCCTATTCAAACAGTGAACTCTCAGTGCCGCGAGTGAACCAAGCGCGCGTGCGTAGACAGCACGATCAACTGGACGCTGAATAAACCGAGTCTAGTACGCGAGTGGCGCGAACCGGATGTTAATTCTAATTGGTGCGCTAGATCGCACAGCGAGTGAATGGCGCGGGCAAAGTACCAGCAAGGAGTATAAATACAGGCCCGCCAGCAGCAGAGAGCACACTTGGTTCTGCCACCGAACCAAACCGAGGTCGCTTTAACTAGCCCCTCAGTCTAGCAAGGTCTACAAGAAGTTTATCTTAATTCAACGTCCTGATTTCCAATTTCAAACATCTAACCGAGGTCGCTTTAGCTAGCCCCTCAACTTTCATCCTAGAAAGCGTGGGCCAGCTGATATGCACCAGAAACCGCTACAAATCCAAAGGAAGGAATCCACCAAATTCAACTTCCATCTGGGGACGCCCTAACCGGCTACCATCCTAGAAAGCGTGGGCAAGCTAATAGGCAACTGGAAGCCACTACAATCCCAGAGAAGGAATCCTCTCGTAGTTCTCAAACTTTAAACATACCGAATCGACCTAGCGTCATTCTCTGTATTAATCATATTACCGACTTAGCGTCGTAACCAACATCAAACTATATTCTTTGTTACCGACTTCGCGTCTAAATCAACCAATCACCGACCGATACGTCGTTACGTATTTACTTTAGTTCTATTAATTAATTGTCATAATTCGCGCGACTCAGTGTCGTATTATATGTTCTATTTCGACCTAGCGTCAAAACCATTTTTTGAATAAACCTTTGTTACTTATTGTTAAAAGAAGGACTCTCGTTTTATGAAATTCATTTCTTAATCGCACGCCACCCGAACCAATCCCACAAATTCACAGGTAAACCGCTCTACTTGTGAATCTCCTGTAATAAACGGCAACGTCTCGTTCGAGAACGTTACAATATTATAAGCAGAACGCAAACATACGTTGGAAATATTCTCATTATGCTAAAACAAAAAATATAAACATTTTATTCGAGCTTGTTACGCATACTATTTTTGTGGAGTACCTACCGACGGATGGTCTTAGAGGGTCGCCTGTTTACGAGCAGTCCCACAATGGAAAGGAATGCGGATCGCCTGGTATCGTCAGAAATGTTCGTCAGTTGCGTTCCTACCGACGCGAACATCTTCGAGAACGTTCGTACGTTGTATTCTGTTCGTGTTCGCGGCGGTGTAAACGCGACGAGAACAGACGAACACGTTTTTTATCGTGTCATTGTTAGTGTTCGTCTTGGTGTAAACCCGGCATCAGACACTCGTTCATTTAAAATCTTCTGAATGACTTAGGGATTACGGCGAAAGGTGAGAACGCATAAAAATTCCTGTCCTTCCAATTTAGCGTAAGCTCATGAATACTCATTACATCTGGATCTCTCTCTCTCAAGCGCAATACACTGGAAATTTTGAGTTTGCACGCGAAACAAAGAGATCTATAGACGGCGAACAAAAAAATTGCACAAAATGTTGAAAGGCATATTCTGCCAGCATCCATTCGGTATTAGTGTTTCTTATCCATGATAGGAAATTTGCATCACTATTCTCGCGCGATGGTATGTATTTATGCAGCATGGATCCATAGCCTACGTGTCTCGCACTAGTTCCAGATATCAGATGGCTTGGCAGCTGTATTATCAACCCTAACAAGAATTTCACATTCCTTCAAGCATGCAGCAAAACATTTACTTGCTACAAATGCTGCCATGACATTAAATCATTATTCGTCTTTCTTCCATAAACCATGTGCCGTCTCTCCCTCACAGAAGGGACCATATTCTCTCAGTGAGGAGTCGGAAAAAATTTCCCTTCCATAAGACACGGAACGTTTACTAACCTCTGCTGCGACAATAACTATTCTTCTTTTGTATAGTCCGGCAGAGTTATTATTATATCAAAGTTATCTATGCTATATTCAAGAGCTGGACATTTAGGCCTTCCTAATGATTTGCAGTGTAGTACTCCATATTCTACAGCTGGGCCGGACGCGACTAACGAGCCTATTAAATGGTGCGAACCCCTGTAACGAGTTATCTCGGTAAGACGGCGATATTTCCCCCCACCGCTCGCACGCAACGCGGGATGCGGCAAACAAACGCGGCCGCGAGAGAGCCGCGCGCCGAACGGCTCTCTCGCTGTTGAATATAGCCGGAGTACGCATATAGGCCGGCGCGACGGTCCATTCGACAGAGATCGCCTAGAGCGTTACAAGTATCAGTGCGCGTCTCCCAGAGACCTCTTATGCAATTTCACGTTCTTGTGCGAACACCAGCTCTTGTGAAATACCAAACTTTTGTCCAAGCATCAGCTCTTATGCGATGACAGGCCTGAGTCCCTGCGACTTTTTGAACTTCACCTTACATCAGGGTACAAGTCATTCGACCGGCGGCTCTGGACAACCGTCCTGAGCTGGCAACACAGTTCCTCCACCGTCCCAACGGTAACCCCGCGATACACGGTTACACTCCCTAATCTTACATTTTTGTCACGTGGGAAAGGGAGACGGCCGTTTTTTATGGATTAATTCAAACGCAATTTTTTAAGAAATTAAGGTATTTACATCTTATACAGGGTGTCCCACCTAAGATTGGACAGCCGGTTTTCTCCTAAACTATTGGAGATAAAAATATTAAAAAAATAGGGAATTGCATGGTTCGAGGGGGCCAATTAATTAGCGCGAACGAATTTTTTATCGATTATTATTTTAAAAGATACGATGGTCAAGTTCGGTTTATCAAATGGAACTATTTTTTTTGAACACCTGAATTGATAGTGCGTTCCAAGACAAATTCAATAAGCTTTAATGTATACACTTTATTTTCACTGGTTTTTAAGATATTGCGCATGCAAATTTACTGATTTTTACTGGAAGAAAACTGTCTGGTATAGCACGGACCGAGGACGGTCTTACTGGCTCCACGGGTGGCACTGCCTTTTGAAATAGATACCTACTTGCCAAAGGTCTACGCCAGGCCCGAAGGCTAGACAATATTTTTCCGTCAGAAATGCTACTTATGTAGGTACATCTGCGGTATCGAGAAGCGCACCGTTACTTTTATTTCGCACTTGCTTCTACGCTCGGATGGCCGGTTCTTTTGGGAGGGATGCAAGTTCGATTGGTTAGGTTAGGAGGAGTGAAAGTTGCTAGACTAAATTTCAATCATAGGGAGCAGATTGTATCAGAACCATTCGCATTTGCATTCCTCACAAACGGCTGCTCTCTTGAAGAGGCCCTCTTCACAGCAATGCCCACCTTCTCTCGCACGGAATACGTTAACGCTTGCTTTTGTTCTGATATTGAAGCTCGTGTTTATACTCGAGAGGACCACGCGTCGACAGCGGGCTGCCCCTTTTCTTCCTGTGTCTCTCCACCCGCTGTGTTGACGGTGGATTGTAGGAGCGTAGATAACTGGATGCCAGTTATTGAATTCAGGAGACGATAGAAACATTTTATTACAAAACACACATGTACTATAATTAAAGTAAATCGTATTCCTCTCGGGCAGGAGTACTGATATTGATCGAACTTGCGCCCCACTTCGCGCAGACCAATTACACGGAGGGTAGTCGGGTCACACACTGCCCAAATGATACAGGGTAATTCTGGAGCAACGCCCGTCAAGGAGATGCGCTGACACCCCGTGGCGAGGACAGACCTTCGCATTGCCTCACCCGATTTTTATGGTTTTTTTCCGGAAAAAGGTACGAATCCTGGGCCGAACGTAGCGAATTGAAGTCGATCCTCCGCAGTCCAGGGTGAATTATCCATTACAGCGTATTAAGCAACCCTTTTCTTCATCGTATCGAAAGGGAAGTGGTGCCAATGGATTCCTTGGGGTTTTCCGATGAAAATCATTACAAATGTCGTGTAAATCGGACAACTTTTACATAGGGAATACAAATAGCTTGTGTCAAAGTAGTCCGATTTGCATGACATTTGGTATGATTTTCGTCAGAAAAACATAAGGAATCCATTGGCACCACTTCCCTTTCGATACGATGAAGAAAAGGGTTTCTTAATACGCTGTAATGGATAATTCACCCTGGACTGCGGAGGGTCGACTTCAATTCGCTACGTTCGGCCCAGGATTCGTACCTATTTCCGAAAAAAAAACCATAAAAATCGGGTGAGGCAATGCGAAGGTCTGTCCTCGCCACGGGGTGCCAGCGCATCTCCTTGACGGGCGTTGCTCCAGAATTACCCTGTATCATTTGGGCAGTGTGTGACCCGACTACCCTCCGTGTAATTGGTCTGCGCGAAGTGGGGCGCAAGTTCGATCATTATTAGTACTCCTGCCCGAGAGGAATACGATTTACTTTAATTATAGTACATGTGTGTTTTGTAATAAAATGTGTCTATCGTCTCCTGAATTCAATAACTGGCATCCAGATATCTACGCTCCTACAATCCACCGTCAACACGGCTCGTGGAGAGACACAGGAAGAAAAGGGGTAGCCCGCTGTCGACGCGTGGTCCTCTCGAGTATAAACACGAGCTTCAATATCAGAACAAAAGCAAGCGTTAACGTATTCCGTGCGAGAGAAGGTGGGCATTGCTGTGAAGAGGGCCTCTTCAAGAGAGCAGCCGTTTGTGAGGAATGCAAATCCGAATGGTTCTGATACAATCTGCTCCCTATGATTGAAATTTAGTCTAGCAACTTTCACTCCTCCTAACCTAACCAATCGAACTTGCATCCCTCCCAAAAGAACCGGCCATCCGAGCATAGAAGCAAGTGCGAAATAAAAGTAACGGTGCGCTTCTCGATACCGCAGATGTACCTACCTAAGTAGCATTTCTGACGGAAAAATATTGTCCAGCCTTTGGGCCTGGCGTAGACCTTTGGCAGGTAGGTATCTATTTCAAAAGGCAGTGCCACCCGTGGAACCAGTAAGACCGTCCCCGGTTCGTGCTATACCAGACAGTTTTCTTCCAGTGAAAATCAGTAAATTTGCAAGCGCAATATTTTAAAAACCAGTGAAAATAAAGTGTATACATTAAAGCTTATTGAATTTGTCTTGGAACGCACTATCAACTCAGGTGTTCAAAAAAAATAGTTCCATTTGAAAAACCGAACTTGACCATCGTATCTTTTAAAATAATAATCGATAAAAAAATTCGTTCGCGCTAATTAATTGGCCCCCTCGAACCATGCAATTCCCTATTTTTTTAATATTTTTATCTCCAATAGTTTAGGAGAAAACCGGCTGTCCAGTCTTAGGTGGGACACCCTGTATATCGCGCAAGATTACTTTGTCATAATTAATAATGAATCCCAAAGACATGAGGAGATTTACTTTTGTCTGAATTCGTTTATTGCAAGACTCTGCATCTTTCCCAGGCAGAAGATATCATCGAGATATATTATTATTATTATTATTATTAAACGTCTTTATTACTCCAGTAAAAGGCGAGGTGCAGCTAGTAAGCTGTTACTATGCCTAACCTTATGATTGAGAGATAGGACTCTGAACATAAATCGCTAACTATTGGTTTCATTACTATCTTGAATATCCAGGGTCTTGTACAAAGGCCAAATGACAAGCAGGTAAACTCATATAAGCGATTGTTAAACAAAAATCTTACAAACCTATAATTTTTATGTAATGGGATTAAGAAATAGGCGTCGTTCAAATCAATTGAACCAAGTTATACCCCAAGCCAGATTAGTTTACATACAGTACGAACGTCTTCCATGTTAAAATGGACTAGATCTAAGAACTCATTTAGCTTTTTCAGGTTAATTATGAATCTGTTTGAGCCAGCAGCTTTGGGTACCAGGAACACATTGGAGATGAACTGACCTTCGACTTGTTCACAGGTATTTTATTGCACCCTTCCGCAATAAACTATCTATTTCCTTTCTAATTTCAAGAGACTCCATCTGACACGAGTTGCGTGAGGGAGGAAGAGATGGCTGAGTGATGTTGGATGTGAAGAGCAATTTATAAGAGATACAAAAAGACAAGAGGTACAAACGTTCCTATTATTACTTTAAAGAATATTTTAACATCTTGTATATCAAGTATTTATATCAACTTTTATTCAGCACAATATTATAATATTCTTTAAACTAACAAGAGGAAGTTTTGCACCTCTTCTTATGAATGTTGAGAGGTGGTTTCACAGCCCAAATATGCAAACGGGCTAAAATAAAAAATCAATGCGTGGAACTCTCACGCCTTAGAAGTGATACTTCTTATTAAATATCAAAACCGTTAATTTTTCTTAATGCGAATAAGTTTTATCCCTCTGCATGTTCAGCGAAAAGTAGACTGTGTGGTATATTTGTTTCTCCTTTGTGCAATACGAAGATACTTTTCATCATTCCATAAGAGTGTTTGCTGTTGTGCAGTGAGACTATCTTCGATTGGTATGTCTTCACTAATTTCATCTATAGGAATTTGATTAACATTTTCATACGATTCATCATTGTATTTGCAGACACTGGAACATTAATAATTTGCCCGAAGATCCCATGCTGTCCATGTGCATGCCGCAAGCGTCGAATTTGAGTGAACTGTATCATGGGTAAAATTAAACTCTTCGACAACAAATCTAATGTAGACTGATGAGAAGGTATTTGTGGATATACAAAACCATTTGACTGGGATGACGTTGGAATGTTATTATTTTGAGTCAGACAATTTCTGCATGTGTTGCAGTTGCACGTTATCACATGTTGAATGTTAATGGCTGGGAAAGCAATATGTAAGTGTTGTTGATGCTTGGGATCAAGTGGCTTCACGTCGTTCTTAAACCATATTCGATCAGAAATAAAGTAAACTTTACCAAGCTTATTGTTTAGAAATTGTGTTTGAAATTTTTGATGGGCAGTTTTAAAGAAATTAAAGTTTGTGTATGGTAGCGTAGTAACAGTGGGTGCATCGGTACTTGTTGATGGCACAGCTGACGTGTAGGAGTAGGTTTGCCAAAAGTAACAGACACATGACGTAGTAAGGAGTAGGAACTCGTGACGTAGTGGGGAGTAGTAGATGAGGAATCGTCGCATGTATATATATACAGCTATATATACTAATACGACTTGTGCACACACCATATAGTACCCGCAAAGATATAGGGAGGTCGTAAAAGTGGTATTTGCGCGTGTCTGTTTACATGTTTCGAGAGTTAGAACGAGTGAATTGACAGATCCATGAGCAGATAAGGGACTCGGGCCTCACTCAAGGCTGGCCTCAGGGCTCAGGGCATGTGGTCTGAGACTCAATTCCTACTGATATTTCTACAATAGCCTCAAAGACCGCCTTGTTCCAGTGTTTAATTTACGACCTCCCTATGTCTTTGCGGGTACTCTACGAGGATTTCCTATCCACAGTATTTCTTCGCTGAAAGCTCGCGGCTCGGAACCGGCGCGGCGGTGAGCATTCAACGTAGAGGGGAGGTGTACCTACTATTCCGAGCGAAAGTTTCTTCTTCCTTTCTTGCCGAATGCGAGAGCGAGTCAGAGGGACTGAAAGCGTGCGAGGAACGGTACGAGACAGACGACGTGTTGTACTTAGTCTCGCTCCGTCTTTCGGACGCCTGATACTCCGTCGCACACGCGAAGAACGGAATATCAGGCTTATCAGACGCCCGAACGATAGGGTGAGACAAAGTATTAAAGCCTCGTCTGTCTCATACCGTTCCTTGCTCGCTTTCGGCCCCTCTGACGCGCTCTCGGCTTCGCAGGATACGAGTAAGCGAAAGTGGTAGGTATAGCGATTCTTGGTGGGGGGAAGCGCTTCACACTTCCGTCACACCCGACGAAACTTACGCTACTGCGGCTAAACAAGTTTCACTTCAAAAACACGTATTTGTTATTTTTCGGCCCTTTAAAACGTATCCGAAAACCAGAGCAATCGGATGCGGACTCCTGAAAAACCTTTCCTTATTAGTCTGCTGGCTCCCCCACCATCACGAATATCAGCTATGTAGGAGCGACAATTCCGCGCGGCTCACGTACCGCCAGTGTAGAGTGTAGATGTCAAATATGTATGAAGGGCGTCGTTCCCCTACGGCTCAGTGGTACGGGCTCGGAGGGGAAGGAGCCGCATGCGGCTTGTCGGCCGCGCGCGCCCGGTCGTCGCTACTAGTGTACAGGGTGTAAAAAAATTATTTAACCTGACTTTCAGGAGTGAATCTACATTTCTGCATCAGTGGACATTTGTTAAAAAAAAATTATGCTATTTTTTTACATTAACATATTCTGCGCGTTGAGAATAGAAATAGTTCAAAGAAACCATATCGATAGCTTAGAACACAAATGTTATGTTCACTTTTATCATTTTTGGGAAAACAGGTTTAAACATGCAATGAGACATAAGATTCCGGGACTTACAACGAATAAAAATATTATTTTTGACAAATTTATGAAATAGATATAAATGTGATTTTTATACAGCATAAAGAATCAGTCAAGAACTATTTGTTGGATATAAATACTCAAATTTCACAAAAAGTGGACATACAATATTTGTACACTAAGTCGCCTATATGTCGCGAATACACAGTACAGTAATTTCTCGATAAATGTAACTCGCATGCGACTGGATCATTGTATACAGGGTGTCCCAAAATCCAATTACTTCACGGAACATGACATATTCCGATGCAAGAAGACATCGAAAAGTCGAAGAGCTACCCATTTTCACGGTTTGACTCCATGCGGTCAGCTCTACTGAGTGCGTGGGTCTGTATTTTATGCGTGCTGGGTATCAATGTTCCGTACTCACCTGACACGGCTTTAAACTGTGCGGCTCGGATGTTCGACCGCTAATAGTCAACTATTAATATCTCGAGAACGAAGTCTCGGGTCCCAAAACGATATAGGACTTTTCAATGTTTTCTTGTATCAGGATATTGCATGTTCCAGGAAGTACCTGAATTTGGGGATATCCTGTACATCGGGTAGAAGTCGAAAGTCGGACCCCTGAATGTCAACTGCTCATATCTCGAAAACGAAGCTCCAGATTGCAAAATGGTCAAGGACTATTCGATGTGTTTATGCATGAAGAATATACATGTTTCGGATTGTCCCATTATTTTGGGGCACCCCGTATATGTTTGCAATTGTACAGCTATGCGTGTAGTTTATTGTAAAAAGAGGTTTGATATAAAATTTAAAAATTGTGATATATTTGCAATCAGATTAATGTATTAATGTTGCGCCGGGGTGTATCAATCATCGCCGGCCACCCCGACGCAAAGGAATAGAATAACACGAGGGTGCACGACACAACTATATTTGGTACAGGACAATTAGTATACGACAGTACAACCCGCGCGTCCGAACGCTATGGCGTTCGGTACAAGACTCTTCTTGGCGTCGTCCTGATCGTCTTTTCGAAGGGGGTTGACCCTCTTCTGTCTTCGGCTGCGAGCACTAGCAGGCTATGCACGGGCCTATACCCAGTGCTCGCAACAGAATTAAATAAATATTTATAAATAACACTTGAAAATATCTTTAATGTTGGCAAAATAGAAGTAAAATAATTAAAATTATTCGAAATGAAAGTTGATAAAATACACCTATGCCTCGAGCGGACTCTAACTCGAGACTTCCCACTTATGAACTACATAACTATACAACTGCGCACTCACCTACCACACCTCGATGATATATATACTTGTAAACTTAAGATGTTTTAGGGGCACAAATCAATTGTTTATAAAAATGCGCATTGGCACAAAATATTCTGCAAAGTATCATGATATAATCCCTAGATTCATTCCTTAAAATATCATCAAAATCTGAGGGGGGGGGGTGGGGTGACCGTAAGGTCTCCTTGTAAGCGTGAAGTAAAGAGGTGAGTAGCTACTTGCCCTTGTCCCTGTTTTATGCGACGAACGGATCCGAACAGAACAAATACATTTAAGGCTCAATGTCATGAAATCGACTGCAGATGTAGATACTTACAAATGTATGGCGTTATTTAAACAAATCAGGTTCCAGATGATAAAATTATGATAGTGTTAATAAAATAATTGGGATAGTGGAAATGCGAAAGATAAATTTTTCGTTAAAAGTATGTACTACTTTATGAACAAACCTGTATAAATCGCCATCGTGGAAAATGTCGGGGTGATGATGGGCTGCATTAAAACCGATCATACCAAATACGAAGCTACTTGACATTATTATGAGTAACCAGAATTTTAAGGCAACCAGAAAACTTGGTGAGAAGAATGACATCAAGATAGGAAGGAAGAACGGCACTGCATCGCGAAACTCGAATTTACCGTATTCATAGTACACGGCGTAATATCTGAAACAAATATAATTAATTATTAATGCGCAAATAAAGATAATAAATTACATAGTGTTCGGGGTATAAAAAGAATAATGGTAATAAATTATAGAAGTGAATATATTAGGGGTGTATGGATACCCGAGATAACAGGCTCGCGACGGGTCGGAAAAATTCGAGCCAGATCGGCTCGAGAGCCAGCCATTAGGAGGAGGCGGTGACGGGGACGGGGACGGGGACGAAGGGGCCGCTAATATTCAACTGTTAATATGTATAGTAAATCCTCGTTATAGTCCCGTTTTTACCATGCGAAGTACGCCCGGTGACTATCGCCACCATTCCTTGGAATCTTTCGGTCGAGAGTGAGAGAACCCGAGAACGAGCGAGAGGGAACGAAACAGTCGGCAACAACTTCGTGTCAACTGTTTCGTTCCCTCTCGCTCACTCTTGAGTTTTCTCACTCGCGGCATTGGCCGCACGGAATAGTGTCCGCAACACGTCGTACGCCCCTTGTAGGCTAGGTCGACAACGTGCAAAAATAATTTTTTAGGTGAAACTTCCTTACGCAGGGTAGAGTGAATTGGCCTCATGCCGCTGAACGTGTAACAAAGCGTTGCACCAGCACATCGGGACTCGTTGTCGTAGTGGAGGCGGAAAACCTACACAAGATTGCGATATATGTATGTGTATGTGATGAATCCGAGGCGTGAAACCATCGACGCCAATGTAGGTGTTCCCCCCTCTACTACGGCATGGATTTCCCTGGCAACCATGCACTGTACTAACCATTCCTTTGTTTTAACTCCGAAACAGTTTTCTTCTGTTAGTCGAGCGAATTTGCTGCGTTCATTATTACATTTCTGAATGGTCAATATTATACACTACTTAGTTATTATTCGGTGTAACATGATAACGTACTCGCATTTGTGTTCAAGAGACACGGCAGTGTCTCGCGCCAAGTATATAATAATAATAATAATAATAATAAATCGTCTTTATTCTATTATAATATAAGATACAACACAGTAGAAATTATTAACACGCAGATACAGAATGGGCGAGGCTCAGCGAAGCTGTTATTACGCCTAACCCAAGATAGAGTCGGAAAAGAAGAGAGAACAAGAATGATGGAGGGTAAAGTATAAAAATAAGACATTCTATGAGTAAGACAATATGAGGACTCAGCGGTAGAACACATCAGCCGAGCTAAGACTATACTATGTGTGGATGATTAAGGAGAAATGCTTTAGTAGCATTTTTGAAGGAGTGTAGAGTGGGAAGTGAGCAGATAGCATCAGGAAGAAGATTATAGAAGTGGGAAGCTGCAAAGGTAAATGAGCCGGAGAATTTAGCGGAATGGAAAGAAGGGGTGGAAAGACTGTATTCCCCTCTCGTATGACAAGAGTTGGAGGAGTGGAAATTGACGTTGTAAGGGATTAGGTCACGGAGGTAAGTAGGTGTTTGCGTAGAGAGGACTTTGTACACTAAGCAGCAGAGATGAAGAATTCATCTTTGGGACATATTGAGCCAGCCTGTTTGGGCGAATAGCGGGGTGATATGGTCAAACTTCCGAGTATTAAACGAAAAGCGAAGACAAGAATTCTGGACGTATTGTATGCGACGAAGTATCGACTTATTAATACATGGGAAATAAACAATATCGGCATAGTCAAATAAAGAAAGGACAAGTAACTGAGAGACAAGGAGTTTATGGCGAGTGGAGAGGATTCTTTTAAATGGATACAGGAGTTTTAGACAGAGACGTGCAGCAATGAGTTTCGTGGATACGTGTGAAGTAAAGTTCCAGGAGGGGTCAAAAGTAACACCAAGCAATTTTAATGAGGATTTCGCTGGGATTATGGTTTGGTTTATTGAGATGGAGAATGAAGCGATGTTTTGGAGGAGAGTAGGTGAACCAGCGAGAAGGAAGGAGGATTTTGCTGGGTTTAAACGTAGACCGTGTGACGATGACCACCCCTGAATCCTCACAAGATCCGACTCGATTTGCTTCACGGCCGACACACAGTGAGCAGAGTCAAAAGACAGAACAAGTTGTGTATCATCCGCGTACATGTATGCTGAACAGAATTCTGGTAAGAGGGGTAATTCCGCCACATAGAGATTGAAAAGTAACGGCCCCAAGACCGAGCCCTGAGGAACTCCGTGTGTAACCGTGCGTATTGATGAGAATTGCGGGAACGGATTGCAAATTACTACTTGCTGGGAGCGTCGAGAAAGGTAAGAACGAAACCACTCCAGGGCTGAGCCGTTTATATTAAGATTGCTCAGTTTGCTGATAAGTAACTCATGATTTAGGGTATCGAAGGCTTTTGAAAAGTCGAGCGAGACGATACATGATATGAGACGCGAGTCAAAAGCCCTTAGTACCGAGTTCGACATATGGAGGAGTGACGTAGTGGTGCTAAAGTATGGTCTAAAGCCTGATTGGAACAGCGGCAATGCCTTACTGTTGATGAGGAAGTTTTGTAACTGTGAAAAACACAGCTTCTCGAGAATTTTGGACAGGAAAGGAAGGGTAGAAATGGGGGGGGGAGAGAATTTAAGGTGGTGGGAGTTGTTAGGAAATAAGTGTGTGTACATTTGTATTGTACGAACGACCGTATGAGAGTGTCAGGTCCCCCCCACTCCAGAGTGCCGGGGAGTGTGTCGCTAAACGAGCAGAGAGGAGAATCAAGGAAGACGCCGTGAGGCAAGCATTGTACCGCGTGTATTGTTAATTATATATAAGTGTCTATTATAAAATATATAAAGCATCTCATCATAATTATATATTCACTGGAGTATTGGTTTTTGGAATGGGTGTGACTATTGAGTGTTTCCACCGTAACGGGAAGGATCCAGTGGAGAGGGAGAAGTTGAAAATATGGAGGAGGGGGTGCAAGCAGCTCGGCATGCAGAGGCATAGCATATCCGAAGAAATGTCCGAAGGGCCAGAAGATGTGGGTTTTATGGTTTTGAGAACAGCGAGAAGGTCACTTGGTTGGATAGGATCGAAAGAGAAAGATGATACGTTGAGAGAAGGAGAGGTAGAGTTACGAATTGAACTAAGGTCTGGAGCGGAGGACGGGATGTAATCTAAGAAATAGTCATTAATAGCAGTTGGATCGGAGAATTGAGAAGAGAGAGACTGAGAGCGGGATGCTGTGGGGGCCCCTGATTTGCGTAAGAAGTTCCAGAAGGATTTAAAGGAGAATTTAGAAGGCTGAGTTGACAAGGAGTGGAAGAAGGCCTGTTTTTCTGCTCTGAGTGCAGTTGAAGTGTAATTTCGGAGTTGCTTGTAATAATCCCAGTGCGAAGGAGATTGCGACTTTTTAAATTTAGTCAGAGCTTTATTTCGAAGTGACATGAGTAGTTTAAAATTAGGAGTAATCCAAGGGGCCGGTGGCTTGGTGACTCTTACCAACTCTGTAGGGGCATACATGTCAAAGACGCCAATAAGACTATCAGTAAAATATGCAAGCTTGGCGTCAACCGTGGTGGAGCTATAGACTTCATCCCAACTTAGGCGACCAACCGCTGCACTGAAATCGTCAAAGGAAAGGTTTTTTAAGTTACGCCGAAGTAGAAAGCGCTGACCGGAGCAAGGTTTCGGTAGATCCAGTTTAGCGTAGACAAGACAGTGATCGCTGATCTCACTGACATCAAGAGAACCCGAAGAAAAGAATACCAATTCATTATTGACCATGATCAAATCCAGAAAACTGGATCTATCTAAGGTTAAACGCGTTGGATCAGTTATAATTTGCTTGAGGGAAAGCGTATTTAATATATTATTAATGTAAGTGAGACCAGGGGAGAGAGCATTGTTGAGATCAACATTAAAATCGCCCATACAGATAGTGAAGTTTGATGCGGTAGTAAAATCATGTAAGAATGATTCAAACGGGATTAAAACCGCCGGCGCACACGACGGAGGCTTATGAACTACAAAGACAGTCAGTCGGATGTGCGATATAGTAATGCAGATCACAAGCACCTCCAACCGATTATCCCAATGATACGAGTCAGGCACCCCATAACGCAAGTTAGAGTTGATGTAAAAAGCGACACCACCCCCGCGAGACGAGATTTCAGAAACGCGATCAGATCGGATGAGCGTATAGCCAGGCATGAAAAAACAAGAGGAATCATCATGCGGTCGAAGCCATGTCTCACTCACAATCAGTGCCAGAATATCGAAATTGTGGGAGTTAAGGGGGTAGACACGTCACGTGACCTGGCCGATTCGGCAGGTCGGTATTACAGCAGGTTTTTTCTACACAGAAATGGTAATACCGATAGATCGACGATTGCCCGGTAAACGCGAGAGGGAGCTGTTTGCTATTTCCGTATTCTATTCTGAATAAAGAAGGAAATTCTCAGCTCTTGCGTTGTACTTATAAAAATTTAAACGGAAAGTCGGCTGGTACTACAAACGTAGAAAATTTATTGTACATTTTAATTACTTGAAATGTGCTTATGCCACAATATTCTACGTTAGCAGTAAGGAATTATAAGTGAAAAGGGAAAATAGATGAGGGGATGTCCCCAGAAAATGAAGTTTGTTAGGTTAGACATTTTTTTACTAGCAAAGCACCGAAACAGAACATGAAATACACTTATTACACGTCTCATGCAGAAAGCAGTTATGAACAAACATTATATATAAAATTGTACGGAATCGATTGACGTCACTTTTGCAAAGATCTGATTAGAAATTGCAGAACTCCAGATTCGTCACTGCTTAGCGTGCAAAATTGTATAGTCCCGCTGGTTTCGAGCGTCGAAGCCCACGAAATTCAGGGAGACACATGATTGTTGGCGAGCATCGCGTTTGACGACTCTAGCTAGAAAATCACGCCGTATGAATGCTAAGAAACGATAGTGTGAAGTGGGGTGCGTTTCAATTGCACATTGACAATATCGTAGAGTCTAGGGCCTACAATATTAGCTACGTATTACGATATTCTTCACCGGAGCACTACATTAATGAATTAAAAAATAAATGAATAGGTTAATTAGTTAAAATTAATGAACTGTGCATGATTTTAATGACGCCTAATTTAATTGCACTTACAAACTGAATTATTAATTGTAATTAAAAGAATTTTTTGACGTGCAACATGAAGCTGCGCACGCAAATGGTTGGGCTCGGATTATCGGGAAAGACCTACCCATCCCACCGTTTTGCTTTCTCGCTGCGAGCGAGGACCTTCGGGCTCCAGTAGACCACCCATTGACAGACGAGAGCAATAAAACCGACGGGCCAGATAAAATGTTCATTTTGATAAGTGTTGAGGAAAGTATTACCAATGGAATTTTTAGGGTTTCCGATGAAAATGATGTCAGATATGGAGGAATTCGGTCCACTTTTAGTGAACGTAGTGTGTGTCCTAATCATGTATTCATAAAAAAAAAATAGACCGAATTGCTTTGCGTCTCGACTCATGTTCGTGGACATAAACTCACCAATCCATCGGTGGTAACACTCTTATCAAGGTGTAAAGAGAAATATGAACATTTTCATATTCAGTACTGGATGACTCAAGTCGCCGTCGACCGAGGGTGCGCTATTTCACTCGCACTCGAATTACGTCGTTCAATCTCCTTGTCAAGCGGTTCAGACGAGGACCCTGATAAATGTGAATTTATTTGGGAAACCAAAGTCGCGTCATTCGTGACACCTAGTCGCGAACAGATATATGTATGTACAAGAAAAAGCAATTCAATTTCCCGATGACATGAAGCAACATTTCAATAGGTAAATGCATGAAAAGGTGGGATCAGGAATTCCCAACCAAGTGATGCATATGAAAGAACTGGCGATATTCAACAATAGTTTGTCGACTAAATTTTACAATTAAAGTATTTGTTTGACATGAATATAAAGTTTGTCAACAAAGTCTTTCTCGATTTGAGTTCTATATAAGGCTGACTTTCCTTCGCCATGAAAAGTCCCCTCTTGTCCTGCACGCTGGCAAGAAATCGACGCTCGAAACTAGCGGGGCCATACAATGTTGCGCGCTAAGGTAGTGACAAATCTGCAGGTGTGCATTTCTTATCAGATCTTTGCGAAACTGACGTCAGTCGATTCTTCATGTTTTCTCGATCAAATTGGCCCCAAAAATGATATAATTCGGACCAAAATTAAGGAAATTACGTGAAAAATTGTTTGCAGAATTGATAGCCCGTTTCCTTAAAAATAATCCGATTTAAGTTATTTTCGGTCAATTTAATCGGGACAATGCCAGGAATCCATTTCTGGCACTTTCATATTGATACGATGAAAAATAAACAAATTCTGTTCCTTTATAATCGATGAGACATCGCCGAGCACGGCGATCTCGCGCGGCTCGGGACACAAAGGTTCTCGTCGGTTACTCGAACTTCTAAGATCGTATTCAGATTTATTGGCCGGTGAGTTTCGTAACTAGGGGTGTGCGGTTACCCGATTTTTCGGGCTCGGGACGGGCCGGCAACTTTCGGGCGGGATCGGGCGGGGTCCCGATACTTTCGTATTGCTCGAGAGCCCGACAGTTTCGGGACCACAAGACTCGATTCGGGCTACAAGCATAGCCGCCATGAGCGGACAATATGATTTCAGGTCGGCTCGGCAAAATTCGAACGCGGTCGAACGATATCGTTACCAGTAATAGATTAAAATTATTACCTGAGAACATAGAGAAATTATGTTTCTTACACGTTAATTTAAAATAATAAAATATTCGCCTCCTGTATATTGTTGTTATTATGAAACATCCAGGAAATATTCCTTTTTGTATGCTTATAGTTCGTACGTTTTCTATTTTAAATCTGAACCTATCCGGAAAAAGATAATACCCTATATATTCCCTTTACATAAAGTACTAAGTGTGAAGTATATTTTATTCAGATTTTAAAATATTGTCGATATAAAAATAGTCTTCTTCCCAAGTTCTGAACATGGTATTTATTTAAGTACGTATATGGACGTATTCAGTATTCACAGACTATTTGGTAGCAATGAAAATACATATATATATGTAAATAAATAATAAGATACAAATTATGATTCAACAGGAGACAGAAAGGTAAAAACATATCACTCTGGTATCGATATAAATGATATACACAATTCTTTCCGTCTCGGTCCCCTCGTTATAGCAGGCTTTCGAGCCGATCGCGTCCGAGTTTTGCCAAGCCGACCTGAAAACAAATTGCCCGCTCATGGCAGTCATGCTTGTAGCCCGAATCGAGTCTCGGGATCCCGAAGCCGTCGGGATCTCGAGCAATACGAAAGTATCGGGACCCCGCCCGATCCCGCCCGAAATTTTCCGACCCGTCCCGAGGGCCGAGAATCCGAACCGCGGGACGATCCGCACACTCCTATTCGTAACGCGTATTCTCTCGTCATCGCAGAACACGAGTGAGCCAGAAGTGGTGGGGATAGCGCCAAGCTTCTGTCATGTATAGGCCAAACCGAGCTGCAGCGTAGAAATACACGCATCAGAACAGGTGTGCCTTAGGCCTCAGCTCCGAAAAAATTCAGGAGCTTTATTGATCACAACATTGATTCTTTCTCGATAGCTTCATCTCGTATTGGTCTACGCATAACTTCGTGACGCACACAACTACATATGTACTACGCTGACAATAAGAATAAATAACAGCTGCACAGCTACGTTCAGACGGGGCCGAGCAGCATTCCCGTTACCCCACCATACCCTTCGGTGGCTAGGGAACTCCAACTGACAAATCCACGATCGTCAGATGGTGATGGCTGATTTCTTCTCGATCGCTGTTCGGGAAAACGAATCGATCGGCCAATATATTTGAATACGACCTTAGTATAAAGATATAATGAAAGATGAAAAATTAT
The DNA here is from genome assembly GCA_947577245.1 of Andrena bucephala. NCBI lineage: Eukaryota > Metazoa > Arthropoda > Insecta > Hymenoptera > Andrenidae > Andrena > Andrena bucephala. Next base: position 51,760,834 of record OX387716.1, on the reverse strand, counting down.
TCGAAGCCAAAGATGAAAGGCCTTCGAATAAACAGAGGAAACTAATAAATACCCGAAGCTAAATAGAATTTTAGATTTAGGGTACACACACCCTCCCCCAAACCTTGTGTCGATCGGCCACTGGGGCCATTCGGAAGTATATTCTTTTAATTAAATAATGCCCATCTCTGCATAGGAGCGTAAAGAATTACAAAAAAAAATCAAGGAGTCAACTGTTGACCGATTTGGAGACTGTTCCTTGTTATATGTTATATACAATAGTCGGAAGAATAATAATAAAAACAATAATTGCAAATAATTGTTGTAACTTCCACATTCTGAAAATATGATATCAGTAAATCACTCCTTCCAGTGTTATTAAAAAATTCCAATCTCTTTTTTTATTTGAAATAATGTGGCCACATAATTATAACAAATATTCGGCAGCGGTGATGTATGTGTTACAGTAAAAGCGTGAATTTAGTAAATGTACACAGTTTCCAGCAGTTTCTAGTCAATGTATGCCTAAAATGCATATAATCTAACCTACAATCGTCAAATACATAATTTGACTGTATCACGCTTTTGCTGTGGCACATGTATCCAGCTAACGCTTCAGTTTTGCTATAATTCCACGTTGGCAGACCTCCCGAGTAGGCGCCATCTCGCATCCACTACCTGAACTAAATTTGTCACGTGACTTGCTCTGTAATATCGTCAATATGGCGGAACACGTATTTGGGAATGCAATCACGGGGATACGTTTTTCGTCCTTATATGAACAGATTTTAGGCTGGGTGACCTCTCATTCGAAAGAGGATGGTTCGAGACAGCCCGCTCTGGTCATCGTTTGAGCCACAAAACTCTTTTAGTGACCTAAAAATACTTGGATTCTTGCGGGTGTATTTTGTCGACTTTTGCTCTACTTTGAACACTCATATTATTAGATATCAACACAATCTCGTCGAACCATGACCAGAGCGGGCTGCATTGAACCTTCCTCTTTCGAATGAGCCCTCGCGCAAACCAAAATTTGCTCATATAAGGACGAAAAGCGTCAGCCCGCAAACCCATGTTTCGGGCCAGATTGTGTCGGTATACAGCGCGCTGCATTACCCGTCTCCACCCCCTTGAGCAGATCAACTATATTGGTGAAGTGTGGTGCGAGGGATCGTAGGTTTAAATGAGAGATGTAAAGATGAGACCGACTAGATGAGGATAAGTGATTTTGAACATTAGCATTAGAAGCAACAGAGGTAGGATCAAGGTTATAAGTTGTAGAGGCGGGGGAACCAGTTCCTAACGAACATGAAGAGACTACAGAGGGATTATGAGATGACGAAGGGCAATTACTATGACTATTTATCACTGCCGGGACCTGGGACAGTCAGTCCATTCTATTGCCCTGAGAGATGAGCGTAACAGCAGCTGCGGTACGGTGGTCTGGACGAAGTTAAGGTGTCAGACGGTTCTTCTTGCCATTTTCCAGTGCTAGGTAGCGGGTGGCTTTCGAGTTTGAATCCTTCCTTAGGTATGTGATTCCTTTTTTCATCCACACGAATTGGAAGTTATGGGTGGCCGCAAATTGCTTTGCCTCCGTTAAGATTCGGCGTTCGTCAGCAGTTGATCTTTCGTTGACGTAGATGGAGGTAGTTGGCCAAGAAGAATTTATTTCAGCGGCGAGAAACTTTCTCTTAACCTTTTTTTTGGCAAGCCATGCATCGCGTGTAAGCACCGAAGTGAACCGGAGTATAAGCGGTTTAGACTGGGCATTCTGACTCTTGATTCGGAAGGCACGAATCCTGGGCCGAACGTAGCAAATTGAAGTCGACCCTCCGCAGTCGAGGGTGAATTATCCATTTGAGCGTATTAAGAAATCCTTTTCTTCATCGTATCGAAAGGGAAGGGATGCCAATGGATTCCTTATGTTTTTCTGACGAAAATCATACCAAATGTCATGCAAATCGGACTACTTTGACACAAGCTATTTGTATTCCCTATGTAAAAGTTGTCCGATTTACACGACATTTGCCATGATTTTCATCGGAAATCCCCAAGGAATCCATCCGCGGCACTTCCATATCCATACGATAAAGAATAAAGAATTATTTTATTTCCTGACCAGATACAGGGTAATTATGGAGCAACGCCCGTCAAGGAGATGCGGCAGCCTGGTACCCCGTGGCGAGGACAACCCCTCGCAGTGCCTGACCGAATTTTATGGCTTTCCACCCGCGAAGGGGTTCGAGTGCTTAATAAGAAGTGAGAAACCTTTGACTTGCGCATTTCTCATCAGATCTTTGCAAAAACGACACCTACCGATTCCTTATGTTTCGTCGATGAAGCTGACACTAAGAACGACGTTATTCGGACCATGATGAAGGAAATTCCATGGAATATCGATTTATATCATTTCAAGCTGACTTGACTTGGTTAAAAATAGTCCGATTTACATGAAATTTGGTATGATTTTAATCGACGGAACGCCAGGAATCCATTGGCGCCACTTTCCCTTCGATACGATGAAGAAAAGAAGCAAACATTTCTCACTTCTTAATGGTATTCCAAACCCTTCGAGGGTCGAAAGCCATAAAATTCGATGGGCACTGCGGGGTGTTGTCCTCGCCACGGGGTGACGGGCGTACCTCCAGAATTACCCTGATGAAATAGAGGTGGAAGATGCCACATCTGGTTACCAAAAACTACATACATGTGACCATTCGCTGAGGTCCGACAATGCGTCCAGCACGGCAGTGCTTTCCATTCAGATGGGCGACTCAACACCGACAGTTCATAAATTCATAAAGAAAAATGGTCCGGATCCGTATTAGCCGATTTCACCGCATAAACTATTTGATTGAGATTTTTGACCACGGATTGAAGTTGCGATGCGGATACTGCACAAAATCGGAGCGATGCACAGTTTGTACGAAACTTAATGATAACGGACGAATGTACCTATATTTTATACGAAGGGCATGACATGCCATCAAAATTCATCTACATTGGGTACGAGAAGATAATAACCGCGACTCGGTTTTAATGTGCTGTGGTATTTACAATCGAAAAATATATGGACCCAATTGTTTCGAAGGAAATTTCTGGATAATTATGTGAATGATATTTTACACGACATGCCACTTGCTGAAGCGCAAAATTTATGATTTCAACAAGACGCTGCTGCAGCGATGGCTGAACTCATCATTTCCCAAGCAATGGACCGGTCGAGGTTTTATGGGCACAGCATTAGGGATTGCAATCCGGTAAATCGGTTAAAAGTTTTTTTAACATTGATAACATAGTAGATATCGACGGAATTAATGAACGCATATATGCGCCACATTGCTATACATAATTTCTCGAATTACCGATAAATTGTGTAAAGCAATGTAGCGCATATATGCGTTCATTAATTCCGTAGATATCTACTACGTTATCAGTGATAAAAAAAACTTTTAACCGATTTACCGGATTGCAAACCCGGCCTTTAGGCCGGTTGCCCCTCGACGTGTCTTCCATCATTGAGGATACAATTTTGGATTCTTTTTTAAAATTGTGACTCTACTTTAATTAGCATATCTGGTGGAATATTATTGCAAGCCTGTATGATTCTTTCTGTTAGGTCGTTTGCATTTTCGACAGGGGTTTGAAAGACTAACTGTTTAATGTATCCCCATAAGAAGAAATCACACGCCGAGAGGTCCGGGGATCTCGGTGGCCAAGCGATTGCTCCATTGCGACCGATCCAGCGGTTGGCAAATGTTGCGTTCAGCCATGCCGTAACTATATTTGCGTAATGTGCTGGAGCACCATCTTGTTGAAACCAGAAATTACGTCTTTCTGCCAGTGGCATATTATGCAAAATATCTCCCACATAATTTTTCAACATTTCTAAATATACTGCTCCCGTTACATTTCCATCGAAAATATACGGTCCATATATTTTTCTGTTGTGAATACCACACCATACTAAAACTGACTGGCGGTACTGATTATTGTCTTCTCGTATCCAATGTGGGTTTTCCGCTGCCCACATTCTTGAATTTTGATGGCATGTCATGCCATTTGTATTAAATATACATTCGTCCGTTATCATGACGTTTCTCACAAAATCGGGATCATCTCCGAGTTGCTGCAATATCGACATCGAAAATTCGATCCGTGGTCCATAATCTCTACCAAATAGCTTGTGCTGTGTGGTCGGCTTGTACGGCTTCAGACCATTTTTCTTAACGATTTTATGAACGGTTGATTTCGACAAATTGTAGTTCGCCGCAACTTGCCGTAATGACGCCCGCGGATTGGCATGGAATGCAGCCACAACATCTATCTCCTGCTCTTCCGTGACTACAGGGTTAGTCTTTTTAATGGGGTGTACACTCCCAGTGGCTTCAAAGAGGTCGCAAAGCTTTTTTATCTGAAAACATACCGATTTCATGTAAACGCATTTAATTGATACAAACAAGGCAAAACTGGATATTTAACCCTTTCAAGGCTCCCTCAAACCTACGCGAATATCGCGGCGCGGAGTGGATTCGACGCGGATCAGATAAGGCTGCCCATAAGCCGCCACGTATAAAAAACTGCTGAACCGCGGTGGATCCGCTTCGCGTCGCGATATTCGCGTTGGTTTGGGGAGCCTTCATTGTTCAGTCCATACGTCGTGCGTGCATGGGTAAAATTAGGTACTGTGCAGTGGTGAGAGGATCATTGCGGAAGGAGATTCTACATATTGTGACCAATTAGATCAGCGTTCTTTCCAGATACTGGGTGATTCTGGAGCTACGCCCGTCCAAAGGTGGAATCTGAGGGTACGTGGATCGGCTGTATCCCGTGGTGAGAACAATAACCTGCAGTGCCTCACCGAATTTTATGGCTTTCTTCCTTGAAAGGGTTGGAGTGTCTATTAAAAAGTGAGAAATCTTCGACCTCCGCATTTCTCATCAGATCTTTGCGAAAACGAGGCCAATTGCTTCCTTATATTTCGCGGATGAAACCGACACCAAGAACGACGCAATTCGGACCATAATGATGGAAATTCCATGAAAAATTCACATCCATAACCTCAAGCTAATTACGTTAATTATATGTAGTCCAATTTACATGAAATTTGGTACGATCTTCACCGGAAAAATATAAGGAATCCATTGGTGCCACTTTCATATCGTTACGATAAAGAATAAAGAATTTCTAACTACGCTGAAATGGATATTTCACATTTTCACCCCATGACTGTGGGACGCCGACCTCAATTCGCCACGGCCGGCCGAGGATTCATAGCTGCTTCAGAAATTAAGTAATTCTTTATTTTTTATCCTATCGATATGGAAGTGACACCGATGGAATCCTTATATTTTTCCGATGAAGATCGTACCAAATTTCATGTAAATCTGACTACATATTATTAACGGAATTAGCTTGAGGTTATGGAAGTGAATTTTTCATGAAATTTCCATCATAATGGTCCGAATTACATCGTTCTTGGTGTCGATTTCATCCTCGAAATATAAGGAAGCAATTGGCCTCGTTTTCGCAAAGGTCTGATGAGAAATGCGGAGGTCGAAGATTTCTCACTTTTTAATAGACACTTCAACCCCTTCAAGGAAGAAAGCCATAAAAATCGGTGCGGCATTGCGGAGGGTTGTCCTCGCCACGTGGTACCAGGCCGCATCCTTTGACGGGCGTAGCTCCAGAATCACCCTGTACTAGTTTTTCCACCTCTACACGGTACCAAAGAGTTTCTTTTCACTGAACTCTTTTTACCAAGTCGCGTTAACCCTTTCGCTCCTAACGCCGAATATATCCGGCATCTATGAAACGACCCGTAGGGACGGACGCCGGATGTATCCGGTATCCACGAAACAACCCGTAGAGACGAACGCCGATTAAGCTAGGTTTACATTAATCTGGTCCAGTTATCCACTGTTTCATTTCTAAACAATCCACTCGCTTGCGGCTTGATCGGAACACACCGCCGCGCCGTAGCGAAAAGAGTACACTCGTGGCGCGGGCTCCCGGTCGGTAGCGGCGCCCTCACGGACCGCGTTTAACTGTATGTGTTTCATTAAATGAAGATAAAGACTTACGGTTGCCGCACTTGGTTTTGGTCGATCCGGATGTCGTTCGTTGAACTTGGCACTGACCTGACGATATGATAAATATCCGTCACCGCGTAAAAACACCAATTCTACTTTATCCCTTACAGTGAGATACATTGTTAAAGCTCTTCGCGCCAACGAACTAGTGGATACTGTCAACGTCTAATGACTTCTGATCCACAGACTGTTTGCTAAGTCTGAGGAAAATTTGTCAGAAGATGCTATTGGTCGTTTCGAAAGGAAGGCACTTCTTCCTCATTGGTTGGAAATATCCATGTAGATGGTTAAAAGATGCAAAGGGGAAGTTTTTTATGATCAACGAAAAAAATTTATAACACCCACTATTTCCTAGCTGGAACCCATCCTCACCATCCGAACGCAAAAGGAAATGCGAAATAAAATACTGCTTATTCCGTCTTACGGGACAAAAGAGAGGCTAGCTGAGGATGAAGAGAAATTCGTTTAATGTTTACGATTGGCAATTTAGTATTTTCGAGGGACAGTTCTTCGACATCTGTTGGGTTTCTACATAGGAAGCAATAAAACATGTTGCCTTCTTGGCTTTGGACACCTTTCGCTCTGAGTTAATACATGTAGGAAGTGCTGCGCTGGTGGATGGTCGCCTCAGTAATTACGGATCGGAACGTACCGTTGTACCTCGCGGGACATTTCAGTCATAAACCGCGAGCAAGGGGCGAAACACTCCGGCCGATCAGCGTGTTTAATTTACGGGAACCAAATGTGGAACTTTTCTTTCCCCCTAGCTAAACTCTCTACGTTCGGGGGTGCCCCGGTACAATATAAATAAATTATAATGATGTCCTCAACGCTGACCGTGACGAAAATTAATCTTCTGGTCCACACGATGACAGAAAGAAGACGTTCCTATGTTACATTGAAGAATGTTTCCCTGGCAATGGAGTAGGAAACGCAATTACTCTAAACAAGTGCCAATACGTCTCGCGATGAGACACAGTAAGGAAAGGGGTACACCGTTGAGTGCGCGTGGTTCCGCCTGCATCGTCCTCCTTTCAAATTAAAGACGGATTCCTTATCTCTCGAGTATAAACACGCGTTGGAATTTCAAAACAAAAGCACGCGAGACGTACAGGGTGATTGGCTCGGTGCGCCTGATCCGCCTGGCAACCGTGACGAGGTCAACCCCCCGTGGTGTCTCTCCGAAGTTATGACTTTCGACCCTCGAAGGGGTTGGAGTACCTATTAAGAAGTGAGAAATCTTCGAATTCCGCATTTCTCACCAGATCTGTGCGAAAGCGACGTCAATGGATTCCTGGCGTTCCGTCGATTAGAATCATACCAAACATCATGCAAATCGGACTACTTTGACACAAGCTATTTGTATTCCTTATGTAAAAATAGTTCGATTTTCATGATGTTTGGTATGATTTTAATCGGGAGAACGCCCGGAATCTATTGGCGACACTTCCATATCCATACGATAAAAAATAAAGAATTATTTTATTTCCTAACCAGATTTGAAATTTCAACGCCTGTTTATACTTAAGAGATAAGGATTTATACTCGAGAGATAAGGAATCTGTCTTTAATTTGAAAGGAGGACGATGCAGGCGGAACCACGCGCACTCAACGGTGTGCCCCTTTTCTTACTGTGTCTCTCCACGAGGCGTATTGACGGTGGATAATACTTTCCAATTCCTATATTTGTGGCATCTTTCTCGCGTGCGTCGGGACAAAAGCGAACTCAGAGCCAGACGAAAATTCATTCGCTCTTTACGATCGATAATTTATTATTTCTCCAAGAACGTTTCGACAATATCTGTTTGCCAAATTTGTAAAGGCCAATAAAAAACGTGGCGACATTGTCCAGACTGAGTTAATCCGTTTATTGTTCTGTCGGTGGGTAGTGCGTACGATGACTTCGGACCCGTACTATGTACCGTTGCCTATCGCCGACGCGCGGAAAATCCGCTCATAAACCGCGACTCTGGCCAGACACCGCGGCCGATCAGTATGTGTCCTTCCTCGCCGCGTGTAAAGATTGTCATGCTGCTCGACCGACGCTCTACATAAATTGGTCCTTCGAGCCGAATCTCGAGCTACGAGGGCCTTGATCCACATCCACACAGCCAGAGGGGATTCAGCTGCACAGGAGTGTGGCATCCTGCATCTTCGCCAATCCAGTCTGGAGACAGCAGCGCACAGGGCGCTGTACCCAACGCAAGAACCGACGAATTCGACAATGTCAGCAGAGCACTTCATTCGCCAGGGGCAACATCCAGGTCAACGCATCAGCCAACGCCACAAGGGCTGCTGAGCATCATCCACGACGACGGAAAGCGTGAAGGAAGCGCCGTCCGTCCATGGGAATCAATTCGTCCTCAATTCGCGCCCTATAACACCAATGTCGTGCGACCCAAACGTCCTGATTGCGCTTACCCCCGCGCACTTCCTCATTGGCGCCCCGTTGACAAGTATTCCCGATTACGATTTATCCACGGTGCCGATCGGGCGTTTATCAGCCTGACGGTTCGCAAGAAGTGGCACACAGATCAGGCCCGGGACCACGCGCGGAGAGTACAAGCGCTGCGTGAAGCGCATCGCGCCGCTTCTGATAGATACGTAATCTCCTTATTGTACATGAAGTTCAATCGCGGCGTCACCCATGTATATACGCCCAATGTTTTATTCTTAGACATAAACTCCTAGTTCATAAGTTGCAACCTACCGTCACAATGTTGCGTTAATTTGATCTTCTGCGTGTTTGCAATCGGCGCCAAGCCTCCGTACCGCACCTACGCGCTCCATTCTGTTCAACGAGATTGTTCAAGGGGGGCGGCATGTTGAGTCGCCCATCTGAATGGGAACCACTGCCATGCTGGACGCATTGTCGGACCTCAGCGAATGGTCACATGTATGTGTCCTCCCGCGCCGCGTGTAAAGGTTGTCATGGTGCTCGCCGAAAAACAACCGAAGGCGAGTGCGAGCGTGCATGGCGCCTCAAGCAGGAGACACCGCACAGTGGTCCCAAATCACCAAAAGCTGGCCAAAATTCAATTTTCGAAGTATACACATAGCAGCTTTTTGCTATTATAGCAGATTTGTTGTATATATATCAGTGCATCAAATGCCGCTTGAATTTCTTAAATATATTGATTGGTTATTGAGAGATAGGCTGTCAAAGTTGACGAAATTTCATGCTCCTTAATGTCTTGAAAATGGGAGCATGTTTAATGTGTCAGAGAAAATTTATTTGAAAAGATCCATATGTGCAACAGTTTACCATTAAAGTAGACGTTATAATCATAAACTTTCCACAGAAACAAAGTAAAATATCTTTGAATTTGCCCTTGTAATTCCCTTCTCAATGTGTCATAAATCTAAGTCATGTTTTAAACAAATGGAAGGAAAACAGAGATGAGTGTCACCGAGTGTCACGCTGTAACAAGTTTCTTGATATAAAGTAACATGTCAAGTATGATATCCAATTGCGGAAATTTGCGGAAATTTGCGGTTTTTAAAGATATTTAAATTTAAAATGCCAAGTAGGGGTATCAACGCTATCTACACTCTGTCCCACCAGAGCGTATTGATGATATCTCTGCAAAATTTAATATATTTGTAAAAAATGTAATATGAGATAAAAAATTTATCGAAAACACTAGTTTGATCTTACTTCATAATGGGTCCAAGATTATAACTTGACAATGTTTCGGTTTGAAGCGTCCAGTTCAATACAGGAAGACCACTTCCAAAAGATCTGCTTTTTTCAATGATTTAAACAAAAGTAACACTCTATTAGCCAATGATAGAAGAAGGATATTCCCCCAGACGTGTTCGAAATTGAAGAAATAATGTATTTAGTTCAGAGGAAAGCACATCCGATTCTGATGATTCTGAATGAGAATATAAATAAAGACAGATTAGTATATGAATAAAACAGCATTCTTTATTTTAAACAACACTTATAATCCATTATTCCCTTTTATTATTTTCGACGATATATTTGACCTACGTGATCTATTAAACGTAGAAATGGAGTTTGTCACTGAAGTCCGAAAAAATTTTCAAAAACGTTTGGAAATTAACATCATTATATTAAATTCGATATTCTAATTATATAATTTTAGTAAAAAATCGAAGAATCCATTTTCACAAAAATTAAAACCAACGTTAACACCAGTAATATTAGATTCGCCATTTTGTTTTTTGGAATTTTGAACCCAGATTCGTAGTCAGTAACCTCAAACACCTTAGTATACCAAGTTTCGCCCAATATGATGTGTTTCAGATATACGCGTCCGCCATATTGGATTCGCCATTTTGTGTTAAAAAATTTGAAGTTCAGAGTCGTAGTCAGCGACCTGAAAAACGTCAGGATATCAATTTTCGTGCAGATCTGTCAATTTTTTAATATGCACGTCCGCCATATTGGATTCGCCATTTTGTTTTAAATAAATTTGAATTTCAGATTCCTAATCAGCGACCCTAAAAACCCCCGAGCACCGATTTCTGACTAAATTGAAGTACGTTTTTATGGGTTTGCCGCTTTTTAACGATTTGGGACCACTGTGCATCGTCTGTTCGTCTCGTGACACCTGCCTGAGCGGCCGCAGAACAAGCCTATCTTATATTACAATAAAGTTTCAAGTTCGTACACAGTCGAAACAATTTCACTTGGCGAACAACTATTTTCAATACGTCGGCCGTCTCATTAATTTGAAAGGCGACACCCTAAGAGCGACCGACGCTCTACAGTCGATGTGATAAGGCAATTGGTGTGGACATTTTTCCGCTATTGTGCGAACTGCTGTTGTCGGGTTCACATGAAACGCAACCACGTCTACTTGGTAGTTGCTTCAAAAAGCTCACAAATATGTTTTATGTAAAAACATACCGATTTCATATACATGCATTAAATCTATTAAAAAAGACAAAACTGGATATTTAACCCTTTCATCGTTGAGCCCATACGTCGTGCGAGCAAGGGTAAAACTAAGTACTGTGCCGAGGATGGTTAAAATATGCAAATAAGAAATTATTATGATCAAAGAAAACATTTATAACACCCACTATTTCCTAGCTGGAACCCAACAACCGGCCATTCGAGCGTAGAAAGAAGTGCGATATAAAAGACTATTGAAGTTGAAAATTGAGTCATATTCTCCCACTTCCCCTTAGTACAGGTACAGGATGATTCTGGAGCAACGTCCGCCAAAGGATGCAGCCTGGTACCCCGTGGCGAGGACAAAACGCCGCAGTGCGTCACCGAATTTTATGGCTTTTGACCCCCGAAGGGTTTGGAATACATACCATTAAGAAGTGAGAACTGTTCAGGATTTCAAATGTTTGCTTATTTTCTTCATCGTATCGAAGGGGAAGTGGCGCCAATGGATTCCTGGCGATCCGTCGATTAGAATCATACCAAACATCATGCAAATCGGACTGCTTTGACACAAACTATTTGTATTCCTTATGTAAAAATAGTCCGATTTTCATGATGTTTGGCATGATTTTAATCGGGAGAACGCCCGGAATCCATTGGCGTCACTTCCCCTTCGATACGATGAAGAAAAGAGTTTCTTAATACGCTGTGATGGATAATTCACCCTCGACTGCGGAGGGTCGACCTCAATTCGCTACGTTCGGCCCAGGATTCGTACCTTTTTCCGGAAAAAAACCATAAAAATCGGGTGAGGCAATGCGAAGGACTGCCCTCGCCACGGGGTACCAGCGCATCTCCTTGACGGGCGTTGCTCCATGTTCGAGAATCGGTAGTTCCGATCTCCGCCACACCCAAACTCACCGCAGCACCTCCTGGACTGCGTAACGCCACGACCGATCCACGATCGATCTGCCAATCATCTGCGCTCCGCGACCGACGATCAGCCAATCAGCGCATCGCGTGACACGGTTTCAGCCGGTTGCAGAATACGCGTAGCCAATCACAATTTAACTCATCTGTGGCTCAACCAATCCGATTTCCCCGCGTCGGTCGATCGTCGAGAATGTTCGAGACGACCCGTACAGGAAGTCGGATTGTCCAACGGTTTTCATTCTTGTTCACTCAGAGTATGAGTAGACGCGTCAAACAGTTTAACACATAACTAGTGAATCGGCTCATTATATCATGTTGTAGTGCTCACCATTCTCATCGAGAATCTCTGTGCTCACGATTCTCAGCGAGAATCGCACAGCTCACCTCATTGCAGGTTATTTCTCAGCTCTCGCGTAATCGATCGTGGATCGGGGTGCGACCGCGTGGTCACGGTGCGGAAAATTCTCAACGAGAACTCTCACATGTACAGCACAACGTGCTTTCGCTCAACGCTCATCATTTTACTGAAGTGACTCACTCCGGGAGTGTACGCAATAAACTGACCACGGGACTTGCTCAAATCAAAACTGCGCTTTACTTCAAACATAACCTCCCCGGCGAACTCACGCTCATCGCGTTAACTCTTTCGCGAACACTCCAGAATTACCCTGTATCATTTGGGCAGTGTGTGACCCGACTACCCTCCGTGTAATGGGTCTGCGCGAAGTAGGGCGCAAGTTCGATCATTATCAGTACTCCTGCCCGAGAGGAATACGATTTACTTTAATTATAGTACATGTGTGTTTTGTAATAAAATGTTTCTATCGTCTCCTGAATTCAATAACTGGCATCCAGATATCTACGCTCCTACAATCCACCGTCAACACGGCTCGTGGAGAGACACAGGAAGAAAAGGGGTAGCCCGCTGTCGACGCGTGGTCCTCTCGAGTATAAACACGAGCTTCAATATCAGAACAAAAGCAAGCGTTAACGTATTCCGTGCGAGAGAAGGTGGGCATTGCTGTGTAGAGGGCCTCTTCAAGAGAGCAGCCGTTTGTGAGGAATGCAAATCCGAATGGTTCTGATACAATCTGCTCCCTATGATTGAAATTTAGTCTAGCAGCTTTCACTCCTCCTAACCTAACCAATCCAACTTGCATCCCTCCCAAAAGAACCGGCCATCCGAGCGTAGAAGCAAGTGCGAAATAAAAGTAACGGTGCGCTTCTCGATACCGCAGATGTACCTACCTAAGTAGCATTTCTGACGGGAAAAAATTGTCCAGCCTTTGGGCCTGGCGTAGACCTTTGGCAGGTAGGTATCTATTTCAAAAGGCAGTGCCACCCGTGGAGCCAGTAAGACCGTCCCCGGTCCGTGCTATACCAGACAGTTTTCTTCCAGTGAAAATCAGTAAATTTGCAAGCGCAATATCTTAAAAACCAGTGAAAATAAAGTGTATACATTAAAGCTTATTGAATTTGTCTTGGAACGCACTATCAACTCAGGTGTTCAGGAAAAATAGTTCCATTTGAAAAACCGAACTTGACCATCGTATCTTTTAAAATAATAATCGAAAACAAAATTCGTTCGCGCTAATAAATTGGCCCCCTCGAACCATGCAATTCCCTATTTTTTTTATATTTTTATCTGCAATAGTTTAGGAGAAAACCGACTGTCCAGTCTTCCCGCGAACACCCTGTATGACACTGGATGCGGCAGCGCCTCATACAGCGTCTGGAGCCACAAAGGGGGCAGCCATGTTTGAGAACGAACTACATGCGCCGCCTGAATGGCGTCTCAGGTACTACGCAGTTTTTCGAAGGCATCCTCCTGGGCGTCCATTGAAAGGATTCCTCTCACTGATCTATGCACGCTACAACGTCTCGAACAAGAATGAGGAAAGGAGTGTCCTTTCGAAGGACGCCAAGGAGGGACGCTTTCGAAAAGCTGCATAGTACTTGAGACGTCATTCAGGCGGCGCATGTAGTTCGTTCTCATACATGGCTGCCCCTTTTGTGGCTTCAGACGCTGTATGAGGCGATGCCGCATCCAGTGTTATATATCAGTGGTAAGGTCGCAGATTGTCGCAGTTAATTTCAATCAGATCTTCTTCTGCAACCTTTAACCTTAAAAAAAACATCGAAATTTGATCTCGTTTAATAGGTACACGACTATTATTCGCTCAAAGAAAGAAAAGCATACAGAGGCAACGTTTTATCCTGCAACCCGCACTCGACGCAAACAGGTAAAATGGCAACAGCGCCTCATGGACGGATTCCACCGCGGAAGCGACCGCTGGACAGCAGTGATGCCCGAGCTTCGAGAATTTTGGGATGGTCTCTTTCAAATTAACGTCGCAAAGAGTTATTCAGAATTTCCCGGCCCGGGTTGAAAAATTTGGGGCCTTTATGGTATAACTTTTGAACTATAAAAGATATCGGAATGCAATTTTCGCCGAAAAATGAAGAAAAATTATTCCCTCTTAATGATGGATAGTTTTACATAATTTACGTTTACTTAATTTTTTTCTATCAATTTTTTAACCATAATTGTTGTAAAAAGCTGTTCCAAACTGTTTATTTGATACTGTATTTAATGCTGTTTTTAAAATTCGTGATGTTGATAATCAATAGGCTAGTTGTTTCTGTATCATTACTTTCATAAATTGAGAAATTAAATTTTTATTCAATTATGTGTTAGTTCTACAGACCACAGAATCTATTGTTCTGGTTTTCTTTTTTATGATTTTATCCTTAACCCTCCGAGTACTGGGCTTCGAGTCCTGAGCCTGGATCTGTCCAGACCCTCACCGATAGTTCACTAATACATATTCACGGTCGCTCGACACCCTCACCGATACTGTCGTAAAGTAGGATGATCGCCGAGTTCGAGACCCTCACCAATATTGTACACACATTGACGATCCCTCTCAAGCGGTGGGTCAAAATTGATCCAGGTCCCGTACTCGGAGGATTAATGCCGTGCAGACCTAGATCAGACGTAAGGGCCCCCAGGGAAGGTACCCCTTGAAGGGGGTGCTGTGTGCGAAGTTGCCTCTAAAGCGCAGGGGGGGAGGGCAGCGAACGAATCGCTAGTTTGCTCTCGCGTCAAGTCCCTCCCCTCAGGCGCGCAACTCCGCACACGAGGTAGACCACCTTGGAGGTCTTAGTGGGTTCGAGTCCCACATATCCGTGGGGATTTCCTCCAAGTAAAAATATAAAAAAAAAAAAGTAAGGGCTAACTGGTGGGACGTGTCTTTGATTGTAGCTGTATAGAGAGACCTCAAAAATGTTGAGAATAGTGCGGTTTATTTAGAGAAATAGAGAAAAGATAATGAGGTGATACAATAGATACAGTTTCTGCGAATGTTGTCGAGGTACTACTGCTCTGTATAACCGAGCGCTCGAGTTGGTCACGAGAGCGTGAATGTGTGTGAGAGTGTATGTGAGGTATTGTTTAGAAGAGTATGTATGTATGATGTCGCGAAAAGTAAATAAGAAATCAATCAGCTGTTCGAGAATGTTCTAAGTAGTTGTCTTGCGGCTGATGGAGAGAGGGAGAGAGGGAGAGAGGGAGAGAGGGAGAGAGGGAGAGAGGGAGAGAGGGAGAGAGGGAATTGTGCCGAAACACTAACAGTGTTTGAATTCTTTTCCTACAATTTTCGTGTCTGAATGTTCTACCTACTCAACGCCACTTCTACACCGGCTTCCGTTGATGCCACTTTATCCAACGATGCGCCATTATTATGGCACTTTCACGCAGGTGGTGAAAAATCTCTCCGCAAAAGGGTATAGCGCCGCGGTCAACACTGTCGGAGCTAAAATTTTTTAAATTAAGACGTGTACGAGATCAATCGACTATATTTCCAAACCTCATTACAGTAATCTGGGTGCGAGTGGTAAACCGATCATACAAGCGGAACGCGCGGCTCGAATACCAGGGCCGGCAAATTCCCAATACCTAGCTCTTTGCGACGTTCATTTGAAAGAGACCACATCTAAATTTTCGAAGCTAGGACATCACTGCTGTCCAGCGGTCGCTGGCAGCTCTCCGACCGCCGGGACGGTGCATGGTTGTAATGGAATGCGTTCGTGAGGCGCTGTTGCCAATTTACCTGTTCGCGCGAGCGCAGGTTGTTAGATAAAACGTTGACCCTGTATAGAGATCTTGTTATTTTTATCTACCATAGTTGTACAAATATTTCAAAAGTAATGCAATTAACATAAATATGAATTTTGAGCATATTGGCTAATACATATTGGATATCGATTTTATTTTCGGCGTCTCATAGAGTTTGTTCACTGTGTCCGCAAGGTTGTGCTAAGGAACCCACCCATTTTATCCGAGTCGCCTCTTTTATTTATGCGAGTATAATTCGTAAATTACAAAAATATTCGAAAAAGCAATTAAATAAATGTTATATCGTTCCTGACGGCCTATATATCTGTCGGAAACAATTTTCGAACAAATATTTTTTTAAGAAAATCAACCTGTTTAACAAAAATTAATGCATTAGGGTTATTTCATTTGTTCGCGATATTACCACTGTTTTAGATGTGTTCATCTAGAGACGCGGTAGCGTATCGACGCCAACTACATGTTCAACACCCTGTGGGGTGTTGTCAACTGTCGTTGCCGCGTATCTTTTACTCGTAAACCGGCTAATCCAACCTTACCTAAAACTTATTTCATTAATATCTAAATTTAAAAGTATTTTTCCTATGTAAACCGCGTATACATAAGATTTCGAATAAGACCAAATTCAATAAACATGGTCCACGTATGACAGAGATATCGCAATATCACGTCATGTATCCTACGAAAATGGTAAAATTTTTCTTCTTCTTCTGATTCACCATCCAAATTTTAGTCGACATAATGCATATACGCGTTACACGCACACCTTCAGTCAAAAGAAACTAACACATGTTTCGTTCGTCGACTCTCGGAATTGTCGTCCGTCATTGTACATATACCTATACTATTGAATTATAACCTACCAAGTGTCAGTCAATCATCACCTGCCAAGTGTCAAATAAGCAAAGTTGTAAAAATAGTTTGAAATATCACGAGTTTTTCCAACACATAGGACACTGAGTAAGTCGTCAAATTTTTTAATAGACTTTTTATGTAGAACTTATAGAAACGATGGGAACGCACAGTCTTGCGTAGAAATGAAAGGGCGCAGAGGGTTGGGTAAAAATGGAGGGAACGCCCAGGCTTGAATAGAAATGAAGCATCTTCTTTCGCACAAGTTTCTAGAAATTTCTCAAATAATGTAAACCGACAAAATTTGTGAAAAGACATAGCATTAAGAATTAAGAAACTTATGGCGGGCTGCTTGCAATGTAAAGCAAATCACATTAGTGAAGAACGTACGCAGAAAACACATCTCCCTTGGTACCTTTCAATCTTTTGTGAATGGTATTCATAATACTTCCACAGTAGAATCCCCAGTAGTTCCCACGCTATTCGTTAATTTTATTAGTTTCTCATTAACAATATTTCAATTCATTAATAAACATACTAATTTAATTTTATTCCAACACCAATAAATTGTGCGTTAATAATATTGGATCTTTTCGTTCATTTTCCCTAAATTATCATTAGCATTTATGTTTCCCGCAACAAGACTTTCTGCCATACGCTCTGTTAACGCAGTATTTAAATACAAAGAAATGTTTATTGAACACAAAATAATATTAAGATTGAGAAATTATATAACGAAGAGATAAAAGGTGCAACTAATTGGCGAATGAAATAAACGACTTATATAATAAACGACATAATACAACGTGAGTTTCTAACGGTACTTGCGCGACGCCGAGCGAAAAGCGAGAAGGAAGAAATCGCGTCACGCGTTATCGTATATCGGCGTATGACAAAGATCCGTAATGCGAGAACGTGAATGCTAGAGCACTAAGGAGGTGAGTATGCGCATCCGCCATATTGGGTCCTCTGGAGGGAGATGATTATTGAGAACCCGCCTTTTTCAGTATTATCAAATTTGCTTTATAAACCAAATATAAGCTTAAATGTAATAAAATACTCTAATAATGTGTCGTGCTACAATGTATCAATATCAGCAACGTATATTTTTGTTTATAAAGTGAATCTGAGCATACTCAAAAAGGCGGATGCTCAATAATTTTCTCTTTCCAGAGGACCCAATATGGCGGATGCACATACTCACCTCTTTAGTGCTCTATGAATGCTGCTTCGCGACGCCATCCCGCGATTGATCACTAAACTCATTACCAAGCGCGAATTATAACTTCTCTACACGCTCTCACCTACTTCGGACAAATTATGTAGTCTCTACACTTAGTATATAGCAAAAAAGGCCACTCTATTTCTATAAGTTCTGCATTAAGTTGTGCAGGATGGAAAAATCTGAAAGATTCTTGCAATAATTGTGATAATTCAAATTCAAATTGCCCAAACAAATTCTTATTATTGGTATTGGTCTTTATTGACTCCCCTAGGGGTTACAATCTCTTTACACCTACGCCTCTCACAACCTCTTCTTCCCTTATATCTACCTTATATCTACCTTAACTTACCTTAACCTATCTTAGCCTATCTTAACCTACATCCTCTTTCCGCCTCTCCCCCCTCACCGCTTGCTCGCCCTCTACCTCCCTCCCCGCCGCTCGCACACACAAAACGCCAAAAAACGCCTCCCCCTCTCTCCCGGACCTCCGCTTCCGCTCGACTCCCCTTCCACTCTCATATCCTCAGCTATGCTCCATTTCCTCTCTCCTCTCCTCAATTCTTCTCATCCCTACCTTCCCCTCCCCCCATCATCTAGAACCTCCCCTGCCATCTCCTGCCACCCCCTCTCTTCTCCCCACCCCATACAAACCTCCCATACGTGCTCCCACGTCTCTTCCCCCCCTCTACACACCCTGCATATCCTTTTTTCCTCCTCCTCCCAGTACCCCCCCCCCCTCATTTCATTGCCTAACCTAAACCTCGCAACCCTTCTCCATCTACTTTCCCCCCACCCTTTCTTTAGATACCCCGGCAACCCTTCCCCCTTCACCCTACCATACCAACCCCTATCCTTCTCCACCTCTCCTCTTCTTGCAGTTTCCTTTCCCTGCTCACTAACTCCTCTCCTCTTATTCCCCCGTTTCCCTTATCCCTTCCATCTCCTCCAAAGTCCCTTTCCTCGTAAAACACTTTCCTTTCTTCTTCCCACCCCTCCAAAGCCTTTCCCCTCTTGAAGCACCCCTTCATTTCTACCCAACACCTCCTCGCCAGCTCCCCCCCCATGCCCCTCCTCCAGCTTCCACCCCCCCCCCCCCAGCAACCCCCTGAAATACCCGTCCCATTCCCCCATTGATGTTCCTTCATTAACCCTCCCTCTCCGTTTCCTTCCCCTATTCACCATCTTCCATACTTGCCCCTCCGTTCTTACTCCTTCCGCTTCCCTCACCCACCTCTCCACGTCCTTCTTCCTTTTTTCCGCGCGCAACCTGGCATACTCCCTCTTCCTCTCATAAGATATTCTCTCCCATCCCCTCCTACCCTCCTCCATTTTCTCAACTCTCTCCTTACCTTACTCTTCTCCTCTCTACACTCCTTATCCCACCATCCTCCCTTCTTTGCCATCTCCCCCATCCCCATCTTACCCATCGCGCCCTTAATCCTTTCCCGCATCTCACACCATTCCTCCTCTACTCCCCTCTCCCCCTACCCCGTTTTCCCAAACTTCCTCATAAATTCCCGCCTTCCAGTCTCCTCTACCCCCTCCCCTCGCCCCTCCTTTCCCCCCACTTTCCCCTTCCTCCCTCCCCTCCCCTTTTAACTACACCACCACCGGATGGTGATCTGATTCCACCCTCTCCCCTACCTCCAACCTTTCCACTTTCCCCCTAGTATCCTCGTTCCCTACCACGTAATCTATTACCGTATTCCCCCTTCCCCCTGTGAAAGTCCACTCTTCCTCCTCGTCCGCCTCTGTATTTCCATTCAATATTCCGCACCCCCTTTCCTCTAACCACCCACACAGCCTCCTCCCTTCCCCATTTTCCTTCTTATCCTTGGATCTCCTTCTCCCTCCCCCTCTTACTTCATCCTCCTCTTCCCCCGTATCTCCCCTCCTTCCTCCCCCGTACGCGCATTACAGTCCCCCCCCTCATCTCTACTTTTATCACCATCTCTCTCTCTTCCATCCACTCCCCTAAATCCTCTAGCTTCTCTTTCAAGTCCCTATTCACATACACCCCAACTATTTTCCACCATCCCCCCCCAATTTTCACTGTCTTAGCCATTATCCCCTCCCTCCCTCCCCCTCCCCCATCACCCACTTCCAACTCCTTTCTCACCCCCAACATCATTCCTCCTATCGCTCTTCCCTTCTGACTTTCTCTCCTGGCTCTCTGCTTTTCCCATATATACCCTCTAAACAGTCTCTTTCGACATACCCCCAATTTTCTCCTCCACCCACATCTCACTCAGTACCATCACATCCCATTCTTCCAGCCCCCTAAAAAATCCTTCATCCTTCCTCTTTACCCCTACTACATTCCAGAACGCCACCCTACAAATCCCCACTTCCTTTCCCCTCTCCCTCCTCTTTCCCCCTTCCCACTTCATTCGTTTCGCTGCCCCTCAAACCATTTCTCCCTTAACTCGTCCCACCTTCTTATCTTCCCGTCCACCCACATTTACCCACAGATACCCCACCTGCACTTTCCTTCCCCTCTCCCTCTCCATTTGCGCCTCTCCCTCTATTTTCCATTTCGCCCTCCGTTCCTCCTCGGTGAGGTCGTCCTCTACCCTTTCCCTTCTTCCCCTCAGTTTTTTCTTCGCCTCCATCACCTTCCTCTTCTCCTCCCTCCCCTCCAACCTCACCAGCACCATTCCACTCCCCTCCTTTCCTATTCTTCCTATTCTCACCCCCTCCTTTATTCCCTTCGCCCCAACCCCATCCTTTCCCATAACCTCCCCACCTCCTCCTTCACCTCCTTTCCTTCCAGCCCCAACCCCCTTACCACCACATCATTTCTTCTCACCTCCCTTTCTTTCTTGTCCTGCATGACTTCTTTCCTTCTAACTCTCATCCTCCATTCCTCCTCTTGTCCTTCCCCCTCAACCCCTCCCCCACACTCCCTCTTCTTTCCTTTTCCCACCTCCCTACCTTCTCCATCACCTCCTCCATCCTCCTATCCCATTCTTCTATCTTCCCTAGCTTCTCTACCAGCCATCCTCTCCTCACCCTCTCTTCCCTCATCTCCTCCTCCCATCTCCTCCTTTCCTCTCTACACTCCTCCTCACTTCTTCTTCTGTCTTCCCTTTCCTTCTTCATCTCCTCCCTCTCCTTCCTTATCTCCTCCTCCATCATCCTTCTCTCTTCCCTATCCCTTCTCATTTCCTCCCTCATCCTCCTCATCTTCAACATCATTTTCCTTATCATTCCCTCCAGCGATCCCTCTTTTTCTCCTCCCTCCTTCCTCCCCCCTTTACCTCCATTTTCTGGAGACCTCCGCATCTTCGAACATCTCTTAAACCCTCCTGCTTTATCCTGCTCCATTGCCCCAGCGTCCTCCTCTCTCTCCCTCTTCTTTCCCCACAAACTGTCTAAACTTCCCGCGCTGCTCCCCACGCTGTTCTCACTGTCCTTTCTAATCCTACCTTCGTTTGCCTTCTTTACCACTTCTTTTTCACCCCCTTTGTTCGCCTCCATCTCTTCCTTTCTTCTCTATCCCCTTTCTGCTTTCTTCCCCTTTCCCCCTTTCCTTGCCCTGTTACCCTTTTATCCTACCCTCTTATCCTTTTTCTCCTGCTCCTTTTATCCTTTACTTTCTCCTCGTCCTTCCTTACACCTCTTGCCTTCTCTCTTTTTCAAACTTCCCGCCTTCCCACCAGCTCTTCTCTCCTGTTTCACTCTTCTCCCACCTGCCCCACTACCTGTCACACTCCACGTTCCTTCCCGCCTTTCTTCGCTTATCTCTACCACCTAACCTCCAAAGCCTCCCTTATCCCTCCCTTACTTCTGCCACCCCCTAACACCGTCCCTTTCCCTTTATCCCCCGTCCCTTCCTCAACTCCCTACCTTTCACTCCACATTCCACTCTCCCTCACCACCTCACTCGCCTTTCGCCAGCCACAAACTCCACTCACTCTTACGCCCAGCTATCACACACGCGACCGGAAACGGAAGAAACAAATTCTTATTACAATATTACATTTGTTCGATCACGATAGTAGTGGAACAACGTAAGTGGAAAATTTATACATTAAAGCAATACCTACTACTAAAATACAAATGAGAGATCACTGTTATAAACTTAAGGCAGCGATTTTCCACCACAGTAAAGAATTGCCGATGGTCATTACACGAGTATGGTAAGGGGTAAGGGTACAACGTGGGTATCCGTTGATGATTTACGAGTAGAGAAACAAGCTTGGCTACGAAATGCTAAAAATGCATACAAAGTTTTCTTCAAAAAGTGTTAATTAAGGTTGTTATTACAGTTCAATGTTCAATTCAGCGCCATGAGCTGCTTCGCTCACCATGTACTGTATACAAAGTACTATTACATATAATACATAGGGTAAACCAACCAGTGAATGACCGAATTGTTGAATTTATGGACCTTTGAGATTAATACTTGAATATATTTATGTATAACAACAAAACAACTGTTGAAATTGCATTTAAATTTATTTTTCTAGAAATTTCTATAAAAAAATTACTTATTCTTATCGTAATTTAAAAAAAAAACAATTGAGGCATTTGATGGAAAAAGGGCACATACGCCAAAATGCCATTTTGAGTAAATCGATTTCAAAGTTTTCATTATAGTATAACTTAATGAAAAGTAATGCAATTAAATCCAATTTTTTTTAAGGATGCAGTACCATATCCTTGAAACGTTTCGTAAACAGAAGTCATGATTTGAAAATGATATGTGTCTTTATTTAATAGTTGTATGCAAGTGGTTTATGTGCCCTTTTTCCGTAAAAGTGGTAAATATGTAAAAAATGGCTTCTTTGTTTATTTAATTAATTATAATTTTGTTTACTTACTTAGTTACACATGTTTTATACTTTGTTTAAAATAAAACGTATTGCACGACCAGACAGTAGACAGCGCGGCAGCGCGACCGCTCAGCGACTATGTAGCTGCATGTCGATCACACTAAGTAACAAAACAGCATCTAGCTAATTTAAACGTGGGAGAAGAAATGTCCTTGATATATTATATATATATAACATATACCTGAGTCGATTTAAACGATTTACGGGAAAAGGGCACATAAGCCTATGTGCCCTTTTTCCATCAAATGCCTCAATTATAAAATGCAAAACGTGTAAATACCCAGTAAATGACTGCATACACCCATTAAATGACCGGGTATTAGCTAGTTTTTAAATTAACATGATAGGTAATTATTAAATGCAACAAAAATTTTCTAAAATTTGACTTAAGTTCTCATTTTATTTTAAGAAAATATTTTTATTTGAACTTTCAAATCATACATTGTCAGTCTCCAAACTATCTAGCTGTAGTACCTATTTAGTATTGTTATGTTTTGTGCTCGACATAACGGAAGTTTAATGTACAACAAGGGTAACAGAACATTAACAAGAACAGTAGGGAACGGAATACAATCTCTAGTGCACGGCAATGTAAGTATCGATATGCCTTTTCGCAATGGCTGCTGACTCTCGAATGACAGCTTGACAGGCGATCGATCCGATCGCCTTCTTCTCGCTGTCCTCTTGCCTTTGTCGCGAGCACTAGCGGGCCATGGATTCTCATACATAGGGTGCTCGCAACAATATTTATTGCACATTAGTATAATGTTATTCGAATATGTAGTATACATGGCTTGAAGTAAACAAATTTCTTTTAAAGGAAGACCATATATTTGAACACATTTGGTATGTGTATTGTTATAAACTTAAATTATTAATTACAATAATCAATAGTAAACAAAATAAAAACAGTTAACGCATTATACCTATATCAGATTACATATAAACAAACTATTAATACCGAGTTTAAATTTTTACAATCTCAAATATTATAAATAATAATACTTTTCAGCCTTTATAAACGATAATGAAAATAAAATTTAATGACTATTGTGAACCCATCCTAAGAAAAAATGTGTCCGCGCAGGGAGGAGGCGCTGATTGGTCATACTCCCCACTTAACCGCCTACGTTTTCCTCCGTCTTACCGCCTGTTACCTGTCTGTCAACTGTTCCGCACGCGACGCCTTCATATACACGGTGGCACAATTATTTCCGAATACGCACGGCAAAATGAGTACACTAAAGTTTTCGAAGTCGCTGATTCCGAATCTTTCGGATCTGTGGTTTAATGAACATCCATGTACGCACATATGCACGGACGCACGCCGCGCGCGCGCGCACACACACACCCACACACACGCACAAATAGATTTGTGAGTACAAAGAACATATAAAAAAAAACTGAAACAAGGTGGTATAGTATACATAGAAGAATCCAAATGTTCGAGTGGTATCGAAACTCTTGGATATAACGCTCGCTATATAAATATATATATATATATAAATATATATATATATATATATATATATGTGTAACTATATATTTATATATATGTAACTATATATTTATATATATGTAACTATATATATACAGGGTGTCCCAAAAATGCTGCGGTTCCTTAAAGGGGGTGATTCAGGGGGTGATTGCAAACAACTTTTTCCTTTGCGAAAATTCTCTCCGAGGTTTCGTTAACGAGATAACAACAAAAAGCACCGACCAATCAGAGCGCGAGCCTTCTGCTGGAGCTCCCGCGCTAGCGTGGTCGCGCGCCGGGCTGCGCTGCGACTACGAACAAGCAAGGCGGCATGCACCGAAGGAAATTGCGTAGAATGGGAAATGAAAAAGACGTAACAAAAAAATCGATATTTTTGTCAAGGTTTGTTTGCCATTTGAAGTGAACAATGAAAAAAGGATAAATGGATGAAAATCACGTGTAACGTAAAAAGACGAATACACAGTTTTTTTTTTTTTAGAAGAATCGAAAATAATAATTATTTGGAGTGAGAGGATAAGGAACATGTAAATTTCCATTTTTAATAACACAAAAGAAAAGGTAATGCAACAGGGAAAGAGTGAAAAGTGATCGTAGTTCGTTATTGTGATAAAAATCCGTAGTTCAATAACGGCTGTTGTTGATAATGAATAAATCCGTTTAAAAACTGCGAAGAAAAATTTACGTACGGAAATTTTGAGAATTATCGCCGGAAATAAGCCACAGCCTGCGTTAGGCTTAAAAAATAATAGTCGTCAATAATGTAACTAAAACTCACCCTTTCGGAAAGTCACCTGCAGCTTAAAAACCTGTGTCACTAGGTCACTGAACCGATCCTGGTCATCGACAGACGCGCCGAGTGCACAGCTGATCTCAGGTACACGACAACATCCAAAGTTAAGGGTCGCAACGTCAAGGGCGTCCGAGTTAAAGCACCGAATATTCACTTCACTGCACGCCTACTAACACTGACCACTTAATTTATTATTCATGGAACGTGTTGTTCCTACGTTATAAAAATTGGTGGAAATGAATTTTTACTTGGCGTTCGGAGCCGTGGGTATTCTCGCACAAATTCTCACGCTGCAGCACTTGCGTCCCCGTTGTTCGGGGGGTACACCCAGAACATCGCGTAATACTCTTGAGCAGAGAACATTTCTGCGACGTGATTGCTTGCTGACTGACAAGATTTTTTCCAAGCGACTTCTTCTACCTCGAAAAAGTTTCTCTCGTTCCATTATGAGTTGATCCCCACCAGGCCAAGAGGCTTCAGGTAAAAAGAAGCCAGCACATTTTCGAAGCACACGTGCTTCGCAGAAGTGCAACGAACGGACTATCGTGCACTTTTACAAAAGTCCGCGTTCCGTCCTTTTACTGCCAATGCACCACCCATTGCGTCGAGGTAGGCAACAGACACCACGTGTTTCGGTTCGAAAGGGTCCGAAGAGAAGAGAAACAGAAAGTCCTCGAGTGCGATCATCGCGCACGCCCGTCGCGCACACAAAGGACGGAGTGTCAGGCGTCCGATACACGGAGCGAGACAAAATATCAACGCGTCGTCTGTCTCGCACTGTCCTCGCTCGCTTTCAGTGCCTTCGCTTGCTCTCTTTCCATCTCGCTCCCGCTTTCGCCGGACAAGAGTGAGACAGAAGTGGTGGGGATAGCGAAAAGTCCGTATCGTGTACACCAAACCGAGCCCGTAACGATCTTAGATGCTCGATTAACTGACGAGAACCTTTGTGGCCCAAGCCGGACGAGATTGCCGTTGCTCGGCGATGTGTCATCGATTATATAGAAACAGAATTTGTTTTGTTTTTCATCGTATCAATATGAAAGTGACACAAATGGATTCCTGGCATTCTGCTGATTAAATTGACAGAAAATAATTTAAATCAGACTATTTTTAACGAAACGGGCTTCCAATTCTGCAAACAAATTTTCACATAATTTCCTTAATTATGGTCCGAATAATATCATTTTTGGGGTCAATTTGATCGACAAAACATGACGAATCGATTCACGTCATTTTTCGCAAAGATCTGATTAGAAATGCAGAACTGAAGATTTGTCACTCCTTCGTGCGTAACATTGTATGGTCCCGCTGGATTCGAGCGTCGAAACCCACGAAACTCAGCGAGTTGCGTGATTGCAAGCGTGAAGGACAAGAGAGGACTTTGCATGGCGAAGGAAAGTCAGCCTTCTATAGAACTCAAATCGAGAAATAGTTTGCTGTCAGGGCTTTGGTTACTCAAATAAATGCACATTTATTAGGGCCCTCGGTCGACGGCGACTTGAGTCATCCAGTACTGAATATGAAAATGTTCATATTTCTCATTACACCTTGATAAGAGTGTTACCACCGATGGATTGGTGAGTTTATGTCCACGAAAATGAGTCGAGACGCGAAGCAATTCGGTCTATTTTTTCTTATGAATACATGATTAGGACACACACACACTAAAAATAGACCGAATTGCTCCATGTTTGGCATCATTTTCATCAGTAATGCAGTGCTCTGGTGAAGAACATCATCGGATCTAATATTCTAGGCCCTAGAATCTACGATATTGGCAATGTGCAGTTGAAACGCACGCCGCTTCACACTATGGTTTCTTAGCATTTATAGGGGGTCATTCTCTAGCTAGAGTCGTCAAACGCGATGCTCGCCAACAATCATGTGTCTTGCTGAGTTTCGTGGGCTTCGACTCTCGAAACCAGCCGGACTATACAATGTTGCACGCTAAGCAGTGACGAATCTGAAGTTCTGCAATTTCTAATCAGATCTTTGCAAAAGTGACGTCAATCGATTCCTTACAATTTTATATATAATGTTTGTTCATAACTGCTTTCTGCATAGGACGTGTAATAAGTGTATTTCATGTTCTGTTTCGGTGCTTTGCTAGTAAAAAAATGTCTAAGCTAACAAACTTTATTTTCTGGGGACATCCCCTCATCTATTTTCCCTTTTCACTTATAATTCCTTACTGCTAACGTAGAATATTGTAGCATAAGCACTGTTAGAAAGCTTATTAACGGATCGGCGCAAGAAAGCTCTTACACAATTAGCGAAGCACAGAGTTTATTGAAAGCGATTATGAGAGCACGAAAACGTATATTTTAAAGTTTGTAGATTTAAGTTACAGTTATAATTGGAATATATTTACAAGGTCAGACACAATAAATTAACAGTTATTTTACATAACACGTTTGACTAGTTATTAAACAAAACACGCAACACTTAGAAACTAGTATTAAGCTCAAGCGTAGCGATTATTAGCTGGCGAAGCAAAGTCGCGAAGCGTAGAGATTCGAAGCAGTTTCGAATAAAGCGCAAGCATGGTGCGAGAGAGCGAAAAGTGCGTAGTGTGGTTAGAAGCGTGTATACAGAAGCAAAGTCGCGAACAGAGTACTAGATCCAGGAAACCGCGCTCGATTTCCTGGAAGGAAGAGTGTCCCCCGTCCATCGATCGCAAGTTGATGGAAGGAGCAGTGATCGACGCTCCACATGAGTCAGCTGGGCCGTTGTCATTGCCTAATTATCCGTGGGCCTGGGAGATGGCGTAAGAATGCAGAATTTCTTGAACAGCACATTTCAAGTAATTACAATGTACAATGAATTTTCTACGTTTGCATTTCCGTTTAAATTTTTATAAGTACAACGCAACAGCTGAGAATTTCTTTCCTTATTCAGAATAGAATACGGAAATAGCAAACAGCTCCCTCTCGCGTTTACCGGGCAATCGTCGATCTATCGGTATTACCATTTCTGTGCAGAATAAACCTGTTGTAATACCGACCTGCCGAATCGGTCAGGTCACGTGACGTGTCTACCCCCTTAAGAATAGGTGTTTACCCTGTGATAATTTTTGGTTGGACTTCAAGTTATAATTATTCAATATTAGGAGCGATTGGATAAATTTCACAGTCAGTTTCTTATGAAGTAAGTTTGTTTTTAACAATATTCTCTGTAATTTTATTAATTGAAAATTATTCATTATTGGATTTATTTTAAATTTCAATATCATTAAAACGTGCAGACGAAATTTTCAAATTTTCTCACCGTGCTACAACAGAACGATGTTGCCTGCGAAACATTAGATGCGTATCGTGCTGCTAAAAATCATACGTGATAGTGAATATTTCGACGGTGAATCTGTTTTAGATTGTGAACTGTTAGCATGCGCCTTGAACGATATTGTGAACGATATTGTGTAATTCTGGGTGCGTTCCACTTGAGCCTAAAGCGACCGCAGCCACGACCGTAGGAATTTGCCGGTCCACTTGCTTATAAGCTATTGTGAGCTTCGCGGGCGAAAAGCTAGTGGAACGGGCAGGAACGGGGTTCGTAGGCGCCTGGTTTTTGTTCCACTTGAGTCCACATCGCTCGTCGTCTATTCGAGTGGTGGGGAAAGTTACAAGCGTCCACGCATGATCCACCATTGTCCGAACTGCTTCCCTCTTGGCTCGTGCAACGTAAGTAGTTTGTTTTTCAGTGTTTAATAAATAATTACTACCTATGTGAGTATAATAGTTAGTTTAATAGTTTCCTTCATCATCAGAGTTTCGCGGTTTCAAAAATATCGTTTCAATGCACGTATACACTACATAACCTTTTAAAAATACTTTGTAATATGTGCTAGGAACTGACTAGGAACATGACAACTGACCCGGCAGTGCTCGCAGTTGTTAAAATTGTTACGAGTTTAATTAGTCGCCGAATAGATGCTAAGTCCAGTATCAGCTCATCCAGTTCTGATGAAGAGTGGATCTGCATGGAAAGAAGAAGAAGGCAATTTCGCCCAAGAATTAATAATTATTGCAATGTGGTTGACCGTTACTCGGACAATGAATTTAAAAGCCATTTCAGGTTAGTAAACATTTATCAATATATAACTTTAATACGTAAACTATTGATAATCATATAGTTTTTCCTATTTGCAGAATGTCTAGGGCTACATTTCAATATTTAAATAAAATGTTGCACGAAGATTTAATTAGACATACATCTGGATGCCCAACAATTCCTTCTCACCAGTAGTTGCTGATAGCCCTTTGGAAAATGGCTACTATGGACTCTTACAGGTGAAAGAATATATGAAAATTCCGGACATAAAAGCAAAAGGCTTTTATCTAATACAATAAGGATATAAAAATTTATATTCAAGTATAAAAAATAATGTATCATTATTTTTCATTAATTGCAGATCTGTTTGTGACAGATTTAATGTGGGGAAAGCTACAGCTGTCAGAGCTGTTCGTAGGGTGACTCATGCATTGTTTGTTAGGGCTGAAAACTTTATTCAGTGGCCTACTGGAGATCGCGCTGTTGATGTGATGCGAGGATTTCAAGTATCTAGTGGGTTTCCAAGAATTATCGGAGCTATTGATGGTACGCACATTCGCATTGATGCTCCGAAGGAAAACCATGCAGATTATGTGAATCGAAAAGGATATCACTGCATTCAACTACAGGTAATTAACAATTAATTTTGTACATTTACTATACACCTGTAAGTTATTTTGTAAGTGCTTACTTATATCTGTCTATATCATTTATACTTATAGTTGGTGTGTGATCACAAATATTTAATCACCCATTGTTATGCTGGACATCCTGGCTCTGTCCATGATCAGAGAGTATTTAGATTATCTGAAGTAGCCAATTATCTGGATGAAGACGTAAAATTTCCGAATGATAGCCATATTGTAGGTGACGCAGCATATGAGCTGCATCAAAGGTTACTGAGTCCTTTCCGAGATAATGGCCATTTGACGGAAAGACAAAAAAAATATAACTATTGCCACTCAGTGGTCAGGGTAACAGTAGAAAGATGCATTGGTCTTTTAAAAGGACGCATGAGAAGCTTGCTACACTGCTTACCAATTTCAAGAGTAGACTTGATGGCAGAATATATTATAGCATGTTGTGTGATCCACAACATTTGTACATTAAGAGGAGATGAAATAGTTGTAGCCACAATACCAGCACCTTCACAAGAAAATGTGGAAAATGTTAATGTTGTGCATCAAGGACGACGAAATGCTGGGCTGCAGAAAAGAGACATAATTACGAATACCTTATGGAACCAACGTTATGTAAATATTAATGAGGGTGAAAGACCCATTTAACAATATAAAAATCATGGAAATCAATATTTTAAATAAATTAATAATGTAACAAGTTCAATGTGACATTAAATAAAAAACAACACTAATGTAAGGTAATATTTTATTTTAAACTACATTTTGTCTACAATTTTAGTTAATAAATTTAATAGTTTTTTGTCCATTTCCATCCTTTCTTCGTGCCGTTTCGTTCTTTTCGCTTGATGCTCCTCCTTCTGGTGGTTTCTGTCCTCCAATAGAGCTGCCACTGATCTTTTAGATCTAGATGTTGATTGCTCTATAAGCAATACAAGACTTGTTGAACGATGTGTATGAAGCGTATGCTTAAACAATTATTTATTGTTCCCCCTTAACCCTTTCGTTATGGCGTACTTCCTTAAAGTAAATGCACAAGGAATATGGATTGATGCTTCATGTAGGAACTTACTACTCTTTATTTCTTCATCAAATGTCGCCAAACCGGAGGACGATGCGACCGCTACCGGCTCACACCAAGCTTTTTTACCAAACAACTCGTCCATCGTCTGCAAATATAAGCATAACATTTATTTTAACGATGATTTTAATGTCGGGAAAGCACACTCACTGCTCTTCCATCTTACTGTTTTCTTACCTTATAAAATTCCCAATCTTGACGATTATTCCCCGATTTGGAATTGTGATCTTTCACACCCTTATATCTTTTCTTTAAACTGCGCAACTTCGCAGAGCACTGCGCGCCTGTATAAGATATGCTTGGCGCTTGCTTTGTCATGCTGGACGCAATTTCCTCCCAGACTTTCTTATTAATTGTCTTCCCACCCTCAATCTTCGTTTCGTATTTTTTAAAAGTTTGCAGTAGCAACAACACCGCAGCTGATGACCACCTAGTACATATGGTTCCTGCAATATGCAATACACATATGTCAACAATTACTTAATTCTGAGTATTTACTGAAGCTGTGATTGCTGTTTAAAAGAGTTTTAACATACCTTCATTTGCAATTTCTTCATTTACAATTTCAGAATTTTCATCTTCTGGTTGTTTCACTTCCACGGCAGTGGAAGTTAACGCGATCGACCGATCGCTTGGACCGAGCTGTTCAATTGTTGCGTTTTTCGCGAAAACCGCATCTGAAAGCGCAAAACATTACTGACGAATTAACGTTACAGTACAGTGTGTTCCTCAATAAAGTAAGTTTAACTTATTTTGCTTTTGCACCTAATCCGTAAGGAGACGATAACAGTTCAATTCTGATATGTCAGATATTTTTGACAAAGTAATAAAAGTAAGTGGTTGCATTCCGTTACAATTAAAAAAAAAACTCCTGGGACAAATTCTCTATTCCACAACTTACTTTTTTATTCACAATACTCAGGCTTCAATGAAATATGTACGTCCCACATAATTTTTTTTTCAAACATGCATAAACGTCTTCATTATTATTCAAAACACAAAACAGTATACAACTTACTATTTTCGCTTGGACGATCGCTTGGAACCAGCGGTACAGTTGTTGCGTACTTGTCCAGAATTGTTTGTGCGAAAACCGCATCTGAAAGCGCAAAACATTACTGCCAAATTAACGTTACAGTACAGTGTGTTCCTCAATAAAGTAAGCTTAACTTATTTTGTTTTTGCGCCTTCTTCTTCAAACAAACAGTTACTTACCATTTGCAACACGGACAATGTCCTCTTTTGGTAATTCAAGTTTAACGTATGTCTGGCTTGAAGCATTATACAAAAATATACTTTCCATTGCTAATATTATTGATACAGACGCGTTCGAACTTGTCGTAGGTTCGGGACCAAGTATTCGCACCGTGAGTTTTCGCCGGCTAAAAAGTAAGGGACAGCCCGAAAAAGAAAATGGGAAAACAGAGAAAAACAAAAACCAACTCTCCATTACCCTATCTTGTTTTCTTGTCGATTTTTCTGTGGTGTCCGAGTTTAGACGTACGGGTCTTGGATGATTTTTAACGCGTGAAAACATGTCGACGAAAATGCAGTTTTCTATTGATAAGGACGAAAAATTGATATAAAATGTCGCAAATGACCCTGTACTTTATGCTACTAGTAACAAAGATTACAAAAGTTATGTAGTCAAAGAAAATGTGTGGAGAGAAATATCAAATAAATTAAAAACAACAAGTAAAGTATTGTTTATTTATATGTATGTTCATAAATGTTACAACTTTTAAATAATAAACGAAATAAGAAGCCGAAAGCAACGTGTAGAAACACGCGTACTACGCTGATAGGAAATCCCGCCTTTAGCGCTTGAATTGAATTACGCGCAAAAATCACGAACGAACGGGCCAGACCCATCTTCAGAGGTGGGTCGCCGTGAGCGCGATCAATGACGTCATCGGTGACGTTTGCAGCTCGACCGCGGTCGTCGTGGTCGCCAAGTGGAACGACGAACACGGCCGTTGCGGTCGCTTTGGGCTCAAGTGGAACGCACCCTCTATGATTGGCGCCGTTTTCACGCCGCCAAATGACGGCCGCTCCAGTGGATTCAAATAACACACGTTATCCCGTGATACGCTGCGATGTTCGAAATACTGTCAGCATTAGAATTCTGCATATTTGTTTGAAAAAATATGTCTGTTTGTTACATAATTGTTCGCTAGATCGTTGATTCGAAAAATTATTATTCCTCTGCGTTGGGGGGGGGGGGGGGGGGTAATGTCGGTTGGTTTAGAAAAAATGTTTCGGTGGTGGGTCAGGTCTGAAAAAGTTTTTTGGGGGTGGGCCAAGGTCGTCCCCTCCCTCGCTTAGATATGAAAAATTTTCGTGGGTGGGCCTCTCCCACTGAAAAAAATTTCCGGCTGCGGGCCAGGTCTAGAAAGGTCTCCGCGGCGGCTCGGCCTGGACTGATCCCCTCCATGATTATGGCTTCCCCACTCCGCAACTCGTGCGCGCGCAGCCAATCTCTCACACCCCGCTCCCCTCGCGTCCAAAATTCCCTCCACCACACTCCCCCGCGCACCGTCACTTCCACCCACCCACGTGCTCCCCTCATTGCCCCATGGCTTAGAACTCTCCTAGACATACTACTAATACTCCTCTTCCAGGGTTCCCAGAAGGACAGCGTGAGCCATCCTCTGGACGCAGGCCGTCATCCGCTATCGATCTCCCGAACGGATTCACCACCGTTCTCGAGAGCGTCCTTACAGTCTCCGATTCACCCGCGGGTTGTGCCCACTGGGTGACCGGCACACAGACTACCTGACCAGGGTCCAGTGGCAGGGTTGGCCCGCCAGTACACCGAATGTCACACCGTCTATCCCCACCCACTTCGCCGAATCGCTACCGACGATCGAACTACGCGTCGAGATATGCGCCGCGATACACACCGTGACTCGCGATAGTTTAAGCCGCTTACACACTGTGTGCCAGCATAGACCTGGCCGGGATTTCTTGTATTTAGATTTAGGCGCGAATAAATTGTCATACTCTACCTTACCTCAGCATACAGTCATTCGATCGGCAGCCCTGGACCACCGTCCTGAGCTGGTGATACGGTGCCTCTACCGTCCCACCGGTAACTCCGCGTTTCACGGTTACAAAACTTTTGGATCAGTATTTGCGCGCCCTCTAAGTTATGAAATACTCTGTTTGAACTAAAATTCAATATGACGGCTCATGCCGGAAAAATTAAATACACTCAGAATCTGCATACTGTAATATGTAGAATAAGAAATACATTTGTTGATACGTTAAGAAAACGTGGATATGAAATTCAGGTGTTAGAGAAAAATATTTAATTAAATTTGCAGTGATTGAATTTAATTAAATATTTCACATTCACCTGAAGTTTCTTATCTAAACCTTCCCCATCTTTCAGTTATTATTGGCATAATTGGAAATTATTTTGCCAACAATAATTGATAATGCCAACAAATGTCTCTCTTACCCTACATTTTGTATAAAATACTTAATTGGAAAAAATACAAGTAGAGGTAAGGATTAGAGAGTGGCACATATTTTTCTATTGAAAATGTTTTTTTTTATTTATCTTGTATCTAGTTGAATATAAAATATAAAGTAAAAATATAGAAGTGTATATATGAAATATAGGAGAATATAGAACTATGAAAATTATTTATCTACTTTTTTCTATAATTCTTGGTGTAGTAGCTGCAAGCTTGGTTCGCTAAATGCGCATGAACTGTACCACCGGAGTCTTTACCTTTTAACAGTCTGTTAATATTCCTGCACCAACGTGTACCATCATGAATGAACTTTTTGTTTTCTCCCTTCTTCTTCACATTCATTTTAAGTTATTAAACTCTATTACCCCCCTAATTCAGAATATCAATATAATAGTGTAATAATAACAACTAAAAAGCACAATTAATATTTATATAGATTGCGTTTCACCTGTTGTCACTTATAAGACAGTATAAGTCTCAGCCGATCGTGTATGTACAGACACAAACACAACTATACCGCGACACTAGCGTCGTCTAAGCTATGAAAGCCTCTTGCTTCCTGTCTGAACGCCATTCCGGAAATTCCCTATTCAGTTTCCGCCCACTGGTCTGGTCTCGACAGAGAGTCTAAAGGCTGCTTGCTAGCGCGTGCTCGGTTCCACATTTTTCGATTACCCTACTACTGAATATCCGTGCCCTAAGTGTCCTGAATACTTTTTTCCTGTCTTTTTTTTATTATTACAGGGGTGTTTCCTTCCGTTTTTATGTTTTCACGGGGTTTGTTCCTTTCTTTTTTGTGTACTGTAATCACAGTTGCGGCTATGAAGCCAGTTTTTTTTTAAATGTCCGAGCAATGGTTAAAAAAAACATTTTGTGCGGAATATCGAAAACGCAAGACCGAGAAGGAAAAATAATTCCAGCAAGCAAAAAAATGAATGCGTCCCGATAAATACATTGAAACGAAACCGTTGAATGTAGGTGCTTCGATTTCGGAACAATGTGTTGCTAGTGTTGCTACTGTTGCTCCTTCTTTTACGGCTTTTCCTTCTACATCTACAGATGTATTCTCCGACGCTAATAAATGTACATCCTCTCATTCTTCTCAAGATCTGGCTACTAATAGTGCTAGCACTATATCCGAGCTTCTTCGCAATCCAAACAATTCTGATGATCCAGTTTCATTTCCAGGAAGTTCAGCCGATTTATCCGATGTAGGCACTTGGCCGAGTATTCAAAATAGCAAAACGATTGACCACATTGTAACTGTAGGTCCAACGCAGATTAATCGAGTTAACTTTCCGAAAGACTCGGATGGCCGTCACTTGTCAAATGCTTACTACTCTAGAAAACTTCAAAATAATGAAACAATCCCGCGTCGTTTGCTTGTCTATTCTCCTTCAAAGAATAGGGTTTTCTGTTTTTGTTGTCATCTTTTCGATAGTCAATCGACATCGAATTTGGGATCTGGAGGATTCAGCAAATGGAAGCATTTGTCCGAAATCCTAAAAACACACGAAAATAGCGAATGCCATAACAAATTCTACCGTCAGTGGTTTGAAATAGAAATGAGATTGAAAACGGGAAAGGCAATCGAATGCAAACAACAAAAATTGATATGTCGAGAAACTTGGCCCTGGAATAAGGTTTTAATTCGTTTAATAAATATTGTTCTTTACCTGGCCGAAAATAATATGGCGTTTAGCGGGACCTCGCACAAATTGTTGACGCCGAACAATGGGAAGTTCTTCGGATTGGTCCAATTACTACACAAATTCGATCCAATCATTGACGAGCATTTAAAATTAGCAAAGACAAGCAATATTTCGGACCACTACTGTGGTAAGAATGTTCAAAACGAACTGATCGATCTGATGGGCGGAAAAGTCACATCAGAAATTGTTTCGCGAGCCAAAAACGCTATAATTACTAATCAATTATAGCTGACTACACTCCAGACGTAAGTCATGTTGAACAATTGTCCCTAACGATTCGATTCGTAGACTTATCAGGTAGCAATGCCAGTATTAAGAAGCATTTTATAGAGTTCATCCCGGTCGATGACTCTACTGGTGCAGGTCTTATGGAAGCAATTCTGAGCGTACTAAACAAACACGGGCTAGATCTAGGCAATTGTAGAGGTCAGGGGTATGATAATGGAGCGAACATGAAGGGAAAAAATATCGGTGTACAAAAAAGAATTTTAGATTTAAATCCCTTGGCTTTCTTTGTACCGTGTGGCTGCCACAGTTACAATCTTGTACTATGTGACGCTGCTAAATCGTTGGTGAAGTCTGTAACGTTGTTTGGGGTTTTGCATAGATTATTTAGTCTGTTCTCTGCTTCTCCATAGCGGTGGCAAATCCTAACTGATTATTTAGAACTGTATAGTTTGAAAAAACTGAGCGATACACGTTGGGAAGCTGAAATAAGTAGCGTGAAAGCTGTCCGATATCAAATTTGCGAAGTTCAAGATGCTTTGGCTAACGAAACTGAAAAAACTGATGTCACTATATCACACGTGGCAATCAATTGAAGGATTGGCTTCATCAATTGAAGGATTGGCTTCAATCAATTGAAGGCAGAACAATTGAAGGATTGGCTTCATAGTTTCTCTAGTTGTTTGGTACGATATTCTCTTTCAAATTAATGTTGTCAACAAATCTCTGCAATCAAAAACCGCTGACCTCGTTAAATGCACAGAAATGTTTCAAAACTACTGTAATTTCTTGGAAGAATACCGACAAACTGGATTCGCAAAAGCTCTGGTGACAGCAAGTGACCTACCGAAGAAACTGAAAATCAAATCTGCTTTTACACCGATGAAACGCTTACAACACATAAGACGCCAGGCTGATGAAATGGCCACGGATGAACCCATTCAATCCCCACCGAAAAAATTCGAAATAGAATTTTTTAATGAATTGCTGGACACCTATTTAATGTCGGCGAAAGAAAGGTTTCAACAGCTGCAAGAGTAATCGGAAATATGGTCTTTTTTGTACAATATTAAAAAAATCCCCGAAAGAAATGAACTTATAGTGTTTTGTGCTAAACTGCATCAAAAACTTACGTTTGGTCACAATTCTGATGTACATGGAAATTTATTGTGTGATGAGCTCATAAGTCTCAAAGATTTCCTTCCGGATTACGATGTTACGCCCATTTGCGTTTTAAACTTTATAAATCAGCGCAATATTCAGGAACTATATCCAAATGTATGTATTGCATTTCGCATCTTGTTAACTGTTCCTGTAACAGTAGCTAGTGGAGAACGCAGTTTTTCGAAACTTAAATTAATTAAAACGTATTTACGATCAACAATTTCACAATCAAAATTTACTAACTTGGCTACGCGCTCGATTGAAAATGAAAATGCCTAAGAATTAGATTTCGCTGACTTGATCCGTGTATTTGCCAGCAAAAAGGCCCGGAAAGCTTAATTTTATTAACTTTCTGCTATTTTTAGATTCCATAGTTCAACTTGAGTTCTCGGTCGAAAATACAAAAAAATACAAAATTTGAAAATGCTAAAAAAATTAAGAATGAAAAAAAATACAAAAACGAAAAAACTTCTAAGAATTCTTATATGCGTTTATTAATTTATATCCATTTGGATTCATTGAGCAGAAAGCTGCTAAATGATTTTCGTGCCGTTGGAGGGGCGCCATGATAATATTGCCCCGGAGTGCTAATATAATTAAAGCCGGCCCTGGGTGTGGAAATATCCTGGCCACGCCAAGTATTTGACTTCCAGGCCGCGGACATCCGGTCAAATGTCTAGAAGTTACATTTTATCTTCACATTATTAAAATATCCGCGATATGAGTAATGGAATGTATGAACACTGCATTTTAACTCTGTATATGTAGTTGTGTCATCTTAAGCGCAGTTGGAAAGCACCAAATCTTACATTGCATTACACGCCTTTGTACGCAGCTGGAAAGCACCTTTATGTATGTACTTGCAGCTCATTTTGATTTCACATCTTTTT
This sequence comes from Andrena bucephala, assembly GCA_947577245.1. NCBI lineage: Eukaryota > Metazoa > Arthropoda > Insecta > Hymenoptera > Andrenidae > Andrena > Andrena bucephala. Next base: position 51,722,380 of record OX387716.1, on the reverse strand, counting down.
TGTATTGTAATTATATTATTTTCGTGTACTTTTTTGTGATTTATTAGATAATACTCTTTTTTGTCCTCGACTTTTTCATGTGCTTGGCGTAATTTTCTTACTTTTTTGAATTTTTTTTGGGAATGATTGTTACTTGAACCATCACTGAATGGTGTATCGTGCAGCTATTACTAATTGTGTAGCGTGGATACTGACATCGGTAAGCATTCATTATTGTCTACCACGACAACTATCCTTGTATGAACCACGCGATATTCAATCGTGCGACAATTCGTCCAGAATAATTTTCGTTAGCCTTTTTGACTAGGCGGGACGGGATTTTTGGGATGGAGAGAGGATGCTCCCGACGCTACGCCAGGTTTGATATAATTTGCACGGTCTTAGGCGTTTGCACGACAGTCGAAACCGTCTGCAATAATTCACGATCGGCGAGCCTAATTGAGCCATCTCTGGGCGAACCCACTAATCACTTCACAGGACTAATTGCGTCACCTCCTGGTCTTGTCGCCGCAACCACGAGCATCCAAAACGAACCCTTCTACCGATCGCGGTTTCTAGTGTACTGGTCTTATATTTAAGCTTAGTACAGTAAATCCTCGTTATTGACCCGTTTTACCATGCGCCCGGTGAGTATCCCCACCATTTCTTGGAATCCTTCGGTCGAGAGTGAGAGAACGTAAGAGTCGACAACAACTTCGTGTCAACTGTTTCGTTCCCTCTCACTCGTTCTTCGGTTTTCTCAATCGCGGCATCGGTTGCACGGAATAGTGTGCGCATCGCGTCGTACGCCCGCCGCCAGCCCAGTTCGTCGGGTTTAATACGTGGATTTACTATATAGTCATTGTATAAAAAAAATACAGTTCGACAAAATTTGACTTTTTTTCGGAGTTGTAATATTGAATAGCAATTTCTTATAGGTTTTCGTGCCCTGAAAACGAATCCGCAAACCGTTTGTCGCCATCACCCTCAGTTTTTGAGAAATTTGATTTTGAAAAAAGCTGCACATTTTAAATTTGAACATCTTTTGTGTCGAAACAGTAATAGGTATTCCATTGCTCGTTGCGTCCAATTATTCTATGAACCCTCTCGAATACAACGATATAAATTATTATTGCATTATGAACATTTAAATATGTTTAAACAACGATCAAAAGGAAAAGGACACCCGAAATGTACCCATTTTTGAAGATATCTTTCAATTTATTTTTAAAACTAAGAGTCTAGGAGAAAATCTGACGAATCCACACGATGCAACAGACATTTTTCCTTCGGAAAGCATCAGCAGTGGTGGTAAGTCACGTTTTGTTTTGAATACAGGAACGAAATAGTTCGGCAAAACGTGCGGGGCCGACATTGGTAGTCACGCGCGTTAAGGGGGTAGACACGTCACGTGGTCTGGCCGATTCGGCAGGTCGGTATTACAGCAGGTTTTTTCTGCACTGAAATGGTATTACCCATAGATACGCGGCTGCCTGTGCACGCGAGAGGGAGCTGTTTGCTATTTCCGTATTCTATTCTGAACAAGGAAAGAAATTCTCAGCTGTTTCGTTGTACTTATAAAAATTTAAACGGAAAGTCGGCTGGTACTGCAAACGTAGAAAATTCATTGTACATTATAATTACTTGAAATGTGCTTATGCTACAATATTCTACGTTGGCAGTAAGGAATTATAAGTGAAAAGGAAAAATAGATGAGGGCATGTCCCCAGAAAATGAAGTTTGTTAGGATAGACATTTTTTAATTAGCAAAACACTGAAACAGAACATGAAATACACATCCTATGCAGAAAGCAGTTATGAACAAACATATATAAAATTGTGTTTGATGTTGAATCCAACGCGTGATTATTATGTGGTCCCTCCTGGAAGTGACAGAAAATATAACCTATGTATATGCTATAAGACAATAAATATGTAGCGGCTATTTCGTTGTATTACGCTACATTTGTGAACTTTGAGTTGTATCATTTTTGGGGCCAATTTGATTGAGAAAGTATAAGGAATCGATTGACGCCACGATCGCAAAGATCTGATTAGAAATTGCAAAACTTCAGATTCATCAGTGCTTAGTGCGCAACATTGTATGGCCCCGCTGGTTTCAAGCGTCGAAGCCGACGAAACTCAGCGAGACACATGTGTAAAATAACATATTTGCAGTTTTATAATTGAAGATGTAGTGAACGTTACAGGACTGTCTTTATATATGGCTCTCACAAACAAAATCGCCTGACTTGTTAGACATGAAACCGGGCATACAAATGGTAGCGCATATCGCCGAAAGCATCAGAAAGAATATGTACAGTCTTCCAATGTTTCAATTGTTGAGAAGCCTTTGGGCTCAGTTTATCGGGAAAGTCCTACCCTCCCCACTGTTTTGCTTTCTCGTTGCGAGCGTGGACCTTCGGGTCCTAGTAGACCGCCCGTTGACAGCCGAGAACAATAAGACCGACGAGCTAGATAAAATACCCAGTACAGAAAAATAAAATGTTCGTGTTTTTGATAAGTATTGATGAAAGTATTACCGATGAATTTTTTAGGATTTCCCAATGAAAATTATATCAAACATGGAGCAATTCGATGAATTTTTATTGAACGTAGAGTGTGTTCTAATCATGTATTCATAAGAAAAAATAGATTGAATTGCTTCGTGTCTTGACTTACCAACAATCCATGAATGGTAACACTCTCATCAAGGTGTAATGAGAAATTTTGAACATTTCGTATTCAGTACTGGATGACTCAAGTCGCCGTCGACCGAGGGTGTACCGCTGGTGCGCTATTTCACTCCCACTCGGTTCACATCGTGCGGTCTCCTTGTCAAGCGGTTCGAGCGAGGGCCCTGATAGGGGTGAATTTATTTGGGAAACAAAAGTCGCGTCATTCATGACACCTACTCGCGAACAGATATACATATGTACGAGAAGAAACAATGCAATTGCCCGATGACTTGAAGCAACATTTCAATAGGTAAATGCATGAAACTCTGGGATCAGGAATTCCGAACCCAGTGGGGCATATGTAAGAACTGGCGAAATTCAACAATAGTTCGTCGTCTAAATTTTACAAGTATTTATTTGACGTGAATATAAAGTTTGTTAGCAAAGTTTTTCTCGATTTGAGTTCTGTAGAAGGCTGATTTTCCTTCGCCATGGAAAGTCCCCTCTTGGCCTTCTTGCTGGTAATCATGCGACTCGCTGAGTTTCGTGGGCTTCGGCGCTCGAAACCAGCGGGGCCATACAATGTTGCGCGCTAAGCAGTGACAAATCTGCAGTTCTGCATTTCTAATCAGATCTTTGCGAAAGTGACGTCAGTCGATTCCTCATGTTTTGTCGATCAAATTGGCCCCAAAAATGATATAATTCGGACCAAAATTAAGGAAATTACGTGAAAAATTTGTTTGTAGAAGTGAAAGCCCGTTTTGTTAAAAATAGTCCGATTTAAATTATTTTCTGCCAATATAACCGGGAGAATGCCAAAAATCCAATGGTGTCACTTTCATATTGATACGATGAAAAATAAACAAATTCTGTTTCTTTATAATCGATGACACATCGCCGAGCACGACGATCTCGCGCGGCTCGGGACACAAAGGTTCTCTTCGGTTATTCGAACTTCTAAGATCGTATTCAGATTTATTGGCCGGTGAGTTTCGTAACTAGGGGTGTGCGGTTACCCGATTTTTCGGGGTCGGGACGGGCCGGCAACTTTCGGGCGGGATCGGACGGGGTCCCGATACTTTCGTATTGCTCGAGATCCCGACAGTTTCGGAACCCCAAGACTCGATTCGGGCTACAAGCATAACTCGGCAAAACTCGGACGCGATCGGACGATATCGTTACCAGTAATAGATTAAAATTATTACCTGAGAACATAGAAAAATTATGTTTCTTACACGTTAATATGAAATAATAAAATATTCGCCTCCTGTATATTGTTGTTATTATGAAACATCCAGGAAATATTCCTTTTTGTATGCTTACAGTTCGTACGTTTTCTATTTTAAATCTGAACCTATCCGGAAAAAGATAATACCCTATATATTCCCTTTACATAAAGTACTAAGTATGAAGTATATTTTATTCAGATTTTAAAATATTGTCGATATAAAAATAGTCTTATTCCCAAGTTCTGAACATGGTATTTATTTAAGTACGTATATGGACGTATTCAGTATTCACAGACTATTTGGTAGCAATGACAATACATATATATGTAAATAAATAATAAGATACAAATTATGATTCAACAGGAGGCAGAAAGGTAAAAACTTATCACTCTGGTATCGATATAAATGATATACATAATTCTTTCCGTCTCGGTCCCCTCGTAATAGCTGGCTTTCGAGTAGATCGCGTCCGAGTTTTGCCAAGCCGACCTGAAATCAAATTGCCCGCTCATGGCGGTCATGCTTGTAGCCCGAATCGAGTCTCGGGATCCCGAAACCGTCTGGATCTCGAGCAATACGAAAGTATCGGGACCCCGCCCGATCCCGCCCGAAATTTTCCGACCCGCCCCGAGGGCCGAGAATCCGAGCCGCGGGACGATCCGCACACTCCTATTCGTAACGCGTATTCTCTCGTCATCGCAGAACACGAGTGAGCCAGAAGTGGTGGGGATAGCGCCAAGCTTCTGTCATGTATAGGCCAAACCGAGCTGCAGCGTAGAAATACACGCATCAGAATAGGTGTGCCTTAGGCCTTAGCTCCGAAAAAATTCAGAAGCTTTATTGTTCAGAACATTGATTCTTTCTCGATAGCTTCATCTCGTATTGGTCTACGCATAACTTTGTGACGCACACAACTACATATGTACTACGCTGACAATAAGAATAAATAACAGCCACACGGCTACGTTCAGACGGGGCCGAGCAGCATTCCCGTTACCCCACCATACCCTTCGGTGGCTAGGGAACTCCAACTGACAAATCCACAATCGTCAGATGGTGATGGCTGATTTCTCCTCGATCGCTGTTTGCGAAAACGAATCGACTGGCCAATATATTTGAATACGACCTTAGGATAAAGATATAATGAAAGATGAAAAATTATTCGAAGCCAAAGATGAAAGGCCTTCGAATAAACAAAGGAAACTAATAAATACCCGAAGCTAAATAGAATTTTAGATTTAGGGTACACACACCCTCCCCCCAAACCTCGTGTCGATCGGCCACTGGGACCATTCGGAAGTATATTCTTTTAATTAAATAATGTCCATCTCTGCATAGGAGCGTAAAGAATTACGAAAAAAATCAAGGAGTCAACTGTTGACCGGTTTGGAGACTTTTCCTTGTTATATGTTATATACAATAGTCGGAAGAATAATAATAAATGCAATAATTGCAAATAATTGCTGTAACTTCCACATTCTGAAAATATAATATCAGTTAATCACTACTTCCAGTGTTATTAAAAAATTCCAATCTCTCTTTTTATTTGAAATAATGTGGCCATATAATTATAACATATATTCGGCAGCGGTGATGTATGTGTTACAGTAAAAGCGTGAATTTAGTAAATGTAGACAATTCCCAGCAGTTCCTAGTCAATGTATGCCTAAAATGCATATAACCTAACCTACAATCGTCCGGAAATGCATGCATTGACTGCATCACGCTTTTACTGTCGCTCGTGTATCCAGCTAACGCTTCAGTTTTGCTATGATTCCACGTTGGCAGTCCTCCCGAGTAGGCGCCATCTCATATCCACTAGCTCAACTAAATTTGTCACGTGACTTGCTCTGTATTATCGCCAATATGGCGGAACTCGTATTTGGGAATGCAATCACGGGGATACGTTTTTCGTCCTTATATGAACAGATTTTAGGCTGGGTGAGGTCTCATTCGAAAGAGGAAGGTTCGAGACAGCCCGCTCTGGTCATCGTTTGAGCCACAAAACTCTTTTAGTGACCTAAAAATACTTGGATTCTTGCGGGTGTATTTTGTCGACTTTTGCTCTACTTTGAACACTCATATTATTAGATATCAACACAATCTCGTCGAACAAAGACCAGAGCGGGCTGCATTGAACCTTCCTCTTTCGATTGAGACCTCATCCAGCCCAAAATCTGCTCATATAAGGACAAAAAACGTATCCCCCCAAACACATGTTTCGGGCACATTATGTGGGTATTACAGCGCGCTGCATTACCCGTGTCTACCCCCTTAAGGGGTAGGTTCAATGCAGCCCGCTCTGGTCATTGTTCGACGAGATTGTGTTGATATCTAATAATATGAGTGTTCAAAGTAGAGCAAAAGTCGACAAAATACACCCGCAAGAATCCAAGTATTTTTAGGTCACTAAAAGAGTTTTGTGGCTCAAACGATGACCAGAGCGGGCTGTCTCGAACCATCCTCTTTCGAATGAGAGGTCACCCAGCCTAAAATCTGTTCATATAAGGACGAAAAACGTATCCCCGTGATTGCATTCCCAAATACGTGTTCCGCCATATTGACGATAATACAGAGCAAGTCACGTGACAAATTTAGTTCAGGTAGTGGATGCGAGATGGCGCCTACTCGAAAGGTCTGCCAACGTGGAATTATAGCAAAACTGAAGCGTTAGCTGGATACATGTGCCACAGCAAAAGCGTGATACAGTCAAATTATGTATTTGACGATTGTAGGTTAGATTATATGCATTTTAGGCATACATTGACTAGAAACTGCTGGAAACTCTGTACATTTACTAAATTCACGCTTTTACTGTAACACATATATCACCGCTGCCGAATATTTGTTATAATTATGTGGCCACATTATTTCAAATAAAAAAAGAGATTGGAATTTTTTAATAACACTGGAAGGAGTGATTTACTGATATCATATTTTCAGAATGTGGAAGTTACAACAATTATTTGCAATTATTGTTTTTATTATTATTCTTCCGACTATTGTATATAACATATAACAAGGAAAAGACACCAAATCGGTCAACAGTTGACTCCTTGATTTTTTTTTGTAATTCTTTACGCTCCTATGCAGAGATGGGCATTATTTAATTAAAAGAATATACTTCCGAATGGCCCCAGTGGCCGATCGACACAAGGTTTGGGGGAGGGTGTGTGTACCCTAAATCTAAAATTCTATTTAGCTTCGGGTATTTATTAGTTTCCTCTGTTTATTCGAAGGCCTTCCATCTTTGGCTTCGAATAATTTTTCATCTTTCATTATATCTTTATCCTAAGGTCGTATTCAAATATATTGGCCGGTCGATTCGTTTTCGCGAACAGCGATCGAGGAGAAATCAGCCGTCACCATCTGACGATCGTGGATTTGTGCAGAAAAACCCTGCTGTAATACCGACCTGCCGAATCGGCCAGGTCACGTGATGTGTCTACCCCCTTAAGGGTAATACCGATAGATCGATGATTGCCCGGTAAACGCGAGAGGGAGCTGTTTGCTATTTCCGTATTCTATTCTGAATAAGGAAAGAAATTCTCAGCTGTTGCGTTGTACTTATAAAGATTTAAACGGAAAGTCGGCTGGTACTGCAAACGTAGAAAATTCATTGTACATTTTAATTACTTGAAATGTGCTTATGCTACAATATTCTACGTTAGCAGTAAGGAATTATAAGTGAAAAGGGAAAATAGATGAGGGGATGTCCCCAGAAAATTAAGTTTGTTATGTTAGAAATTTTTTTACTAGCAAAGCACCGAAACAGAACATGAAATACACTTATTACACGTCCAATGCAGAAAGCAGTTATGAACAAACATTATATATAAAATTGTACGGAATCGATTAACGTCACTTTTGCAAAGATCTGTTTAGAAATTGCAGAACTCCAGATTCGTCACTGCTTAGCGTGCAACATTGTATAGTCCCGCTGGTTTCGAGCGTCGAAGCCCACGAAATTCAGGGAGACACATGATTGTTGGCGAGCATCGCGTTTGACGACTCTAGCTAGAAAATCACGCCGTATGAATGCTAAGAAACGATAGTGTGAAGCGGCGTGCGTTTCAATTGCACATTGACAATATCGTAGATTCTAGGGCCTAGAATATTAGCTACGTATTACGATGTTCTTCACCGGAGCACTACATTAATGAATTAAAAAATAAATGAATAGGTCAATTAGTTAAAATTAATGAACTGTGCATGATTTTAATGACGCCTAATTTAATTGCCCTTACAAACTGAATTACTAATTGTAATTAAAAGAATTTTTGACGTGCAACATGAAACTGCGCACGCAAATGGTTGGGCTCGGATTATTGGGAATAACCTACCCATCCTACCCGTTTTGCTTTCTCGCTGCGAGCGAGGACCTTCGGGCCCCAGTAGACCACCCGTTGACAGCCGAGAGCAATAAAACCGACGGGCCAGATAAAATGTTATAAATGTGATAAAAGTAATACCAATGGAGTTTTTAGGGTTTCTCGATGGAAATAATGTCAGATATGGAGGAATTCCGTCCATTTTTAGTGAACGTAGTGTGTGTCCTAATCATGTATTCATAAAAAAAAATAGATCGAATTGCTTTGCGTCTCGACTCATGTTCGTGGACATAAACTCACCAATCCATCGGTGGTAACACTCTTATCAAGGTGTAATGAGAAATATGAACATTTTCATATTTAGTACTGGATGACTCAAGTCACCGTCGACCGAGGGTCTCTCGCTGGTGCGCTATTTCACTCGCACTCGATTTACGTCTTTCAATCTCCTTGTCAAGCGGTTGGGACGAGGGCCCTGATAAATGTGAATTTATTTGGGACACCAAAGTCGCGTCATTCGTGACACCTACTCGCGAACAGATATATGTATGTACAAGAAAAAGCAATTCAATTTCCCGATGACTTGAAGCAACATTTCAATAGGTAAATGCATGAAAAGGTGGGATCAGGAATTCCCAACCAAGTGATGCATATGAAAGAACTGGCGATATTCAACAATAGTTTGTCGTCTAAATTTTACAATTAAAGTATTTGTTTGACATGAATATAAAGTTTGTCAGCAAAGTCTTTCTCGATTTGAGTTCTACAATGTCTATGGTCCCCTCCTCGAAGTGACAGAAAATATAACCTATGTATACGCTACCCTGATAACAACCCTGCCTGCAGTCTGTCAGCAGATGGACAGCAGGGTCTGACAAGGCAGGGTCTGCCGGCAGATGGACGCTATTGGATGAGTCAGACGGGCAGCAAGATCTGCTGCGGATCTGCCGGCAGATGAACGGCAGATCCGCAGCAGATCCTGCCTTGTCAGGGTCTGCCGGCAGAACCGTAGTTGAATGCGGACATAGACGGGGCCGGATCTGCCGGCAGACCTGGTTATCAGGGTATATGACAATAAATGTTGAGCGGCTATTTCGTTCTTTTGCGCTACATTTGTGAACTTTTTATCATCCTTCCGAAACATTATTATTACGTCGCAACAGTATCTTTAGGAAATCGGATCTAGCATATAGGTTATATTTTCTGTCACTTCGAGGACAGAAAATCCGGTCCTCCAAGTGACAGAGAATATAACCTATATGCTATACCCGATTTCCTAAAGATACTGTTGCGGCGTAATAATAATGTTTCGGAAGGATGATGAAAAGTTCACAAATGTAGCGTAATACAGCGAAATAGCCGCTAAATATTTATTGTCTTATAGCATATACATAGGTTATATTTTCTGTCACTTCGAGGAGGGACCACATAATAATCACGCGTTGGATTCAACATCAAACACAATTTTATATATGTTTGTTCATAACTGCTTTCTGCATAAGATGTGTATTTCATGTTCTGTTTCAGTGTTTTGCTAATTAAAAAATGTCTATCCTAACAAACTTCATTTTCTGGGGACATGCCCTCATCTATTTTTCCTTTTCACTTATAATTCCTTACTGCCAACGTAGAATATTGTAGCATAAGCACATTTCAAGTAAATGTACAATGAATTTTCTACGTTTGCAGTACCAGCAGACTTTCTGTTTAAAAAGTACAACGCAACAGCTGAGAATTTCTTTCCACATTCAAAATAACATATGGAAATAGTAAACAGCTCCCTCTCGCGTGCACAGGCAGCCGCGTATCTATGGGTAATACCATTTCAGTGCAGAAAAAACCTGCTGTAATACCGACCTGCCGAATCGGCCAGACCTCGTGACGTGTCTACCCCCTTAATTTAAGGCTGCCGTCTCAAGTTTGTTTTGGTCCGAATCGATCGAAGCGTCCCCAGTAAACAAACGGACCCTAATGAAATTACTCCGATCGATAAAAAGAATTTGTACAGCAATGACATCTTCAGGTACTCTGGGTAGACGAATTTTTTACGCATAGTTGCCACATGATCTGCACTCTCTGTCTCTGCCGCGCTGTTGCCACAGAGTTCTCTCTTTTCAATTTTCATCGAGAAGTCTTGAAGGAATACAGCACGAGAGCTGCGTCTAGCGTTAGAGCCTCCCTGAATGTAGCAATAATGAAAGATAGAGAGGTCCGGGAGTGTAAGAAGGAAAGATGGAAAGATAACCTGACACAATTTGAACTATCATTATTAACGAATAACGATATTACACATAAAATTTATTTGCAGAATTGAAAGCCGGTTTCATTCAAAGTACTTAGTCCGATTCAAATTATTTCCTGTCAATTTAATCGGCAGAATCACTTTCATATTGATACGATGAAAAATAAAGAAATTCTGTTTCTGCATAATCAATGATATGTACATCGCCGAGCAACTCCAGGCAACAGATTAGACGGGTGTGCGATACAATGTCGCTCGGCTCGAGCTTCAGGTGACCTCAAGAATAGAGGCCCTCGATTAAAAAAATTATTTGTGGCCGACGGATGAATTCCCGTCGCATAAACTGATTCATCCGTGGCATTTCAAATAAAACTAACTCTGGGTTATTTTTATTCGACGACAAATAAATATAAAGTTTCTTTAATTTGATAGTTTATTTCAATAATTTATGAAAGAATACTAATTTGGGTATCAATATAATATTGGGTTCTCTCATTCGTTGCAATATTTATGTTTACTTGTGAAAAAATATAATGATATGATTGTTCAATGATTTGTATATTTTGTGTGTTTTAATAGAATGTAAAACTTTCTATCGTATCGGCATGAATGTTTCAGTAACATACTGCTGTGATTTCCCAAATGAAAATGAATTTAAACACGGTATAAATCAGATTATTTTTAAACGATTTTATTCAGCTTCGACCCTCGGTTTGTTTGTATATTTTTTGTATGTTTGATATATGCATGGTAGAAATCTGGCAACTGAAATTTAACCAACTTCCAACTATCGAGTTGTCTTGAAACTTTGCAGGCGTGCGTAGTTTGGAGGACAATACAATATGGACAATACACAAAACGACTTGAAATCAGCCACTTGCGTTCTTTGCGGTTAGAATTTTTTCTTGACATGTTGTACATCATTTTCTATAGATTTTGTCGCACTGATTTCAAATCCGTTCGCAAAATTTGTCTACTACCTCAGGATTTTGAAAAAAAAATCGATTTAAAGTTTAACACAGAGTTTCGAAGGTAAATAACGTTCGTATCAAAATTTCATTAATTTTCCCTTATTCTGCAATCTTTCAACTTTAATTTTAAAAAAAATCATCACTCTATCTCATTTCTATCAAAAGTTCTTTGATTATGAAACAAACTTCGTCACTTTGCCCCACTGTGCGGCGCGGCGTTGAGCCCGTATCGCGAACAGAGCCCTAATTCCCAGTGTTCGTTTCTCGCTTCTTTCTGGCCGAAGGGGGGAGCGAGATGGAACGCTTTACCTCCGCGACGGCCGCGAACGCAAAGGACGGAGTTGTCAGGCGTCCGAAAGACGGAGCGAGACAAAACATCATCCCGTCGTCTATCTCGTACCGCCCTCGCTCGCTTTCAGTGCCTCTCGCTCGCTCTCGCCTTCGCCGGACAAGAGTGAGACAGAAGTGGTGGGAATAGCGAAAAGTCCACATCGTTGACACTAAACCGAGCCCGTAACGAGACAGTACTGTAGTATCTTTTATTTGAGTTTATCCAGATATTATCTTTGCCCATTTCTGTTCTCCAGCCGCTTCGCCGTGATTCATTCAAGCCTCCCTTACGACAAAATAGTAATAGGGGAAATGCGGCAACAGCGCGATTCGACTCTCGATACATCTCGGCAACTATGTCTTTCCTACATTTATCAGCTAGATCGGACTTCCACCGGTTTTGATGGTACAATGCACGAATATACCATCAACGCCGGTGACGGAGAATCCTTGAAGCTTCATTCTGTCATTTCTCGAGTCTGTCTCAGTACACGAGTCAGAAATTCATTATTATTTCAACGTGCGGTGGTTATTAGCGCTCAAACGCACCAGACCACCCTGCACTGATGTCTCCCGGAGGCAACTATACCCGCAAAAACTTCCTTCTTGCCGATTCCAGGACGTAAGACGGTTGAAACGGTTTGTTTACTACATCGCGTATACGTACACGCTTTTCCTAGCTTGTGTGAGTGTACGCACACATTCAAGACCCGCGGAGACGGCAGCCTTAATTAATACATCTCTCCTCACATCTACTTTCATTCCGTAATTATTGTACTCCTTGTTCTTATAATCATAAAGAACAGGATAATTAGATACAGTGACTCACGAAAGTATTCGAACGCTCGCGATTAAAACAGTAAACAATAAAAATATACATGTTAGATTTGTAGAAGTTATGAAACATTCATTGCACAGATGTACTGAAGCAGGGTCACAGAAGTATTCAAACGGCAATAATTACCTATATGTACCTTATTTTATATTAATATTACGTTTTTTCGACGTTGTTGTATGCTGTGCACTAGCTTTTCAATTATTTTAGATTCGATAGAATTCCATATTTCTAAAATCTTTTATTCCTCCGCACTTTCCTTCCCTCATCCTTTCCACCTCCTTCACTTTCCACCCCCTTTCCTTAAAAAAAATTGTCTCTCCTTCTCCCAGCCCTCTAACACCTTTCCTCTTTTCCACCTCTCTTCCATCTCTTGCCAACACATCCTCGCCAGCTTCCCCCTTCCCCTAGCTTCTTCTCATGTCCCCATGCCCTCATCCCCGCCCGTCCGTTCATCATCCCCCTTTGAAACTCTTCTCTCACCATATAACCTGCCTTGGCTCTCCCTACCCCCCGCACCCACCTCAAAAACCTCTCCTGCATCCCCTCTACTTTCTTCCTCTCCTTCCACCCTCACACCTCAACTCCGCATTCCACCACAGCCCACAGCAACTTGTCAAAAAGCCAGATTTGCCCCCAATCCTTCCCGAAATTTCTTTTCCCCAAACTGCACACCTGCTACATCACTGCTGCCCCCTTCCTAACCCTCTTCTCCACATGCGCCTCTTGTCTCCCTTTCCTCATCATCGTATACCCTAGGTACCTAAAGCTCGACACCTCCCCCAATTCCCCACTGTTTGGGAATGCACTCGTTCCCAACGCCACCACGGACTCAGGAAAGCGACGTGGATCGACGATCGATCCTCCAATCAGCGACACTCAATGAGCCAATCAGAGCGCTGCTTCGACTGGCTTCTACATCGTTCGAGACGACGCTCCAACGGAAGTGAAAGCGTCCATCTTTCGTGTCACTCTCGTTTGCTCTGTACAATTAATCACATGTGTAATGCTCATCGTTATCGTGACGAATTGGCTTATTGTAATCGCGCATATCTCGTGCTATCAACGCTCATTTATACTGTGTATTCAGTGTATTAATCAAACCAAAGCTCATTCTCAACCTAAAATCTCGTGCATTAATAGAATCGCGAGGACATCGCGTAGCGCGTAGCACGTGGTTATCAAACACTCATTATCTCATTACAGGTAGAATTTACAACTCGGTCTTAACCTCGTTGCTCAGTTGTCAAGTCAATAGTTCAAGAGTTTTAAACAAATCTACGCAATCTCATTTACGTACTGCGGAATTGTACCTATGCATTCACCGTCGAATCATAACCTCTCCGGCATCCAGCGCGCGCAACCGCGAAATTCTCAAACACCTACCCTTCCAACTCCACGTCACTTTCTTCCATCCCCCCCCCCCCTTTCCTACACCTCATTAACTTCGTTTTCCCCACGTTCACCTGCAACCCCTTCCCATCCACATACCTCTCCAGTTTCCCAATCATTCCGTTCATCCCTTCCTCGTCCACCGTCAGCGCTGCCACGTCATCGGCGTACGCCAATGTATATACCCTCCTCCCCCCAACTTCACTGACCCCCCACCTACCCTGCTCTAATTCCTCATCCATATCGGCAATCAGTAGGATGAAGAGGCTTCGGCGCAAGGGACACCCCTGCCTCACCCCCCCTTGCGGTCCAAAACCTCATCATCTTCTTCCCCCACCCTCACCCTGCACACTGTCTCATCCAGATCCTCTTTGACCTCTTCACGAGCCCTTCCCTCACCCCCCCTCCTCCTCATCGCTCTCACCAACACCCCCATGTGCACCGAGTCAAACGCTGTCTGGAATATGTTTATACACATCGGCTCCAATATTTCTTGCCCGGTTTCGTTAAAAAAAATTCTTCTTCCGATCGCATCCTCTCTTCGCCATTCTCCTCTTAATAGATGGCTCTCGAGCCGATCGCGTCCAATTTTTGCCAAGCCCACCCGAAGTCGGATCCCGAGTCCCGAGCAATACGAGAGTATGAAGATCCCGTCAAAATTTTGCTCTCCCTCGGGTAACCGCACCTCCCGAAAATTGATGTATACTGATCGATGAAACGTATTCGGAATTTTATTCAAAGAAATTTAAACTTTGCAGAAATGTAGATCAAGTGGTGTCAATAACTTAACCATTTTTTGTTTTACCAATAAAACGGTCCTAGCATTGAAAACACCCCCTCAAAGAAATTATGAGTTATGTTATTATACGGCATATCTCTGTGAACCCGTAAAATATATCGAAAAAAAGTTTAATTTAAAGTCTTATGGTTTTTGATATCCTACAATATGGTAATAAAGAATTTTCTAAAAAAAACGATGGTGGGGATAAATTTTGTAAAAATTAATTTCTAGCGAAAATTCATCACCATATTGTAGATGTAGAATATTAAACACCATAAAACTATGAAATAAATTTTTTTGCGAAATTTTTTACGGTTTCGCAGATACTTAGGATTATTATCCTAGTTAAAGACACGCCATTTTTTAGATGTGGTGTTTTCACCGCGAGGGCTGTTTCATTTCCGAAACAGAAAGTAGTTACATTATTAACATCGCTTGAACTACATTTAAACAAAGTTTCAATTTTTTTTAACTTTCGAGTTGCCGTATATAAGTTGCCCTGGGGAGTTCATAATTTGCTTCTTAATCAAATTAAAGATCACATCGTCATAATGTTAGAATCACAAATGAAACCGTGAATTAACTCTATAAATAACAGTGAAAATAAGAAATAACATTCAAACCTTTTAACTGTTTGCTCGTAGATCAATAGTCCCCAAAATACAGGAACCAAAAGCTGACTTATGAAACTTTTCACCGCGCTTTTCTTCGTGTACGGAAGCCATTGAAAGAAAGGCTCCGCTGCGTAGATCTCGTAATCCCAAATAGTATTAGGATAAGTATGGTGGCTCATCACATGCGTTATACGCCATTCCTTCGACGACATTGTACATAGATCGAAGTAATACATCCGGAAATTGTCTCTCATGTGGAAATAATTATGAGCGATTATCGCTGTCCATGCGAGAAAAATTCCTGAAAATATGAAACCTTAAATTAAATGTCACTCAATTTGGTCATTCACAAAACAACCCTATGATTGAGAGTATTGGGATTTTTTGTTTGAAAAACTTGATTAAGAAATGGAATAATATCATATAGACTATGTCCTTATTAATGATAACAGTGGGTGCGAAACTATAAGTAGGGGAGAGTCATACAGTACCGGCCGTTTTCAGTTTTTGTACTGTAACTTGGGCTACTGTTGGTAAAAGTCAAGTTTCAAAGAAGTAATTTGTACTGCAAATAGTGTTTAATAAGAGGAGACGAATCGTTTTTCACAAATTTTAACGTAAAGATTAATAATTCGCAGGAATAAAAAAGTTGTAATTCGCAGCCAACGCAAAATTGTCATCCAGTACCGGCCACTCTAAGTTTTTTGTACTATAACTTGGGCTGTTGTTGGTAAAAATCAAATTTCAAAAAAGTAATTTGCAGTACAAATTGTGCTTAATAAAAGAAGATAAATTGTTTTTATTGAATTTTATCATATAGATTAATAATTCGCTGGATTAAAAAAGTTGTAATTCGCAGCGAACAAAAATAACTTTTGTCGTCCGAAACACTAGCGTAAACGATAAATGCTTAGAACTCTGGTAATACTGAAAGAAAAAGAACGTCGCCGTAATATGTTGCTACGGACTCCAGTATTTACTTATTTCTCCATCAATAGTACAGTTAACTAACATTAAAAGCGAGATCTAGCTTTGGCCGGTACTGTATGCTGCCCGGTACTGTATGACTCTCCCCTAAGTACTTCAAATTCAAGCAGTAATCGAATCTATTGCAAATAACATTTCAACGTCGTAGAATTTATAAGATATTTCCCAATACGGTGAGTCATTACACACCAACTGGATTACTTTTAGACCTCGATGTCAGCGATGTCGATGATATCGAAATATATTGTATGTAGTCCATATGAACTTAGGAGGGGTTCATCATCAATTTTCTAGTTTCAAAATTGTTTAAAAAATACAAGCCCTCGAAGTTTACAGTTTTGGCCGAGGTTTACAAAAGCTACCTTCGGAAATGAATTTTTATCTGCGAAACTATTAAACATGTTATTTTCGGTCTTTTTTGTTTTACAATTAGTCACGAGATTTGGAACTCTGCAAAAGAGAATTTTTGTATTGCAAAGAAGGTTTCTGCAACATAAACATAATATAAATATTCTTGTCTTGCAAATTTGACCCCCGCACAGTGTAACGAGTATATAGGAAAAAAAATCAATTTTCCATTGAGATACAGTTCTTTACACTTAATTGATATGTTAATCATACTTATACCCCAAAAAATTGATTTTTGACATAAAATTATGCATTAAAATACATTTTTGAACATAATAAAAGTAAAAAACATAAAATACATATATTTGTTAAATACATTTAAACACAATTTAATAACAAACATATGAAACAATTATAAAAAAATCAAATTCATTTTTTAAATAATTCGTAATGATAATCAATTTTAAATTATTCATTCTTATTATACATCTTCATCACTATCAGTTGAATATGAAGGAATTCAAAGCTCAGTGCCTTTTAAAAATAAATATTCGAACACAGATTTGCCTAGTTTTTACGTTCTATTATGTGTATTTTTTCTTATGTGGGAGCACTTGGGAGCAGATCAAATTTATACCAAATTAAAGAGCATAAAAATAACTAATTATAGCAATAAATGAAAGAACCGATATATTTCTTTTTTTAATTCTCTCCAGAATTTAGAAGATGCGACAAAAAAGTAATAATTTGAGCCACTGGTACGTATCCATATCTTTAAATTCAAGAATTTTTAATTAATAAAACGAAAAAAGAATATATTTTGCTTATTTAACAAAAAAAAAAGAAGAAAAGTATTTATAAATACAACAAAAATACAGTGGGTAAACATTTCCTATGTGTAGTCTGTGGCAGCTTGAATTTGGTTATTCGACTTTGAATGTAATTACTAACCTTAAATCCGTTATTTATGCTACTAAGTTATGATGTTCTTATATCGGAGGACTATTTACTATCAATTCCATGAAATGAAATACAAAATTTCAAAACTCAAATTTTTGCATTTTGAACACGTGCCGCGACACTGGGCCCCGTTTCAAGTGCCAAAAATTTGAGAAAAGTATGTGGATAGGTACGTAAAAATTGCAGTTAGGGCACGACGACAAAGACCGCAGTGCGCTCCGTTTCAGGAAGATGCAAGGGCGCGGTCGACTTCCTACATGTGCTTTCATGTGCAATGAAAAACCCGTACGTTCTTTGCGGAATAAACACTATTAACGCAGTCGTAGTGTTATATTCGATAAATTATTAGTCTCGGCAATAAGGTCAATAGCGTTCTTGTTATTTTCCTCTATCTGAATGCCCGTTTGACTTGATTAGTGCGGTTTTCTGAAATTACGAGTGTTTCTCAAATGAGTTAAAAAGAGCATTAATGCGAATAACTTTAAATACGCGCAAACTGTTTCCGAACAATTTTTTCCTGATTTTCGAATATTTTTGTTAAACGATTTTATTCAACTTCGATCCTCTGTTTGTTTGTATGTTTGTTTGTATGTTTGTCTTATGTATGTATGATTCATATCTGGCAACTCAATTTTAACCCACTTCCAACTATCCAATTGTCTTGAAACTTTGCAGGCGTTCGTAGTATATCACCATCGAAATTGCTGTACAAGAAAAGAATTATTTTTTAGTGACTTTAGTACTATAACGTTTAAGCAAACTGTTAAACTGTATACAGCAATAAAAGGAGTCTGAGCTGTGAAACGTAAATCCACAAACACTAAAAACTAGAAAATAAAAAATATATAAAAAAATTTTATGTTAAACGATTTTATTAAAATTGCAATAAAAACTGAATTAAAATGCACTAAAATCTAAAAACTAATTTTTTTCTTGAAGTACAATTTTGATGGTGTTAATATCACTTTAAATAATTCAATTTAACAAAATTAAATCGTGGAGCACAATATTTCATAACAGGATATGAATCACTTCTGGTTGCACATAGTGCCCCACGATTTTATTTCAAGTGAATTATTTAGAATGATATTAACACCATGAAAATTGCAGTACAAGAAAATAATTATTTTTTAGTTTTTTGTGCATTTTTAATAAAATCGTTTAAAATAAGTTTTTTTTACATATTTTTTATTCAGATGGTGATGATGCTTACAAGGAGAGGTTCCCAGGTGTCCGCCTCTGATTGCTTTGAATTTTGAATATGTTTTAGAGAACCGAAAAATAAGATATGCGTGTTTTTTATAGCGGCCCGTTTTCATATTTATGGGGTGAAACCAACTCCCAAAGTTATAAGATTTGCAGGTGTTCATCTCCGATTGCTTTGAATTTTGGATGTTTTGGGGAACCGAAAAATAAGAAATACGTTGTGACGTCCCCCTATTTTTCGCGCGGACCTAATTAGAATCTCCCTATAAATCTCGCCACAACTCCGTAACTACCTACAAAACTCAACTCTTAACCCTTTCCCCAACCATCGGATCATCTGGACGATGCACCTTAGCGGTCCCCATCTCGAGATGATCAAATACGAAATCCCCTTCACCTCTTCGCCCTACGAGGCATGATATCCTCCCACTCATTTAAATTTTAAACAAGTCCCTCAAAAATCTACTTCACTCGAGACCACGTCTCCCCCCCCCCCTCCACGACAAATCAAATCTAAGCCCCTCTCAAACCTCCCCAATCAAAACCACAAAAATCCATCCAATGGGTTGAGTATCCCTTTTCAAAGCCCCAAAGACCCCCCAAATTATGCTATTGTGACACAAATTTCGCGCATGAGTCATCAATACGCGCCAATTACGTAACACATATTTTAAGCATGAGTCATCGCGCATACCGCACATTCCGTCGCTCCATATAAATACCAGCGTCATATGGACCGCTTACAGCTAATTCAATACAACCCGCAACGCGAATCACTTCGTCTACATTCCATAAAGTCAGTATTATTGTTAAATTCAGTATTTTCAGTGAAAAGGACTATCCCTCTGCGACATCAACTGTAAGCTATTATTATCATTACCTATTGTACGAGCACATATCGCCTCCATCCATATTCATTTCTATTACTTTCGTTGCTAACGTTTATCCATTTATATTGTTTACTTTTGGTTAAGCTTATATTCATTCATATTATTTTCATTGCTAACGCTTATTGCTTTATATTATTTTCCATTGGTTATGCTGATCGCTTATATTATATTATTGTTTACGCTCTTTGTATTTATGTTAAACTTGGTTATAACTAATACTTTATATTTACTGATCACCGTTTATATAAATGTTTTGTGCTAATGCTTAACATCACACACGCAGTATTATAATACTTCTACCGCTATCGCATCAATAGTTCATCAGCATGGCTTATTCTCATGCGTTCAAATAAATCACGCTTTTGTTTCAAAGACGTTTCGAATAATTGCATCGATCCTTCAGATACTCCCAATCATAACAAGCCGCAGCTACAGCTGTTCTCGCTTCGCGAACGCCGGGAGTTCTTGTAGTATTTACAAGACTTACTTTCGTATAAGATCCTGCATACCATATTACTACACCTATTGTAAAGAAACATAACGTGTGTCTTCTTATTCCAATGCAGCAGTAAATCTAATTACACAGTACAACAAATTTTGACTTTTTTTCGGACTTGTAACATTCAATAGCCGTTTCTTATAGGTTTTCGTGCCCTGAAAATGAATCCGCAACCCGTTTGTCGCCATCACCCTCAGTTTTTGAGAAAATCGATTTTGAAAAAAACTGCAAATTTTCAACTTTGAACATTTTTTGTGTCGAAACGGTAATAGTTATTCGATTGTTCGTTGCGTCAAATTATTCTATGAACCCTCACGAATACAACGATATAAGTTATTATTGCATTATGAACATTTAAATATGTTTAAACAACGATCAAAAAGAAAAGGACACCCGAAATGCACCCATTTTTCCAGATATCTTTCAATTTATTTCCAAAACTAAGGGTCTGAGACGAAATCTGACCATCCCACGCGATGCAGCAGACATTGTTCCTTCGAAAAGCGTCGACAGAAGTGATAAGTCTCGTTTTGTTTTCAATACAGAAGCGAAATAGTTTGGCAAAACGCGCGGTGCCGACAGTGGTAGTCACGCGCCTTAAGCGATTATGTTGCGCTGAGCGACAGTGGATCGCGCGCCACCATTGACTACCACTGTCAACATCGCGCGTTTTGCCAAACTATTTCGCTTCTGTATTGAAAACAAAACGAGACTTACCACTTCTGCCGACGCTTTCCGAAGGAACAATGTCTGCTGCATCGCGTGGGATGGTCAGATTTCGTCTCAGACCCTTAGTTTTGGAGATAAATTGAAAGATATCCGCAAACATTTGTGCATTTCGGGTGTCCTTTTCCCTTTGATCGTTGTTTAAACATATTTAAATGTTCATA
Organism: Andrena bucephala; assembly: GCA_947577245.1. Lineage (NCBI taxonomy): Eukaryota > Metazoa > Arthropoda > Insecta > Hymenoptera > Andrenidae > Andrena > Andrena bucephala. The sequence continues at coordinate 51,701,218 of OX387716.1, read as the reverse complement.
CTGCAATAATAACTTATATCGCTGTATTCGGGAGGGTTCATAGAATAATTTGACGTAACGAACAATCAAATAACTATTACCGTTTCGACAAAAAAAATGTTCAAAGTTGAAAATTTGCAGTTTTTTTTCAAAGCGATTTTCTCAAAAACTGATGGTGATGGCGACAAACGGGTTGCGGATTCGTTTTCAGGGCACGAAAACCTATAAGAAACGGGTATTGAATGTTACAAGTCCAGATGGCTGTTGTACTGTGTTATCAAACCTTAACAAAAACCACCAGCTCTCTAACGGGTGTCACTCTGGTGAACGATTACTGCTTAACCTTCCCTGGTTGCCTTATGCTACGAAGTTGGTCTTTGTGGTAAAATTTCCTTCAAACCCTCAGAGCTGCGAAGCTGACCTTCGCGCCTGAATTCTTATCCCTCAGAGCTGCGAAGCTGGCCTTCGTATCTAAAAATTCCATTCCCCCTTGTGCACCGAAGCTAGTCTTCGTTCCCAACATTTCCCATATCATCCCATATTGTCACAGTCCTAACCAACGCCACCCAGGACGTGACAACGTATCTTTTATTTTGGCCCGCTTGCATGTTTAGGGGGTAAAACCATCCCCAAAGATTTTCAGGTGTTCGTCCCCGATTGCTTTGGTTTTTGGATATGTTTTAGAGGGCCGAAAAATAGATAATGCATGTCTTTCTATTTTGGCCCATTTGCATGTTGAAGGGGTGTAAGCACCCCTCATAGTTACCCCCTAATACAGCAAGTTATGATGCAAATTAAATTTATATCAAGTTTTACTCAACACAATTTTGTAGCTCGTATGAAATTTAGGGGGTGGTTTCACCCTGTAAATATGAAAACGGGCCGCTATAAAAAATCACGTATTTGTTATTTTTCGCTCCTCTAAAACATATCCAAAAACAAAAGCAATCGGAGGCGGGCACCAACTATTCTTATGAACTTTAGGGGGTGGTTTTACCCCCTAATCATTCAAGCAGGCGGTTATAAAAAACACGTATATCTTATTTTTCGGTTCTCTAAAACATATTCAAAATTCAAAGCAATCGGAGGCGGGCACCTGGGAACCTCTTCTTGTTAGTATAAAAATAAGAAAAACTATTAATCTATGTATGCATACTCGCGATGTTGGTGTAAATGCAGAATCGCATTTTTTCGCAACCGCATATGGTTAAACCTAGTTTACATTAGTCAAGTAACTCGGCCTAGAGAGCTGAGCCCACTGCTCGGCCCAATACTCAACTCGCCACTCGATTTTTGTGTAGGTATTGTGTAGGTATATCACACGGTGCTATGGTCGGGTTCAGATATATTGGCCGGTGAGTTCGCTTTCGCGAGCAGCGCGCGAGGAGAAATCAGCCACCACCACCTGACGACCGTGGATTGGCAGTTGAAGTTGCTGGGCCCCCGAAGGGTATGGTGGGGTAACGGGAATGCTGCTCGACTCCGCCTGAACGAAGCCCTGTGGCTGTTGTTTATTCTACCCCATCGCGCGATGACCAGGCGTAGCTCGAGAGAGAGTGAGAACGTAGAGAAAAGGAGCACCGAGGCAGGCAAGCGGTGTGGTGGGAGAATACCCCTCACGAAACTCACCGGCCAATATATCTGAACCCGACCTTAGTTTAGTATGACAGTAGAAGAAATGACAAGTTCTTACGGTTTCAGCCATGTCACTGTCCTATGGCGGTGGTGGGGTGGTGGGGGGGGGGGGGGGCGAGTGTGCGAGCTACTATGCTATCCGCTTTACCACTGGACTCGGCTAATACTCGCCCGTTTACTCGACTTTTTACTCGACCATCTGTTTACACTAGTTGAGTAAGATATGCTTTATCACACGGGCGTCTCTACTGTACCGTTCTGGTGACTAATGTAAACTAGGCTTTAGGGTCTGTTACGAGCCGAGGCTGAGGATAACGAGATTGGTGGCTGTGAAGCCGAGGATTTGAGGTAGTTTTGGAAGTTGTTAGTCGCGGACCAATCCGTGTCTGGTTGTCACCGGGAGCCGCTAGGTAGTTGGAAGTCGTGGACGAACCGGTATCAGGTACCACCGTGAGCCACTAGGAGCTTCGTTGCCGTAGACAAACCGGTGTCTGATATCACCGGGAGCCATTAAAAATGTTAGTTTAGCCTCATAACTTTATAATATTATACACCTCGAGCGGTAAAGATGTACCTCTGTGCGTTTATGACACACTGAGAATTAAAAAAATAATTGAATTCTAATCAAGAACTCTGATTGTAAGATATCAATTAGGGTGAGTCCAGGAGACTTAAGGGGAGATTCCGGTCTAAAAATCGGCATAATACTCATAATAGGCATTTGAGTAGCGGCAAATGCATAGGTAACACCCGGCCACTCGGTGTTCACGTAAAACAGGGGTGCACAGGGAGCCGTTTTTAGCGCCTAGCTGCGAGCAATCCGCCTGTCCCGCTGCTAAGCTTAGAATCGGTCAGGAGAACTGCAGTAGTATACGTGCGTGCTTGTATGCTCGTAGCGTAAGTATATATGGCTGGGTTCCTTGTCGAGCCCCAGTGCAGGACAGGTCCCGTAATAAAATTCAGGGGGTCACGACATTTCCAAAACATTTGCTACTGCCGGCATTTGGTACGCCTTGACGGTTCGATTTTACTGATAATGAAACATTTATTACTAATAATACTTATCTTTTCACTGACATAAAATATTTAGAAAGTTAATACTATACAAATAAATAACTCGGAAACAAAGATACGTATATGTCCGATAATGCTTAGTTTTGCAGTTATAAGCATTTTTATATTCCGTAAAATACCAGCCCGAATTGTCTATTAAGGTAGTTCCTGAATAATCTACTAAATTCAAGAATTCTTTCAAATTTCGTTCAAAATTAATTTCGAATACAAGAAACCCTTGTACGAAGTTTAAAATCGATTTACCACACAGCTATCGAGAAATTGTTAATTATAGTTTATGTATTTTAACACAGTGTCATATGGCAGAGTCGAAAAAAGAGGGTTATAGTTTCAGTTTTTCTTCTGAAACAGGAAAACTATATTCAAAATGAGTACCAAAATTGGCACAAAAGTACATCGAAATGTCACGAAATGAAGTCATTAATTTCTGTGAAACTGACCACATGGTTTCTTCGTAAATGCCCACAAAAAAGGTTCACACGCAAATTTTTTAGAAATTACGTAGAGCAGTCAACGTGGTAACGTCGCACAATCGATATGTTTAGACATTTAAATAGCGAACGACGATTCAAATTCATATGAACATTTTTTTCTGATATTTTGGTTATAAAAGACGCTCCGAATGAATGCGACGTTGCCAGATCTGCTGCTCCAATTCACTACACTAACCAATTTAATATTCTATGTTCGTGTTATAATTATTTTTATTAACATTGAACATTTTAAAAAATATATACATGATGTTAAAAATTATTATTCTTATTTTTATAGTATCATACTACTTTATATTTATCATTTTTTACCCTACTCTAATTTGACTAACCTAGTTGGTTAGGAACTACCTTAAAGGGTAACCGGCTAGGCTTCGTTAAATGTCATTTTCATCGATTATCATTTCGCCTTTGTTTTTTTTTATGAATCGCGTTTCGACAAATACGAAATTTCCGGCTGTAACCTATCAATCGGTAAGTATCTACTATACAGGGTGTCCCAAAAATGCTGCGGGTCCTTAAAGGGGGTGATTCGGGGGATGATTGCAAACAACTTTTTCCATTGCGAAAATGCTGTCCGAGGTTTCGTTAACGAGATAATAACAAAAAGCACCGACCAATCAGAGCGCGAGCCTTCTGCTGGAGCTCCCGCGCTAGCGTGGCCGCGCGCCGAGCCGCGCTGCGACTACGAACAAGCAAGGCGGCATGCACCGAAGGAAATTGCGTAGAATGGCAAATGAAAAAGACGTAACCAAAAAATCCAAACTTTTGCCATGGATTGTTTGCCATTTGAAGTGAACAATGAAAAAAGGATAAGTGGATGAAAATCACGTGTAACGTAAAAAGACGAATACACAGTTGTTTTTTTTTTTGACGAATCGAAAATAATAATTATTTGGAGTGAGAGGATAAGGAACACGTAAATTTCCTTTTTTAATAACGTACAAACGAAAAGGTAATGCAACAGGGAACGAGTGAAAAGTGATCGTAGTTCGTTATTGTGATAAAAATCCGTAGTTCAATAACGGCCAACACTGATGTTGATAATGAATAAATCCGTTTAAAAACTGCGAAGAAAAATTTACGTACGCAAATTTGGAGAATTATCGCCGGAAATAAGCCATAGCCTGCGTTAGGCTTAAAAAATAATAGTTGCCAATAATGTAACTAAAACTCACCCTTGTCGAAAATTCACCTGCAACTTGAAAACTTGTGTCACTGGGCCACTGAACCGATCCTGGTCATCGATGGACGAGCCCAGTGCACAGCTGATCCCAGGTATACGACATTACCCAAAGTTAAGGGTCGCAATGTCAGGTGCGTCCAGGTCAACGTACCGAATATTCACTTCACTGCACGGCTACTAACACTGATCACTTTATTTACTTTTCATGGAACGTGTTGTTCCTACGTTATAAAAATTGGTGGCCCCGAAAGGGGCCGATTTTTGTTAATTGATGAGTTGCTCCACATGGCGACCGTCATTGTCCACGCATACTTCAGCGCGGAGAACTAGTTGTCTTTGGACGCCCCGTAATGTTTGCGGCGTTATGTTTTCCACCGCTGCGTGGATAAGCGTAATTGCTTCCTCAGGCGTGTCCACCGGCTGACGATACACCTCATTCTGAAATGATTGTTGTACAACAAATAATAAACGTAAGTAAAAAAAAAATATCTACAACAGGAATAAGTAAAGAGTAGCAGCAATAATCAAATTACCTTCATGTAGCCCCAGAAGAAAAAATCCAGCGGATTCATATCCGGTGACCGTGGGGGCCACGCAACGTGGGCCTCTCGCCCGCCGTGGCCGATCCACCTGTCCTGAAAGGTTTCACCTAAATAAGCGCGGACAATATTGGCGAAATGTGGCCCAGCTCCGTCATGCTGGTAGTACATGTTCTGTCGGATCTCATATGGAATATCGTCCATAAGATCCGGCAGAATATGTTCTAAAAAATATATATATGCTGGGCCGTCCAGCCTGTCTGGCAGAATGTACGGCCCAACGATAAATTCGCCACAAATGCCGGCCCATAGGTTGATCGGCCAACGGACTTGTGCTGCACGTGGACGAAGCGCTAGAGGATTTTCGTCGCTCCACACATGCATATTGTGGGAATTGAAGCAACCTTCCCTGTTGAAAATTGCTTCATCCGTCCACAATATGTATGTGGTGAACGACGGATTCCTTAGCACTTCTCCCAACAGCCACCTGGAATAGTGAACCCGCTGGATGTAATCCCCGGCGTGCAAATGTTGCACCCGTACATATTTGTACGGATGCAACCTGCGATCCCTGAGGATTCGGTGTATCGTCGTCTTGCTGACACTAGAACAAAATGCAAAAACATCCACTATTAGATAACATTTTTTTTTCTTAATTAATAATTGCTGCAGTTATCTTGAACTGTGACTTACTTTAGGCGACGGCTCAAGATGCGCACACTGATCGTGGGGTCGGCTCCAACGGCGTCGAGGATTCGCTCGATGGTGCCCGGATTTCGCGCTGCTGCGGGTCTGCCCACCTCGCTGCCTCGCGGCATCATGGACCCCGTCGACAATAGCCTCGATGCTAACCGACGAAATGTATCCTCGTTTGGCGTTTGGATAGCAGGATATTCTAGCGGAAATGCTCGCGCAGCAGCACTTGCGTCCCCGTTGTTCCGGGCGTACACCCAGAACATCCTGTAGTATTCTTGGGCCGTGAACATTTCTGCAACGCGATTGCTAGCTGACTGACAGGATTTTTTCCAAGCAACTTCCGCTACCCCCAAGTAGCTTCTCTGGTTCCATTATGAGTTAACTCCCACCAGGCCAAGAGGCTTTAGGTAAAAAGAAGCCAGCACATTTTCGGAACACACGTGTTTTGCAGAAGTGCAACGAACACTTTCACAAAAGCCCGCGCTCCGTCCTTCTACTGCCAATGTACCCATTGCTTCGAGATAGAAAACAGACACCACGTGTATCGGTTCGAAAAGGTCCGAAGGGAAGAGAAGCAGAATGTCTTCGAGTTGCTATAAAGAAGAAAATGCATACCATTCCTGTTTCCCCTTTCGAAAACCCTGAGTTCACGTCTGCTACGAGGCGGAACCAATTAAGTCATAAATTATCCGAAACTGTAGGAAACCGTTCTCTACCGCCGACTGGCGGGACAATACGGTCATAAACCGCGACCCTGGCGAAATGCTCTGGCTGATCAGCCTGATTAATTTTGGAGAACCAGAAATTACAGAGTATTATCCAACATCAATACGCCTCGTGGAGAGACACAGGACGTGTTTATACTCGAGAGATAAGGGATCCGTCTTTATTTTGAGGGTAGGACGAAACAGGCGGGACTACGCGCAGTCAGCGGACTACCCCTTCTCTTCCTGTGTCTCTCCACGAGGCGTATTGATGTTGGATAATACTCTGTAATTTCTAGTTCTCCAAAATTAATCAGGCTGATCAGCCAGAGCATTTCGCCAGGGTCGCGGTTTATGACCGTATTGTCCCGCCAGTCGGCGGTAGAGAACGGTTTCCTACAGTTTCGGATAATTTATGACTTAATTGGTTCCGCCTCGTAGCAGACGTGAACTCAGGGTTTTCGAAAGGGGAAACAGGAATGGTATGCATTTTCTTCTTTATAGCAACTCGAAGACATTCTGCATCTCTTCCCTTCGGACCTTTTCGAACCGATACACGTGGTGTCTGTTTTCTATCTCGAAGCAATGGGTACATTGGCAGTAGAAGGACGGAGCGCGGGCTTTTGTGAAAGTGTTCGTTGCACTTCTGCAAAACACGTGTGTTCCGAAAATGTGCTGGCTTCTTTTTACCTAAAGCCTCTTGGCCTGGTGGGAGTTAACTCATAATGGAACCAGAGAAGCTACTTGGGGGTAGCGGAAGTTGCTTGGAAAAAATCCTGTCAGTCAGCTAGCAATCGCGTTGCAGAAATGTTCACGGCCCAAGAATACTACAGGGTGTTCTGGGTGTACGCCCGGAACAACGGGGACGCAAGTGCTGCTGCGCGAGCATTTCCGCTAGAATATCCTGCTATCCAAACGCCAAACGAGGATACATTTCGTCGGTTAGCATCGAGGCTATTCTCGACGGGGTCCATGATGCCGCGAGGCGGCGAGGTGGGCAGACCCGCAGCAGCGCGAAATCCGGGCACCATCGAGCGAATCCTCGACGCCGTTGGAGCCGACCCCACGATCAGTGTGCGCATCTTGAGCCGTCGCCTAAAGTAAGTCACAGTTCAAGATAACTGCAGCAATTATTAATTAAGAAAAAAAAATGTTATCTAATAGTGAATGTTTTTGCATTTTGTTCTAGTGTTAGCAAGACGACGATACACCGAATCCTCAGGGATCGCAGGTTGCATTCGTACAAATATGTACGGGTGCAACATTTGCACGCCGGGGATTACATCCAGCGGGTTCAATATTCCAGGTGGTTGTTGGGAGAAGTGCTAAGGAATCCGTCGTTCACCACATACATATTGTGGACGGATGAAGCAATTTTCAACAGGGAAGGTTGCTTCAATTCCCACAATATGCATGTGTGGAGCGACGAAAATCCTCTAGCGCTTCGTCCACGTGCAGTACAAGTCCGTTGGTCGATCAACCTATGGGCCGGCATTTGTGGCGAATTTATCGTTGGGCCGTACATTCTGCCAGACAGGCTGGACGGCCCAGCATATAAATATTTTTTAGAACATATTCTGCCGGATCTTATGGACGATATTCCATATGAGATCCGACAGAACATGTACTACCAGCATGACGGAGCAGGGCCACATTTCGCCAATATTGTCCGCGCTTATTTAGGTGAAACCTTTCAGGACAGGTGGATCGGCCACGGCGGGCGAGAGGCCCACGTTGCGTGGCCCCCACGGTCACCGGATATGAATCCGCTGGATTTTTTCTTCTGGGGCTACATAAAGGTAATTTGATTATTGCTGTTACTCTTTACTTATTCCTGTTGTAGATATTTTTTTTTTACTTACGTTTATTATTTGTTGTACAACAATCATTTCAGAATGAGGTGTATCGTCAGCCGGTGGACACGCCTGAGGAAGCAATTGCGCTTATCCACGCAGCGGTGGAAAACATAACGCCGCAAACATTACGGGGCGTCCAAAGACAACTAGTTCTCCGCGCTGAAGTATGCGTGGACAATGACGGTCGCCATGTGGAGCAACTCATCAATTAACAAAAATCGGCCCCTTTCGGGGCCACCAATTTTTATAACGTAGGAACAACACGTTCCATGAAAAGTAAATAAAGTGATCAGTGTTAGTAGCCGTGTAGTGAAGTGAATATTCGGTACGTTGACCTGGACGCACCTGACATTGCGACCCTTAACTTTGGGTAGTGTCGTATACCTGGGATCAGCTGTGCACTGGGCTCGTCCATCGATGACCAGGATCGGTTCAGTGGCCCAGTGACACAAGTTTTCAAGTTGCAGGTGAATTTTCGACAAGGGTGAGTTTTAGTTACATTATTGGCAACTATTATTTTTTAAGCCTAACGCAGGCTATGGCTTATTTCCGGCGATAATTCTCCAAATTTGCGTACATAAATTTTTCTTCGCAGTTTTTAAACGGATTTATTCATTATCAACAACAGTGTTGGCCGTTATTGAACTACGGATTTTTATCACAATAACGAACTACGATCACTTTTCACTCGTTCCCTGTTGCATTACCTTTTCGTTTGTACGTTATTAAAAAAGGAAATTTACGTGTTCCTTATCCTCTCACTCCAAATAATTATTATTTTCGATTCGTCAAAAAAAAAAAACAACTGTGTATTCGTCTTTTTACGTTACACGTGATTTTCATCCACTTATCCTTTTTTCATTGTTCACTTCAAATGGCAAACAAACCATGGCAAAAGTTTGGATTTTTTGGTTACGTCTTTTTCATTTGCCATTCTACGCAATTTCCTTCAGTGCATGCCGCCTTGCTTGTTCGTAGTCGCAGCGCGGCTCGGCGCGCGGCCACGCTAGCGCGGGAGCTCCAGCAGAAGGCTCGCGCTCTGATTGGTCGGTGCTTTTTGTTATTATCTCGTTAACGAAACCTCGGACAGCATTTTCGCAAAGGAAAAAGTTGTTTGCAATCATCCCCCGAATCACCCCCTTTAAGGACCCGCAGCATTTTTGGGACACCCTGTATACCGAAATATTATTGTACGAAATATATATAAGTGTGCAAAATATAGAGCAAATGGCGTCGACATCGAAAAGGAAGGATGCAAGTGCACTCGTCCCTTTGAAAACGTCATGGGAGGAAGCCTTTCCTGGTTACAGAATACAGAGGTGGTGCCAAATGTCTTGCATGTTGTAAGTCAGGCTTGGGAATTAAGTGATCTTTTCGGCCGAGTTTCAGAGGCGACGCCTCCTTTCTCCAGCCGCGCGTCTTGGCCCCCGCGGCGGCCCAGAAGCCTCGAGCGCCTCAGGCCCGTGCCGTATGAACCGGGCGTGGCGCATTGGGGCGACACCCGTATCAATAGGTTTCCACATCACCCATGGGGTACTATTATCGATGCGTTTTTTTTTGTCAGTGGTATCCCCTGTAGGCCTATTCCACTGTGCCGCGTGATAAAAAATAGAGTGGAAAAGCGCGTTTTATTATCAAAATTTTAAACATGTTTGGGATAACTAAATTTTCGCGCACGTTTCGACGTGCTGGGTAAATCTAAATTTTAGCACGTCGAAACGTGCGCGAACATCTAGTTTTCCCAAACATGTTTAAAATTTTGATAATAAAACGCGCTTTTCCACTTTATTTTTTATCACGCGGCACAGTGGAATAGGCCTACAGGGGATACCACTGACAAAAAAAACGCATCGATAATAGTACCCCATGGGTGATGTGGAAACCTATTGATACGGGTGTCGCCCCAATGCGCCACGCGCGGTTCATACGGCACGGGCCTGAGGCGCTCGAGGCTTCTGGGCCGCCGCGGGGGCCAAGACGCGCGGCTGGAGAAAGGAGGCGTCGCCTCTGAAACTCGGCCGAAAAGATCACTTAATTCCCAAGCCTGTTGTAAGTTATTCACATGTGTAAAAATATTTAATTTATATTTATACATATTATGTATATATTATTATTAGTTGTCTATATTACATTTTCGTTAATCCTCGTATATTGTTACATGTATACCTATATTTATTAGTTATGTAATTTTGTGCTTGTAAATAACGCACCACGTGCGTGGACATATGTGTATATTTATTCATATATAACTGTAGCGATCTGACACTGGACCGTCTGGCAGTGGAATGACTAACCCGGATAAAGGGGTCACCACCTTCAGAGAAGGAAAAGGAAAGAGCGTTTCGTCCCGGGCCCGCCAGTGGACTCGTCAGTAAGGCTACCTGCCGGGACCCTGCCTTATGACACGCTGGGTATTAGGACTGGGACGGAACTTGTATATATACGAACTGAGGGCTTAGCCATCACCGGCGAGAAACTCTCGGAGCCGGGAGGCCCTCTGGTGGAGCGTCGATAACCACTACGGGAGCCCCACATAACTTTCTAACTTTTATAAATGATTGTTTGGGATTGGCCCAAACGGCCACAGGCCAAGCCGGCGCGGATTCGCTGCCGACTCCGCGCGCGGTTCGAAACGGCTAACGCAACCAAGTCGCGGTATGCACGATCGCGGTGATGAGATCGGTCGGGCCATCTGTTGACGCGCACCTCAGCTAATTAGACAGCTATCTCGCTTCACCGTGCGACCGGCTTTGTTTCGCCGGTGCGGCCCTCGTCTTGCTCAGGGCGAACAGCTGTTGGGTGGGGTGCTGACGTCACAGAATTCGGCGAACCGATCCGATCCATCACCGCGATCGCTCTCTCTTCCAAGAACCGTCGACTCGACAAGTATACTTTTATCTCGCGTGCTTGCGCCTCACTGGAACGTTCCAGGACTCTTTGATTCGAACAGCTCAGTTCAATCACTACTTCGCGCGTGCTTTCGCGTTAAACTAAATAAGCGCATTGAATTGTTACTAGTTTATTAGACAAACGTGTAAAACATTGTGCAACCGTGGTGTAAATATATTGTGACCGTGACCTTAGTTTAAACTTAACGACTATTCTTAACGGCTATCCTTATCGATTATCTTATACACTAAATTAAGCCTAAATTCGACGTTTCGCTACTGAACATTATACAGTAAAGTCTCCCTATGGGCTCGCTGGTCGGGACCGGCGATGAGCCCTCATGGAGACCCGAGTCCTAATTCCGAGTGTTCGTTTCTCGCTTCTTTCTGGTCGAAGGGGGAGCGAGATGGAACGCTTTGCGTGCGCGGCAGGCGTGCGCGACGGGTGCGAGCGCTCAGATGGAATCGTGACTGCTCGACGCATGCGGGCGACGGTCAGATAGCCAGGCACGGCACGAGTCTTTTTTGGGCCCTAGGCGAACTTGCCAAATTCCGCCATTTATTATAATACATTTATTTGAGTTTATTGATGACCTTACTCTGAATTTTTATTCGTAGTATTAAACCACTCATAGTACAACTTGTAATATTTAATTTTAAAGTTTATTTTGAACAATACCAGCAATGAAAATACCATTTTGCACCTATTGTCGACTTTCCGCCCTAGGCAGCCGCCTAATTTTGCTTACAGGGACCAGCCAAGCTTACGGGCAGCGATCGGTATGTACATAGCCAAAGAAAATGTATAAATAACGCGTCTTAGATTAAATAAATCATTTATATATACTTTTTTAAAATTAAATATTACAAGTTGTACTATGAGTGGTTTAATACTACGAATAAAAATTCAGAGTAAGGTCATCAATAAACTCAAATAAATGTATTATAATAAAGGGCGCAATTTGACAAATTCGCCTAGGGCGCAAAAAAGACTTGAGCCGGGCCTGCGTCAAGATTTAGCGACGCGGTTCCCCTGCTCAACTTATGCGCTTGCGACCATCGCGCACGCCCGCCGCGCATGCAAAGGACGGAGTATCAGGCCTCCGAAAGACGGAGCGAGACAAAACATCAACGCGTCGTCTGTCTCGTACCGTCCTCGCTCGCTTTCAGCGCCTTTCGCTCGCTCTCGTTCCATCTCGCTCTCGCCTTCGCCGGACAAGAGTGAGACAGAAGTGGTGGGGATAGGTGACAAGCCCTCATCGTGTGCACAAAACCGAGCCCATACAGAGACTTTACTGTATATCGTTAATTAAAATTTTGTTTTCTTTGTGTCCGAGTTATTTATTTGTATAGTATTAACTTTCTACATATTTTATGTGTCAGTGAAAAGATAAGTATTATTAGCAATAAATGTTTCATTATCAGTAAAATCGAACCGTCGAGTCGTACCAAATGCCGGCAGTAGCAAATGTTTTGGAAATTTCGTGACCCCCTGAATTTTATTACGGGACCTGTTCTGTACTGGGGCTCAGAGATAGGCAAAAAATTATTTGAAATAAAAATTTGTGTACGAAATATTTATTTCAAATAATTTTTTGCCCATCTCTGCTGGGGCTCCACAAGGAACCTAGCCATATATACTTACGCTACGAGCCTACGAGCACGCACGTACACTACTGCAGTTCTCCTTACCGGTTCTAACCTTAGCAACGGGACAGGCGGGTTGCTCGTAGCTAGGCGCTAAAAACGGCTCCCTGTGCACTAGGGTGGTCCTTAGCTATAGGGATCGAAATTTTTTTTGAGTTTTTTTTGGTCGCACCCCCCTAAATTATGACACTTGATGAGAAAATGGTATGTGCAAAATTTAAAAGTGATTGGACAACGAGAACCCGTGCTACATTTGAGTTTAAGTTTTGAAATTTTAGTAATTTCTCGTCAGTTTCGAACATAATTGTTTTCGGATATTTTTGAAGTATCAGTGAATATTTTTTAATAAAAGCACAATTCATTAGATGTATAATAATAATATTTATGTATTATTTACAAAAATATATAAGAAATCTTCGAGTTTTATTTCATAAAACTAGTATATAACGCAGCGTATAAGCTACTGTACGCAGTCGGGTGGTTGTACGAGTCAAATTATAGTTCTTTGTCGATGCACAAAAAGTTTATTATTTGTTTTTGTAATAATGATTATAGTATTAGTACTTGGGAATGAATTCTTTACATGGTTGTAAACAAAATACTCTCTATTGAAATTTAAGTTACATATTATAGATTGATGGTAATAAATTAGCGTATTATTAAATTGTATGTATTTTTCATTATACAGGGTGTCCCAAAAATGTCGGAGTTCCTTGAAGGGGGTGATTGCAAACAACTTTTTCCTTTGCGAAAATTCTCTCCGAGGTTTCGTTAACGAGATAATAACAAAAAGCACCGACCAATCAGAGCGCGCGCCTTCCGCCCGAGCTCCCGCGGTAGCGTTGGCTACGCGGTAGGCGGCCGCGCTTGTACTACGGACGTACGAACAAGCAAGTCGACATGCACCGAAGGAAACCGCGTTACACAGTTTTTTTTTTAAAGCAGAATGTTAAATAATAATTATTTGAAGCGAGAGGACAAGAAATACGTACATTTCGTTTTCAAATAACGCATAAACGAAAAGGTAATGTAGCAGAAAATGTACGACATGTGATCGTAATTCGTTATTGAGGTAAAAATCCGTAGTTTAATAACGGCCAACTCAACTAAATTTAAACAATAATATTAGGTGTATGAATAAATTCTTTCCGACTGGATTTACATAATCAGTACAAAGCTACTGAATTTCTATCGCGGTGATATTTTTGATATTTTTTAAATCGAACTGTTATTGTACCCTAAAATCGGAAAGAATTTATTTCTACACCTAATAATCACCAATAAATTAAATAAAACTCACCCATTCGGACATTCCTTCCCTTCTTTTTCGGAAACCTTTTCTTGTGTCACTGGGTCACTGTACCGATCCTGGTCATCGGTGGACGAAAAGATTTATGGTAGGGTAGCGCCCAGTGCTCAGCTGATCGCAGGTATTCGCAGGACACCACCCGAAGGTAAGGGTCGCAACGTCAAGTGCGTCCGGGTTAATGTACCGAATATTCACTTCACTGCACTGATACTAACACTGATCACTTAATTTATTTTCTACGGAACGTGTTGTTCCTACGTTATAAAAATTGGTGGCCCCGAAAGGGGCCGATTACTGTTAATTGAACAGTTGCTCAATGTGGGCACCCTCAGCGTCTATGCACGCCTCCGCCGAGTATAATCGAGACGCCAAACGTCTGATCGTTCCCTCGCTCGGGGTTTCGATGCGCGGGTACTCCACTGCCAACGCTCGCACGGTAGCACTCGCGTTCCCGTCGTTCCGCGCGTACACCCAGAACATAGCGTAATACTCTTCGGCGGAGTACATTTCTGGGCCGAGATTACTAGCTGACTGACAGGATTTTTTCCCAAGTAACTTCCTCTACCCCCAAGTAGTTTCTCTCATTCCATTATGAGTTTACTCCCACCAGGACAAGAGGCTTTAGGTAAAAAGAAGCCAGCACATTTTCGGAACACACGTGTTTTGCAGAAGTGCAACAAAAACTTTCACAAAAGCCCGCGCTCCGTCCTTCCACTGCCAATGTACCCATTGCTTCGAGATAGAAAACAGACACCACGTGTATCGGTTCGAAAGAGTCCGAAGGGAAGAGACGCAGAAAGTCTTTGAGTTGCTATAAAGAAGAAAATGCACACCATTCCTGTTTCCCCTTTCTGACACCCTGAATTCACGTCTGCTACGAGGCGGAATCAATTAAGTAAAAAATTATCCGAAACTGTAGGAAACCGTTCTCTACTGCCGACTTGCGGGACAATACGGTCATAAACCGCGACCCTGGCAAAATGCTCTGGCTGATGAGCCTGAATAATTTTGGAGAACTAGAAATTACAGAGTATTATCCAGCATCAATACGTCTCGCGGAGAGACACAGGTCCCGCCTGCTTCGTCCTACCCTCAAATTAAAGACGGATCCCTTATCTCTCGAGTATAAACACGCGCTCGAATTTCAAAACACAAGCACGCGTCGACGTATTCGGTGCGAGAGACTGTGGGCTTGAAGTCCCATTGGCCGCAAACTAACCAATCGGGCCTGCTTATCTCTCGTGTCTAAACACGCGCTCGGATTTCAAAACAAAAGCACGCGTCGTCGTATTCGGTGCGAGAGACTGTGGGCTTGAGGTCCGATTGGCCCTGCATCCCTCGCAAATGGCCACTGTCCTGAAGAGGCCCTCTTCACAGCAATATCTCCTCCCCAAGGCCCACCTTCTAGACACGAGAGATAAGCAGGCCTGAGGGCTGTGGGCTTGAGGTCCGATTGGCCACAAACTAACCAATCGGGCCTGCTTATCTCTCGAGTATAAACACGCGCTCGAATTTCAAAACAAAAGCACGCGTCGACGTATTCGGTGCGAGAGAAGGTGGGCCTTGGGGAGGAGATATTGCTGTGAAGAGGGCCTCTTCAGGACAGTGGCCATTTGCGAGGGATGCAGGGCCAATCGGACCTCAAGCCCACAGTCTCTCGCACCGAATACGTCGACGCGTGCTTTTGTTTTGAAATCCGAGCGCGTGTTTAGACACGAGAGATAAGCAGGCCCGATTGGTTAGTTTGCGGCCAATGGGACTTCAAGCCCACAGTCTCTCGCACCGAATACGTCGACGCGTGCTTGTGTTTTGAAATTCGAGGGCGTGTTTATACTCGAGAGATAAGGGATCCGTCTTTAATTTGAGGGTAGGACGAAGCAGGCGGGACTACGCGCAGTCAGCGGACTACCCTTCTTTTCCTGTGTCTCTCCGCGAGACGTATTGATGCTGGATAATACTCTGTAATTTCTAGTTCTCCAAAATTAATCAGGCTCATCAGCCAGAGCATTTTGCCAGGGTCGCGGTTTATGACCGTATTGTCCCGCAAGTCGGCGGTAGAGAACGGTTTCCTACAGTTTCGGATAATTTATGACTTAATTGGTTCCGCCTCGTAGCAGACGTGAACTCAGGGTGTCAGAAAGGGGAAACAGGAATGGTATGCATTTTCTTCTTTATAGCAACTCAAAGACTTTCTGCGTCTCTTCCCTTCGGACCCTTTCGAACCGATACACGTGGTGTCTGTTTTCTATCTCGAAGCAATGGGTACATTGGCAGTGGAAGGACGAAGCGCGGGCTTTTGTGAAAGTTTTCGTTGCACTTCTGCAAAACACGTGTGTTCCGACAATGTGCTGGCTTCTTTTTACCTAAAGCCTCTTGTCCTGGTGGGAGTAAACTCATAATGGCATGAGAGAAACTACTTGGGGGTAGAGGAAGTTACTTGGGAAAAAATCCTGCCAGTCAGCTAGTAATCTCGGCCCAGAAATGTACTCCGCCGAAGAGTATTACGCTATGTTCTGGGTGTACGCGCGGAACGACGGGAACGCGAGTGCTACCGTGCGAGCGTTGGCAGTGGAGTACCCGCGCATCGAAACCCCGAGCGAGGGAACGATCAGACGTTTGGCGTCTCGATTATACTCGGCGGAGGCGTGCATAGACGCTGAGGGTGCCCACATTGAGCAACTGTTCAATTAACAATAATCGGCCCCTTTCGGGGCCACCAATTTTTATAACGTAGGAACAACACGTTCCGTAGAAAATAAATTAAGTGATCAGTGTTAGTATCAGTGCAGTGAAGTGAATATTCGGTACATTAACCCGGACGCACTTGACGTTGCGACCCTTACCTTCGGGTGGTGTCCTGCGAATACCTGCGATCAGCTGAGCACTGGGCGCTACCCTACCATAAATCTTTTCGTCCACCGATGACCAGGATCGGTACAGTGACCCAGTGACACAAAAAAAGGTTTCCGAAAAAGAAGGGAAGGAATGTCCGAATGGGTGAGTTTTATTTAATTTATTGGTGATTATTAGGTGTAGCAATAAATTCTTTCCGATTTTAGGGTACAATAACAGTTCGATTTAAAAAATATCAAAAATACCACCGCGATAGAAATTCAGTAGCTTTGTACTGATTATGTAAATCCAGTCGGAAAGAATTTATTCATACACCTAATATTATTGTTTAAATTTAGTTGAGTTGGCCGTTATTAAACTACGGATTTTTACCTCAATAACGAATTACGATCACATGTCGTACATTTTCTGCTACATTACCTTTTCGTTTATGCGTTATTTGAAAACGAAATGTACGTATTTCTTGTCCTCTCGCTTCAAATAATTATTATTTAACATTCTGCTTTAAAAAAAAAACTGTGTAACGCGGTTTCCTTCGATGCATGTCGACTTGCTTGTTCGTACGTCCGTAGTACAAGCGCGGCCGCCTACCGCGTAGTCAACGCTACCGCGGGAGTTCGGGCGGAAGGCGCGCGCTCTGA
This sequence comes from Andrena bucephala, assembly GCA_947577245.1. Taxonomy (NCBI): domain Eukaryota; kingdom Metazoa; phylum Arthropoda; class Insecta; order Hymenoptera; family Andrenidae; genus Andrena; species Andrena bucephala. The sequence continues at coordinate 51,683,720 of OX387716.1, read as the reverse complement.
TTGGTCGGTGCTTTTTCTTATTATCTCGTTAACGAAACCTCGGAGAGAATTTCCGCAAAGGAAAAAGTTGTTTGCAATCACCCCCTGAAACACCCCCTTCAAGGAACTCCGCCATTTTTGGGACACCCTGTATATTCTGTGTTAAGGTACATTTTTTCACATTAGGGTAATATATTGTTTTTCTTCCTCGTTTTTGGTCAGCAGATTATTGTATTCTGATATAAGTTTGACACCACGTTCAGCGGTATCATTCACCACTTTTAAATGTGTTGCAATTTGTAAACCTTTCTGATATGAAATGTCGTTTGCCCACAATAAAGGGTCCTTTTCTAAAAAGTCTGTCGGTATATCGTACCTATTAAAAAAAATTTAGTTTCTATGGAAATGAAGCTATCAATATTTATTTTTATATAATGTTTTACGTTTTCCGGAAGTATTGAAACTTTCTTTACCGAATCTTTCGGCTTCGCCTTTTTTAGAGCCACAATCATACGCTTTTTTATGTCCAAAGGTATTATGTCATCGAAAAAGGATAATGCCACATTCTCTGGTACAAGATACCATAAATGGTCGCAAAATTTGCGTATTGCAATTCTACTAATATTTTCGTCAATTGTAGAATACGAATGTAAATTTTGAAGGAATTTGAAATCTTGAAACAGTGCTTTTACTGAAATGGGTGCATTAATCCAGGCTTTAATGTGTCACGTCCCGGGTGGAGGTCTATGGGGACAATGACACTGTGGGGTTAATGGAGTTGGAGGCGAGGATCTTAAATCCTGCACACTCGGGGTAGAGGGATTGGAGGCGAGGATCTTGAATCCTGCACACTCGGAGTAGAGGGATTGGAGGCGAGGATCTTGAATCCTGCACACTCGGAGTAGAGGGATTGGAGGCGAGGATCTTGAATCCTGCACACTCGGAGTAGAGGGATTGGAGGCGAGGATCTTGAATCCTGCACACTCGGAGTAGAGGGATTGGAGGCGAGGATCTTGAATCCTACACACTCGGAGTAGAGGGATTGGAGGCGAGGATCTGAATCCTGCACACTCGGAGTAGAGGGATTGGAGGCGAGGATCTTGAATCCTGCACACTCGGAGTAGAGGGATTGGAGGCGAGGATCTTGAATCCTGCACACTCGGAGTAGAGGGATTGGAGGCGAGGATCTTGACCTCTGCACACTCGGAGTAGAGGGATTGGAGGCGAGGATCTTGAATCCTGCACACTCGGAGTCGAGGGATTGGAGGCGAGGATCTTGAATCCTGCACACTCGGCGACCAGGGAGGTTTAAAGGCGAAATTATACTGGGGGAACACCCGTTAGAACACTTGTTGGTTTTTGTTTCTATTTGGTAATTGGATTTACCGATGCATCCATATAAGAAATCACCTGGCTATACGCGGCCCATACAAAAGAACGTTAGTAAACACTATAAGAACACTTGAGTTCGCGAACCGAGATCAGCTGTTGCTGCAGTCCGTTATGGCTTGGAATCTCCGCGGCCACAGGGTAAACACAATAATATGAAGCGAGGTTTAAAGCAAAGCGGTTTATTTAGCTTTAAGCACGTATATATGCACCGCGATGGCGCTTTATGCAGTAACAAGAATAATAATATAAAATGATGAACATAAATACATGCGAACACACGAAAGAAAGCAATTTGAAATACAATAAGAGTTAATGCAAGTAAATGATATATGAAACGCAATGGGCGTTAAGAAAGTACAATAATACGAGCAATAAGCTTTAGTAAGGAAGAAATACGAAATGCAATAAGAGTTAATACTAGTAAATGATATATGAAACGCAATAGGCGTTTTGTTATAAAGTAGTAAATGGTATGAAGGTGATACACAATGTAATTTTAGTAATGTTAATCGCTTACAGTAGTTGTCGTAGATCGTAGAGTGTGACACAGTTTAAACTTTCCGAATACTTTTTGATGATACACGTTATCGACCACTGGTGTCAGTCGAAGAGAGTTAATACTTTTAAATGATATATGAAACGCAATACGTTATTGACCACTGGTGTCAGTCGAAGAGAGCGTATACTTTTAAATGATATATGAAACGCAATACGTTATTGACCACTGGTGTCAGTCGAAGAGAGTTCACGGCCTCTTGGGCCCAGGTATTTATACGGTTTTCGGAAGATCGTTACGGGCGAAGGGGATGCGCGGTATGCACCGTGGCACGCGCCGCGGTATCATTTCCGGGTTTCTTTGCCGCATGAAATAAGTGTCCACAATTGGAACGCGCGGACAATAGAGTAAGACCTCTGGGGGTTTTTCATTGGCACGAACTATTAGCCGCAAGGACTTCCGGGGTTTTTCAGTTGCTTGGGCTTTTGACAAGAGAGCATTTATCTGATTTGATGGATTTTGGGAGTTTTAGTTGGAAATAGGTGAGCGCGGTCTCGAATCAGGAGTGATTTGGGAGACAGACATTGTTATAAAACCGGCTCGAAAAATAGTGGGACGTTACAAATGTATAAATTAGCTAAAAAGATGAATATATCACTAATTACTAGTATTTCGCTACTGTTCAATAAAAATTCTTGGAGGAATAAACATATTTGAAGTATGTAAATTGCCTTAGCCATCCATCTGGTATGATGGAAAGCTCCAGGAACACGGAAAGTATTTCCTCGTGGATGAGATCCACGAAAAAAAACTACCATCAGCTCTAGAAATTCTTTGTAATCTTCTCGTGGCTGCTTCTGCTCTATGTTGTACAAGCAGAAGTCTAATTTTTCTTGTATATCCTGGTGCTTTCCACTAACATAATTGTCTTCTATACTTGATTTAAATTTTAAATGATCAATATTAGTCCAAGCGTGCTGAAATTTTTTAAAAAGAGGTATTTCAGGACCGGTTGATTTAAAAAGTTGTTTCTCAACACACACTTTTTAAAATGATCTCGTATATGTGATAACGACAAGGAAGATATAATAAATCGCGTCCTATCATTTGCTCTAACAGAACACAAGCTCCTTGTAATCGTCCTGTATTTGAAGATGTGGTGTCACAGCACAGGGCTTGTACGTTGTCTGTTAGGTCCCAATCGTGTAATAAATTGTAGATTGCTGACGCTTGTTCCTTGCCGCTACTGTTTGGGATTGCAGGGATCCCTTATAACTCTTCCATGTTGTCGTACGTAATTATAACCGGAAGTCTACCTATATGCTCCGTTTTTGTTGCGGCTGGCAACATTTTCCCGTCCCAATGAACAGTAGCCGTCATTGGTGGTGTTAGCTGAAATGCTTTGCGTAATTTTGTGGTGCGTTTTGTACGGAGACGTTGTCGAGAACGATGGATCGAAGATCGATTAATTATAAGCTCATCTATACTTGAGCTCATTTTAGAAAGAAATTATTTCGCGCATGTTGAGCTATTCGACTGTCGCGAGGTCTCTGTTCCCCCACTTTACCACCCAGGCTTCCCACTCTCCTTGCACCATTCCGATTCTCTTTCACATACCGGGTAACCAAATAAAATGTGTATTCTACTAAATTCGTGCCATATTACGGTAGAATTTCTCTCCCTTTTCGTTACGGTTACTGGTTACTTAACCGATATGTGACCGGTCTGAATTTCGGTTTCTGCTTCGGTCTCGACTCCCTGATTTTGACATATTCAACAAAAAGTCGAAACACGCGGTATATACGAAAGTGGCGCCACGCCAATGCTTTCGGCGCAGAACGGATGCCCAGCCGAAAGACCATTGGTGGTGGTATAGCCAATGAGCGCCAACATGCGCAGAACCGATCTAAACTCGTCGGTCGGCAAGTTCCTTCTAAAATGAGCTCGAGTATATATTGTGATTCAGAACTTCAGCTGTAGCAATTATAATTGGAACTGCATCACGATCGCTTATTTTGCACTTATCTAGAACTGCAACTAGCTTGTCAGTAATGACTTCTTTCTTTCCTCTTCTTCTTTTTTTTGGATTACTTGGGCCAGGTTCATTAAAAGATTCAGGTACATCATCTATATAATCGCGAACAGTATTTTCCGTTCCAATACTTGATGAGGACTGTAGTTCTGTTTCTTCTAAAATGCAGATACACAAACATTTAAACAAGAAATAGGATGCATAGATAAACAGAAATATTTATTAAAAATATGTCATACCTTGTAGTTCCACCATGGCTTCAAATCGTTCTCTTCGAAGCTCTTCTTGCTGTAGTCCAACTGCTTGTCGCTTTTCTTTCTGCACTAAATTTTGGTCGGCTCCAATCATTAGTCCTGGTCGTCCCTTTTTTCTCTGGTTTAGTAAAAAAACTTTATCCTCTTGAATTTGAATTGTATTTAAGGCGTTACACTGAGCAATGTCGAAAAGGTCATCCAACGAATCAAAAAATTCTCTTTCCTTTATTTCTCGCATTTCACATCGGCGTTTTTTAGTTTTTTGCAATTTTTGCCAATTTTTATGTAGTTCTAATAACTTGTCGATACTATAATGTGTTTCTCTTACAGGTATACGTGCTTTGTCTCAGAAAACTTCTACTTCCTTTATCGCCATAGCAGAACTTGGACGGAGGTCGAGTTTCACTTTCCGTACATTATAACGTAGGACACGCAAAACTTGTCCATTACTTGGTAATTTGGAGCCAATAATTTGGTATTCATCATGCCCCAACAAATATATTCTATCAGCATTTCTGGTTTCCATCTTCCTAATTTCACTGTATTTTCGAATTAAACTCCACGATACGAACACTTGGAACTCACAAAACAGACTGAAAAATCACTGCTGTGACTAATAGTAGATACATTTGGTCGTCAGGGACTTTACCAGGTAATATCATAAAACGCTACCCTCGAACGGTATAACGCGGTAATATTCACGACAGCTTCTTGAGCTTTCTGCCGGGAAAAACCAGACAATCCGCAACCCCTTAACCAGGTAAAGCGCGGTAATATTCACGATTTCAAAAATTGACATACAGGGTGTCCCATCTAAGACGAGACAGCCGGTTTTCTCCTAAACTATAGGAGATAAAAATATAAAAAAAATAGGGAATTGCATGGTTCGAGGGGGCCAACTAATTAGCGCGAACGAATTTTTTTATCGATTATTATTTTAAAAGATACGATGGTCAAGTTCGGTTTTTCAAATGGAACTATTTTTTTTGAACACCTGAGTTGATAGTGCGTTCCAAGACAAATTCAATAAGCTTTAATGTATACACTTTATTTTCACTGGTTTTTAAGATATTGCGCTTGCAAATTTACTGATTTTCACTGGAAGAAAACTGTCTGGTATAGCACGGACCGGGGACGGTTTTACTGGCTCCACTTGTGGCACTGCCTTTTGAAATAGATACCTACCTGCCAAAGGTCTACGCCGGGCCCAAAGGCTGGACAATTTTTTTCCGTCAGAAATGCTACTTAGGTAGGTACATCTGCGGTATCGAGAAGTGCACCGTTACTTTTATTTCGCACTTGCTTCTACGCTCGGATGGCCGGTTCTTTTGGGAGGGATGCAAGTTCGATTGGTTAGGTTAGGAGGAGTGAAAGTTGCTAGACTAAATTTCAATCATAGGGAGCAGATTGTATCAGAACTATTCGGATTTGCATTCCTCACAAACGGCTGCTATCTTGAAGCATTGCTCTTCACAGCAATGCCCACCTTCTCTCGCACGGAATACGTTAACGCTTGCTTTTGTTCTGATATTGAAGCTCGTGTTTATACTCGAGAGGACCACGCGTCGACAGCGGGCTACCCCTTTTCTTCCTGTGTCTCTCCACGAGCCGTGTTGACGGTGGATTGTAGGAGCGTAGATATCTGGATGCCAGTTATTGAATTCAGGAGACGATAGAAACATTTTATTACAAAACACACGTGTACTATAATTAAAGTAAATCGTATTCCTCTCGGGCAGGAGTACTGATAATGATCTAACTTGCGCCCCACTTCGCGCAGACCAATTACACGGAGGGTAGTCGGGTCACACACTGCCCAAATGATACAGGGTAATTCTGGAGCAACGCCCGTCTAGGAGATGCGCTGGTACCCCGTGGCGAGGACAGACCTTCGCATTGCCTCACCCGATTTTTATGGTTTTTTTTCCGGAAAAAGGTACGAATCCTAGGCCGAACGTAGCGAATTGAAGTCGACCCTCCGCAGTCGAGGGTGAATTATCCATTACAGCGTATTAAGAAACCCTTTTCTTCGTCGTATCGAAAGGGAAGTGGTGCCAATGGATTCCTTATGTTTTTCTGACGAAAATCATACCAAATGTCATGCAAATCGGACTACTTTGACACAAGCTATTTGTATTCCTATGTAAAAGTTGTCCGATTTACACGACATTTGGCATGATTTTCATCGGAAATCCCCAAGGAATCCATCCGCGACACTTCCATATCCATACGATAAAGAATAAAGAATTATTTTATTTCCTAACCAGATACAGGGTAATTATGGAGCAGCGCCCGTGAAGGAGATGCGGCGGCCTGGTACCCAGTGGCGAGGACAACCCCTCGCAGTGTCTGACCGAATTTTATGGCTTTCCACCCGCGAAGGGGTTCGAGTGCCTAATAGGGAGTGAGAAATCTTCGACTTGCGCATTTCTCATCAGATCTTTGCAAAACCGACACCTATCGATTCCTTATGTTTCGCCGATGAAGCTGACACTAAGAACGACGTAATTCGGACCATAATGAAGGAAATTCCATGGAATATCGATTTATGTCATTTCAAGCTGACTTGACTTGGTTAAAAATAGTCCGATTTACATGAAATTTGGTATGATTTTAATCGACGGAACGCCAGGAATCCATTGGCGCCACTTCCCCTTCGATACGATGAAGAAAAGAAGCAAACATTTGAAATCCTGAACATTTCTCACATCTTAATGGTATTCCAAACCCTTCGAGGGTCGAAAGCCATAAAATTCGATGGGCACTGCGGGGTGTTGTCCTCGCCACGGGGTGACGGGCGTACCTCCAGAATTACCCTGATGAAATACAGGTGAAAGATGCCACATCTGGTTACCAAAAACTACCCGTACTGATCGGCCGCGGTGTCTCGCCAGAGTCGCGGTTTATGAGCGGATTTTCCGCGCGTCGGCGGTAGGCAACGGTACATAGTACGGGTCCGAAGTCATCGTACGCACTACCCACCGACAGAGCAATATACGGATTAACTCAGACTGGACAATGTCACCACGTTTTTTATTGACCTTTACAAATTTGGCAAACAGATGTTGTCGAAACGTTCTTGGAGAAATAATAAATTATCGATCGTAAAGAGCGAATGAATTGTCGCCTGGCTCTGAGTCCGCTTTTGTCCCGACGCACGCGAGAAAGATGCCACAAATATAGGAAATGAAAAGTATTATCCACCGTCGATACGCCTCGTGGAGAGACACAGTGAGAAAAGGGGTACACCGTTGAGTGCGCGTGGTTCCGCCTGCATCGTCCTCCTTTCAAATTAAAGACGGATTCCTTATCTCTCGAGTATAAATCCTTATCTCTCGAGTATAAACACGCGTTGGATTTTCCAAACAAAAGCACGCGAGAAGAATTGGGTGCAAGAAAAAGTCGGCCATTGTACCCCGTGGTGAGGACAACCCCCCCCCCCCCCCCGCAGTGCCTCACCCGATTCTACGGCTTTTGACCCTCGACGCGGTTCGAGTGCCTATTAAGAAGTGAGAAATCTTCGACTCGCGCATTTCTCATCAGATCTTTGCGAAAACGACACCCATCGATTTCTTATGTTTCGCCGATGAAACTGACACCAAGAACGACGTATTCGGACCATAATGAAGGAAATTCCATGGAATATCGATTTATATCATTTCAAGTTGACTTGACTTGGTTAAAAATAGTCCGATTTACATGAAATTTGGTATGATCGTCATCGGAAAAACATAAGGCACCCATCGGTGTCACTTCCATAGCGATACGATAAAAAATAAAGAATTATTTTATTTCTCAAACAGGTATGAATTCTCGGCCGACCGCGAAAAATCGAGGTCGGTGCCCCACTGTCGAGGGTGAAAATGTGAAGTATCCATTTCAGCGTATTAAGAAATTCTTTATTCTTAATCGCATGGCTATGGAAGTGACACCGATGGGTGCCTTATGTTTTTCCGATGACGATCATACCAAATTTCATGTAAATCGGACTATTTTTAACCAAGTCAAGTCAACTTGAAATGATATAAATCGATATTCCATGGAATTTCCTTCATTATGGTCCGAATACGTCGTTCTTGGTGTCAGTTTCATCGGCGAAACATAAGAAATCGATGGGTGTCGTTTTCGCAAAGATCTGATGAGAAATGCGCGAGTCGAAGATTTCTCACTTCTTAATAGGCACTCGAACCGCGTCGAGGGTCAAAAGCCGTAGAATCGGGTGAGGCACTGCGGGGGGGGGGGGGGGGGGGTGTCCTCACCACGGGGTACAATGGCCGACTTTTTCTTGCACCCAATTCTTCTCGCGTGCTTTTGTTTGGAAAATCCAACGCGTGTTTATACTCGAGAGATAAGGATTTATACTCGAGAGATAAGGAATCCGTCTTTAATTTGAAAGGAGGACGATGCAGGCGGAACCACGCGCACTCAACGGTGTATCCCTTTTCTTACTGTGTCTCTCCACGAGGCGTATCGACGGTGGATAATACTTTTCATTTCCTATATTTGTGGCATCTTTCTCGCGTGCGTCGGGACAAAAGCGGACTCAGAGCCAGGCGACAATTCATTCGCTCTTTACGATCGATAATTTATTATTTCTCCAAGAACGTTTCGACAACATCTGTTTGCCAAATTTGTAAAGGCCAATAAAAAACGTGGTGACATTGTCCAGTCTGAGTTAATCCGTATATTGCTCTGTCGGTGGGTAGTGCGTACGATGACTTCGGACCCGTACTATGTACCGTTGCCTACCGCCGACGCGCGGAAAATCCGCTCATAAACCGCGACTCTGGCGAGACACCGCGGCCGATCAGTACGGGTAGTTTTTGATAACCAGATGTGGCATCTTTCACCTGTATTTCATCAGGGTAATTCTGGAGGTACGCCCGTCACCCCGTGGCGAGGACAACACCCCGCAGTGCCCATCGAATTTTATGGCTTTCGACCCTCGAAGGGTTTGGAATACCATTAAGATGTGAGAAATGTTCAGGATTTCAAATGTTTGCTTCTTTTCTTCATCGTATCGAAGGGGAAGTGGCGCCAATGGATTCCTGGCGTTCCGTCGATTAAAATCATACCAAATTTCATGTAAATCGGACTATTTTTAACCAAGTCAAGTCAGCTTGAAATGACATAAATCGATATTCCATGGAAATTCCTTCATTATGGTCCGAATTACGTCGTTCTTAGTGTCAGCTTCATCAGCGAAACATAAGGAATCGATAGGTGTCGGTTTTGCAAAGATCTGATGAGAAATGCGCAAGTCGAAGATTTCTCACTCCCTATTAGGCACTCGAACCCCTTCGCGGGTGGAAAGCCATAAAATTCGGTCGGACACTGCGAGGGGTTGTCCTCGGCACGGGGTACCAGGCCGCCGCATCTCCTTCACGGGCGCTGCTCCATAATTACCCTGTATCTGGTTAGGAAATAAAATAATTCTTTATTCTTTATCGTATGGATATGGAAGTGTCGCGGATGGATTCCTTGGGGATTTCCGATGAAAATCATGCCAAATGTCGTGTAAATCGGACAACTTTTACATAGGAATACAAATAGCTTGTGTCAAAGTAGTCCGATTTGCATGACATTTGGTATGATTTTCGTCAGAAAAACATAAGGAATCCATTGGCACCACTTCCCTTTCGATACGACGAAGAAAAGGGTTTCTTAATACGCTGTAATGGATAATTCACCCTCGACTGCGGAGGGTCGACTTCAATTCGCTACGTTCGGCCTAGGATTCGTACCTTTTTCCGGAAAAAAAACCATAAAAATCGGGTGAGGCAATGCGAAGGTCTGTCCTCGCCACGGGGTACCAGCGCATCTCCTAGACGGGCGTTGCTCCAGAATTACCCTGTATCATTTGGGCAGTGTGTGACCCGACTACCCTCCGTGTAATTGGTCTGCGCGAAGTGGGGCGCAAGTTCGATCATTATCAGTACTCCTGCCCGAGAGGAATACGATTTACTTTAATTATAGTACACGTGTGTTTTGTAATAAAATGTTTCTATCGTCTCCTGAATTCAATAACTGGCATCCAGATATCTACGCTCCTACAATCCACCGTCAACACGGCTCGTGGAGAGACACAGGAAGAAAAGGGGTAGCCCGCTGTCGACGTGTGGTCCTCTCGAGTATAAACACGAGCTTCAATATCAGAACAAAAGCAAGCGTTAACGTATTCCGTGCGAGAGAAGGTGGGCATTGCTGTGAAGAGCAATGCTTCAAGAGAGCAGCCGTTTGTGAGGAATGCAAATCCGAATAGTTCTGATACAATCTGCTCCCTATGATTGAAATTTAGTCTAGCAACTTTCACTCCTCCTAACCTAACCAATCGAAATTGCATCCCTCCCAAAAGAACCGGCCATCCGAGCGTAGAAGCAAGTGCGAAATAAAAGTAACGGTGCGCTTCTCGATACCGCAGATGTACCTACCTAAGTAGCATTTCTGACGGAAAAAAATTGTCCAGCCTTTGGGCCTGGCGTAGACCTTTGGCAGGTAGGTATCTATTTCAAAAGGCAGTGCCACAAGTGGAGCCAGTAAAACCGTCCCCGGTCCGTGCTATACCAGACAGTTTTCTTCCAGTGAAAATCAGTAAATTTGCAAGCGCAATATCTTAAAAACCAGTGAAAATAAAGTGCATACATTAAAGCTTATTGAATTTGTCTTGGAACGCACTATCAACTCAGGTGTTCAAAAAAAATAGTTCCATTTGAAAAACCGAACTTGACCATCGTATCTTTTAAAATAATAATCGATAAAAAAATTCGTTCGCGCTAATTAATTGGCCCCCTCGAACCATGCAATTCCCTATTTTTTTTATATTTTTATCTCCTATAGTTTAGGAGAAAACCGGCTGTCTCGTCTTAGATGGGACACCCTGTAGAATCACTAAAACTTCAATTTTAATTACCGCCGTCCAATGAATTTGAAATTTTTCGGGCATTATTTTTCTGTCTAATGTTACAATGATGGGGGGGGGGGGGGGGGTGCAACGAAAAAAATCGGAAGTCGTAAAATAGGACTTCACGTAGCCGCACATAATGGCTCAGGCGCTGTGTTGTACGCTAATTTTAATGGTAAAATTGAGAGATTTTGAGAATAATGTTTGAAGTTACACAGAGATGATACTATTATACTCCTAAGAAATTGTACTATTATTAAAAAACGTTCACTGATACTTCAAAAATAGCCGAAATCAATTATGTTCGAAATTGACGAGAAATCACTGAAATTTGAAAACTTCAACTCAAATGTGGCACGGGTTCCCGTTGTCCAATCACTTTCAAATTTTGCACTTATCATTTTCTCACCAAGTGTCACAATTTAGGGGAGTGCGACCAAAAAAAAAACGAAAGTCGAAAAATAAGGACCACCCTACTGTGCACCCCTGACTTAAAACATTAAACGCGTTTTTCTCGAAACAGTATTCTTAAAATCGGTGGAACGTATATCTCGAAAAGTTATTATCCGATTCGACTGAAACTTTTTTTATTTTGAAGAATATACTCGTGGAGAATATACTCGTGGAGAAACCAGTACATTTTAAAAAATTGTAATTTTCAAAGGCGGTTGTTCACGCGTCTGCTCGATTGAAAACAAGCGCATCCGTCGTGGCGGCGATCGATCGGAGAATCGTCCCCTGCGGTCTATTCCTCGAAAAGAGGGACTTCACCTGTTTTCATTCGGTTTTCGTACTCTCGTTGCGAGCTGCAGCACGCGTGTCGGACGCTGCGTCGCTTTCAGCGTTAGATCGTGCCTATCGTTCTTTTAATGTAATCCAAAACTGTACTGATAAGCGGTAGTGCATAATAAACAACTTTCGATGCCATTTCAATCATTACATTCACATCTTCCCTAAAACTCTCAAGCGCGTGCACGCGGTGCGGTTCAATGCGTCATCCTACCCGTCCCTGAAAATACTGAGTGAGCCCCATCGGACACATCTAAGCCCTAACAGCGGTGAAAGGACAAAAAATATAGGGAAAAAGTGATTTCAAACTTCAAGTGTCGTTATTTTCTAAAATAATGTAATTTTTTGTAATTTTTACTGCTAAGTCCAAGAGCGAATTTCGTGCCCTTTAATAATGTAGCATTGTTTATTATTTCAGACCAATGGTTTAGGTGCTACAGATTTCACCGTTTTGGATGAATTTTTTGACGCCTCGAATTTAACGACTCTTCAGTGCCGTCTGCAATGATTAATTATAAAACAAAAAATTGATTTCTACAGGGTGTCCGCGGGAAGACTGGACAGCCGGTTTTCTCCTAAACTATTGGAGATAAAAATATAAAAAAAATAGGGAATTGCATGGTTCGAGGGGGCCAATTTATTAGCGCGAACGAATTTTGTTTTCGATTATTATTTTAAAAGATACGATGGTCAAGTTCGGTTTTTCAAATGGAACTATTTTTTCTGAAGACCTGAGTTGATAGTGCGATCCAAGACAAATTCAATAAGCTTTAATGTATACACTTTATTTTTACTGGTTTTTAAGATATTGCGCTTGCAAATTTACTGATTTTAACTGGAAGAAAACTGTCTGGTATAGCACGGACCGGGGAAATTGAATTGCTTTTTCTTGTACATACATATATCTGTTCGCGAGTAGGTGTCACGAATGACGCGACTTTGGTTTCCCAAATAAATTCACATTTATCAGGGCCCTCGTCTGAACCGCTTGACAAGGAGATTGAACGACGTAATTCGAGTGCGAGTGAAATAGCGCACCAGCGAGAGACCCTCGGTCGACGGCGACTTGAGTCATCCAGTACTGAATATGAAAATGTTCATATTTCTCTTTACACCTTGATAAGAGTGTTACCACCGATGGATTGGTGAGTTTATGTCCACGAACATGAGTCGAGACGCAAAGCAATTCGGTCTATTTTTTTTTTATGAATACATGATTAGGACACACACTACGTTCACTAAAAGTGGACCGAATTCCTCCATATCTGACATCATTTTCATCGAGAAACCCTAAAAATTCCATTGGTAATACTTTCCTCAACACTTATCAAAATGAACATTTTATCTGGCCCGTCGGTTTTATTGCTCTCGTCTGTCAATGGGTGGTCTACTGGGGCCCGAAGGTCCTCGCTCGCAGCGAGAAAGCAAAACGGTGGGATGGGTAGGTCTTTCCCGATAATCCGAGCCCAACCATTTGCGTGCGCAGCTTCATGTTGCACGTCAAAAAATTCTTTTAATTACAATTAATAATTCAGTTTGTAAGTGCAATTAAATTAGGCGTCATTAAAATCATGCACAGTTCATTAATTTTAACTAATTAACCTATTCATTTATTTTTTAATTCATTAATGTAGTGCTCCGGTGAAGAACATCGTAATACGTAGCTAATATTGTAGGCCCTAGAATCTACGATATTGTCAATGTGCAATTGAAACGCACGCCACTTCACACTATCGTTTCTTAGCATTCATACGGCGTAATTTTCTAGCTAGAGTCGTCAAACGCGATGCTCGCCAAAAATCATGTGTCTCGCTGAGTTTCGTTGGCTGCGACGCTCGAAACCTGCGGGACTATACAATGTTGCATATTAAGCATTGATGAATCGGAAGTTCTGCAATTTCTAATCAGATCTTTGTGAAAGTGACGTCGATCGATTCCTTATGTTTTCTCGATCAAATTGACCCCAGAAATTATATAATTAGGCGCATAATTAAGGAAATTACGTGAAAAATTTGTTTGCAGAATTGAAAGCCCGTTTCGTTAAAAATAGGGTAACGCATACAGATGTTGACCCCTATAAAATGATTGACCCTTCTCCCCCAGAAGTAGGAAATAAAACATAGTGTTTTTTATATAATAAAATATACAGTATTGTCTCCGTATGTGCTCAGTTTGCTTCACACGATACGGGTTTGTCGCTATCCCCACCACTTCTGTCTCACTCTTGTCTGGCGAAGGCGAGAGCGAGATGGAACGAGAGCGAGCGAGAGCCACTGAAAGCGAGCAAGGACGGTACGAGACAGACGACGTGTTGATGTTTTGTCTCGCTCCGTCTTTCGGGCGCCGTGACACTCCGTCCTTTGCGTGCGCGACGGGCGTGCGCGATGGTCGCAAGCACTTACGGTGAGCACGGGAACCGCTTCGCAAAATCTTGACGCAGGCCCAGCTCAAGTCTTTTTTGTGCCCTAGGCGAACTTGTTAAATTGCGCCCTTTATTATAATACATTTATCTGAGATTATCTATGACTTTACTCTGCAAAATTAGGCAACTGCTAGGGCGTAAGGTTGACAGGAGGTTCAAAATGGTCTTTTCATTGTTGGCATTACTGAAACTAAATTTTTAATTGAAATACTACAAATTGTATTACAACGGTTTTATGCTACGAGTAAGAATTAAGAGTAATGATATGAAGAAGGTCAATTAAACGTATTATAATAAATGGCAGAATTTGGCCAGCTCGCCTAGGACGCAAAAAAGACTCGTGCCGTGCCTGTCTATTTGACCGTCACGCGCATGCGTCGAGCAGTCACGATTTCATCTGAGCGCTCGCGCCTGTCGCGCACGCCCGCCGCGCACGCAGAGCGTTCCATCTCGCTCCCCCCTTCGGCCAGAAAGAAGCGAGAAACGAACACTCGGAATTAGGGCTCTGTTCACGATACGGGTTCAAACTTAGAGCATATATATGCTCTAAGGGTTCAACGCCGGTCCCGACCAGCGAGCACATACGGAGACAATACTATAATTGTATTCGGAACAAAAATATCTGGGCCACCGAAATATAGATACATTTTATTATATAAAAAAAACATTATATTATATTTCCTACTTTCTGGGGAAAAGGGTCAATCATTTTATAGGGGTCAGCATCTGTATGTGTTACCCACGTCCGATTAAAATTATTTTTTGCCAATTTAATCGGGAGAATGCCAGAATCCCATCTACCACAAATGCAGGGTAGACGCTGATGACGCCGACCGGGCTAGTCAAAATGCGCAGACTGGATGCGCGTAATTATTATGTGGTCCCCTCCTCGAAATGACAGAAAATATAACCTATGTATATGCTATATGACAATAAATGTTGAGCGGCTATTTCGTTCTTTTGCGCTACATTTGTGAACGTTTTATCATCCTTCCGAAACATTATTATTATGCTGCAACAGTATCTTTAGGAAATTGGGTATAGCATATAGGTTATATTATCTGTCACTTCGAGGAGGGAACCACATAATAATCACGCGCATGCAGCTAGCGCATTTTTACTAGCCCAATTCAACATCGAATATACAGGGTGTCCCATCTAAGACGAGACAGCCGGTTTTCTCCTAAACTATAGGAGATAAAAATATAAAAAAAATAGGCAATTGCATGGTTCGAGGGGGCCAATTAATTAGCGCGAACGAATTTTTTTATCGATTATTATTTTAAAAGATACGATGGTCAAGTTCGGTTTTTCAAATGGAACTATTTTTTTTGAACACCTGAGTTGATAGTGCGTTCCAAGACAAATTCAATAAGCTTTAATGTATACACTTTATTTTCACTGGTTTTTAAGATATTGCGCTTGCAAATTTACTGATTTTCACTGGAAGAAAACTGTCTGGTATAGCACGGACCGGGGACGGTTTTACTGGCTCCACTTGTGACACTGCCTTTTGAAATAGATACCTACCTGCCAAAGGTCTACGCCAGGCCCAAAGGCTGGACAGTTTTTTTCCGTCAGAAATGCTACTTAGGTAGGTACATCTGCGGTATCGAGAAGCGCACCGTTACTTTTATTTCGCACTTGCTTGTACGCTCGGATGGCCGGTTCTTTTGGGAGGGATGCAAGTTCGATTGGTTAGGTTAGGAGGAGTGAAAGTTGCTAGACTAAATTTCAATCATAGGGAGCAGATTGTATCAGAACCATTCGGATTTGCATTCCTCACAAACGGCTGCTCTCTTGAAGCATTGCTCTTCACAGCAATGCCAACCTTCTCTCGCACGGAATACGTTAACGCTTGCTTTTGTTCTGATATTGAAGCTCGTGTTTATACTCGAGAGGACCACGCGTCGACAGCGGGCTACCCCTTTTCTTCCTGTGTCTCTCCACGAGCCGTGTTGACGGTGGATTGTAGGAGCGTAGATATCTGGATGCCAGTTATTGAATTCAGGAGACGATAGAAACATTTTATTACAAAACACACATGTACTATAATTAAAGTAAATCGTATTCCTCTCGGGCAGGAGTACTGATAATGATCGAACTTGCGCCCCACTTCGCGCAGACCAATTACACGGAGGGTAGTCGGGTCACACACTGCCCAAATGATACAGGGTAATTCTGGAGCAACGCCCGTCAAGGAGATGCGCTGGTACCCCGTGGCGAGGACAGACCTTCGCATTGCCTCACCCGATTTTTATGGTTTTTTTCCGGAAAAAGGTACGAATCCTAGGCCGAACGTAGCGAATTGAAGTCGACCCTCCGCAGTCGAGGGTGAATTATCCATTACAGCGTATTAAGAAACCCTTTTCTTCGTCGTATCGAAAGGGAAGTGGTGCCAATGGATTCCTTATGTTTTTCTGACGAAAATCATACCAAATGTCATGCAAATCGGACTACTTTGACACAAGCTATTTGTATTCCTATGTAAAAGTTGTCCGATTTACACGACATTTGTAATGATTTTCATCGGAAAACCCCAAGGAATCCATCGGCGACACTTCCATATCCATACGATAAGGAATAACGAATTGTTTTATTTCCTAAAAAGGTAGGTACAGGCTGATTCTGGTGCTGCGCCCGTCACCCCGTGGCGAGGACAACACCCCGCAGTGCCCATCGAATTTTATGGCTTTTTTCGGAAAAAGGTACGAATCCTAGGCCGAACGTAGCGAATTGAAGTCGACCCTCCGCAGTCGAGAGTGAATTATCCATTACAGCGTATTAAGAAACCCTTTTCTTCGTCGTATCGAAAGGGAAGTGGTGCCAATGGATTCCTCATGTTCTTCTGACGAAAATCATACCAAATGTCATGCAAATCGGACTACTTTGACACAAGCTATTTGTATTCCTATGTAAAAGTTGTCCGATTTACACGACATTTGTAATGATTTTCATCGGAAAACCCCAAGGAATCCATCGGCGACACTTCCATATCCATACGATAAGGAATAACGAATTGTTTTATTTCCTAAAAAGGTAGGTACAGGCTGATTCTGGTGCTGCGCCCGTCACCCCGTGGCGAGGACAACACCCCGCAGTGCCCATCGAATTTTATGGCTTTCGACCCTCGAAGGGTTTGGAATACCATTAAGAAGTGAGAAATGTTCAGGATTTCAAATGTTTGCTTCTTTTCTTCATCGTATCGAAGGGCAAGTGGCGCCAATGGATTCCTGACGTACCGTCGATTAAAATCATACCAAATTTCATGTAAATCGGACTATTTTTGACCAAGTCAAGTCAGCTTGAAATGACATAAATCGATATTCCATGGAATTTCCTTCATTATGGTCCGAATTACGTCGTTCTTAGTATCAGCTTCATCGGCGAAACATAAGGAATCGATAGGTGTCGGTTTTGCAAAGATCTGATGAAAAATGCGCAAGTCGAAGATTTCTCACTCCCTATTAGGCACTCGGACCCCTTCGCGGGTGGAAAGCCATAAAATTCGGTCAGACACTGCGAGGGGTTGTCCTCGCCACGGGGTACCAGGCCGCCGCATCTCCTTCACGGGCGCCGCTCCATAATTACCCTGTATCTGGTTAGGAAATAAAATAATTCTTTATTCTTTATCGTATGGATATGGAAGTGTCGCGGATGGATTCCTTGGGGATTTCCGATGAAAATCATGCCAAATGTCGTGTAAATCGGACAACTTTTACATAGGAATACAAATAGCTTGTGTCAAAGTAGTCCGATTTGCATGACATTTGGTATGATTTTCGTCAGAAGAACATGAGGAATCCATTGGCACCACTTCCCTTTCGATACGACGAAGAAAAGGGTTTCTTAATACGCTGTAATGGATAATTCACTCTCGACTGCGGAGGGTCGACTTCAATTCGCTACGTTCGGCCTAGGATTCGTACCTTTTTCCGAAAAAAGCCATAAAATTCGATGGGCACTGCGGGGTGTTGTCCTCGCCACGGGGTGACGGGCGCAGCACCAGAATCAGCCTGTACCTACCTTTTTAAGAAATAAAACAATTCGTTATTCCTTATCGTATGGATATGGAAGTGTCGCCGATGGATTCCTTGGGGTTTTCCGATGAAAATCATTACAAATGTCGTGTAAATCGGACAACTTTTACATAGGAATACAAATAGCTTGTGTCAAAGTAGTCCGATTTGCATGACATTTGGTATGATTTTCGTCAGAAGAACATGAGGAATCCATTGGCACCACTTCCCTTTCGATACGACGAAGAAAAGGGTTTCTTAATACGCTGTAATGGATAATTCACTCTCGACTGCGGAGGGTCGACTTCAATTCGCTACGTTCGGCCTAGGATTCGTACCTTTTTCCGAAAAAAGCCATAAAATTCGATGGGCACTGCGGGGTGTTGTCCTCGCCACGGGGTGACGGGCGCAGCACCAGAATCAGCCTGTACCTACCTTTTTAAGAAATAAAACAATTCGTTATTCCTTATCGTATGGATATGGAAGTGTCGCCGATGGATTCCTTGGGGTTTTCCGATGAAAATCATTACAAATGTCGTGTAAATCGGACAACTTTTACATAGGAATACAAATAGCTTGTGTCAAAGTAGTCCGATTTGCATGACATTTGGTATGATTTTCGTCAGAAGAACATGAGGAATCCATTGGCACCACTTCCCTTTCGATACGACGAAGAAAAGGGTTTCTTAATACGCTGTAATGGATAATTCACCCTCGACTGCGGAGGGTCGACTTCAATTCGCTACGTTCGGCCTAGGATTCGTACCTTTTTCCGAAAAAAGCCATAAAATTCGATGGGCACTGCGGGGTGTTGTCCTCGCCACGGGGTGACGGGCGCAGCACCAGAATCAGCCTGTACCTACCTTTTTAGGAAATAAAACAATTCGTTATTCCTTATCGTATGGATATGGAAGTGTCGCCGATGGATTCCTTGGGGTTTTCCGATGAAAATCATTACAAATGTCGTGTAAATCGGACAACTTTTACATAGGAATACAAATAGCTTGTGTCAAAGTAGTCCGATTTGCATGACATTTGGTATGATTTTCGTCAGAAAAACATAAGGAATCCATTGGCACCACTTCCCTTTCGATACGACGAAGAAAAGGGTTTCTTAATACGCTGTAATGGATAATTCACCCTCGACTGCGGAGGGTCGACTTCAATTCGCTACGTTCGGCCTAGGATTCGTACCTTTTTCCGGAAAAAAACCATAAAAATCGGGTGAGGCAATGCGAAGGTCTGTCCTCGCCACGGGGTACCAGCGCATCTCCTTGACGGGCGTTGCTCCAGAATTACCCTGTATCATTTGGGCAGTGTGTGACCCGACTACCCTCCGTGTAATTGGTCTGCGCGAAGTGGGGCGCAAGTTCGATCATTATCAGTACTCCTGCCCGAGAGGAATACGATTTACTTTAATTATAGTACATGTGTGTTTTGTAATAAAATGTTTCTATCGTCTCCTGAATTCAATAACTGGCATCCAGATATCTACGCTCCTACAATCCACCGTCAACACGGCTCGTGGAGAGACACAGGAAGAAAAGGGGTAGCCCGCTGTCGACGCGTGGTCCTCTCGAGTATAAACACGAGCTTCAATATCAGAACAAAAGCAAGCGTTAACGTATTCCGTGCGAGAGAAGGTTGGCATTGCTGTGAAGAGCAATGCTTCAAGAGAGCAGCCGTTTGTGAGGAATGCAAATCCGAATGGTTCTGATACAATCTGCTCCCTATGATTGAAATTTAGTCTAGCAACTTTCACTCCTCCTAACCTAACCAATCGAACTTGCATCCCTCCCAAAAGAACCGGCCATCCGAGCGTAGAAGCAAGTGCGAAATAAAAGTAACGGTGCGCTTCTCGATACCGCAGATGTACCTACCTAAGTAGCATTTCTGACGGAAAAAAATTGTCCAGCCTTTGGGCCTGGCGTAGACCTTTGGCAGGTAGGTATCTATTTCAAAAGGCAGTGTCACAAGTGGAGCCAGTAAAACCGTCCCCGGTCCGTGCTATACCAGACAGTTTTCTTCCAGTGAAAATCAGTAAATTTGCAAGCGCAATATCTTAAAAACCAGTGAAAATAAAGTGTATACATTAAAGCTTATTGAATTTGTCTTGGAACGCACTATCAACTCAGGTGTTCAAAAAAAATAGTTCCATTTGAAAAACCGAACTTGACCATCGTATCTTTTAAAATAATAATCGATAAAAAAATTCGTTCGCGCTAATTAATTGGCCCCCTCGAACCATGCAATTGCCTATTTTTTTTATATTTTTATCTCCTATAGTTTAGGAGAAAACCGGCTGTCTCGTCTTAGATGGGACACCCTGTATAGTGTTTGTTTATAACTGCTATCTGCATAGGACGTTTAATTATCTTGTAATAAGTGTATTTCATGTTCTGTCTCAGTGTTTTGCTAATGAAAAAATGTCTAAACTAACTTCATTTTCTGGGGACATCCCCTCATCTATTTTTCCTTTTCACATATAATTCCTTACTGCCAACGCAGCATATTGTAGCATAAGCACATTTTAAGTAATTAAAATGGACAATGATTTTTCTACGTTTGCTCTACCAGCAGACCTTCTGTTTAAATATTTACAACTACAACGCAACAGCTGAGAATTTCTTTCCTTATTCCGAATAGAATATGGAATTAGCAAACAGCTCCCTCTCGCGTGCGCCAGGCAGCCACGTATCTATGGATATTACCACTTCTGTGCAGAAAAAACCTGCTGTAATACCGACCTGCCAAATCGGCCAGGTCACGTGACGTGTCTACCCCCTTAACTGTTTCACCACTGGGCCATTTACCTTATGAAGGCTATAAAGAAACTGGGTATTTATTATTTTCAACCCTTGTTTGGGATTGGCCCAAACGGCCACAGGCCAAGCCGGCGCGGATTCGCTGCCGACTCCGCGCGCGGTTCGAGGCCTTAACGCGACCAAGTCGCGGTATGCACGATCGCGGTGATGAGATTGGTCGGGCCATCTGTTGACGCGCACCTGAGCTAATTAGACAGCTCTCTCGCTTTACCGTGCGACCGGCTTTGTGTCGCCGGTACAGTCCTCGTCTCGCTCGAGCCGAACAGCTGTTGGGTGGGGTGCTGACGTCACAGAATTCGGCAGCACGGGCCGGTCCATCACCGCGATCGCTCTCTCTTCCAAGAACCGTCGACTCGACAAGTACTACTCCAAAATCTCGCGTGCTTGCGCATTGCTGGAACGTTCCAGAATTAGCTTGTGTGGTCTACTCAGATCAGGCATTATTTCTCGCGCGCTTTCGCGTTAGTGTAAATAGACTAAGTGTTCTTTGTTACAGTAATAAGACCTAAGTGTAATTTATTGTGCAACGTCTTGTAAATACAGAGTGACCGTGACCTTCGTTCAAACTTAACGGCTACTTTAACGCCTATTCTTATAGACTATTCTTTACACTAAAATAAGGCTAAATCAAATCCTCGAACGCTCGAAGCTTCACGTTCATGCGCAAACAACCCTAAATATTAATGCTTTTACGGTTCAGTGACCAGTGAGCATACTTCACTTCTAATGTCCATATCTTCAATATTTTTCTGAATTTCAGTATCAAACACTGAAAATATGGAAGAAACAAATCAATTGTTTTGGAATATCTAGGTGCATGTCTCCCCTTAAATTTGTAAAAAATAGTCCTTGAAAATAAAAAATGCACAGTTTCCTATTAGCCTTCATAAATAAAATGTGTTCGAAAAGGTTTTAAACTTTCAAAATTTTAAAAATTTTTTACTTTTTTTTAGCTTTTCGATTTTTTTGAAAACCATTTGTCGCACGCGAAAAGGAATACATTATAAGAGATTCTCCTTGTCTAGATCTACAACTTTTATTTGACATGTTTTTTTATGTAATCAATAACTTAGAGGATAATTAAATGAAATCGACTATATGCGCTTTTAAGTTATTTAAATGTTTAATGACCCAGGGCTCCTTTTCTCCTTATCCAAACGAGCTCAAACTTTCCACAGATTTTTTTATTAATTGGTTCTATTCTGTGGGGTGCCACGAAGAAAATTCAAATGTCGAAAATAAGAGCCACCCTAGTGTACAGTAATCGCTGTACGTATACTGTTTGCCACTATTTTGTGTCGAATGTATGATTATGTATACATTAATTGAAAAAGTACATGTCCAAGAAAAGGCATTGTTCTCGAAATTTCCTCGAGGTCCGAGCGAAATATTCTGATTAACATAGACTGTAGCGAATCCCTAAGTATTTATTCCACAAACGACTAAACGAGACCGACAAATAAAATGAGTGTTTAAGATTAATTGTTGAGTGCACGATTCCGTTAAGACCGACGGTGGATAAGAATCACTCGGAAAACGACATGAGGTTTACCGTTTACTTGTCAAACAGGAAGAGAGCGATCTTGCGGATCGGCAGTGGCGATATGGGCCGAATAAACCCGCCCCCCGCGGGACCCGAGCTACTCGGTCCACCTGTGAATCCCGCGAAGTGCAAAGGAAGATCTTCACAGCGCACCGGTGCGCCAGTGCCATCGCCACGACGCTCTCGTCATTTATTTGAAATTTACAAAGTAATATAAATCCATTGAACTGGTATATAAAATCTTCTTAAAAATCATGTAAGAGGTAAATAAGACAGAGGAAACAATTTGAATACACGAAATTTACGTATAACTTTAGAAAACATATAATGTGGTCTAATTTATTCTGACACATTTCCTTAACGATAAAGTTTGTCGCTTTGAATAGTCACTTGTTTACTAACTCAAATTTGAAACAATGCGCCATCTTCCTCTGACTAATGATGGATCATTTAAACCAATGACATCTGTGTAAATGTTTACTTTAGGGAAGGCATCTCCGATTTCAATGACTTTGACATATGTTGTCAAGGCCATCATTCTGAACAACATTTCCCTCTAAACTTTTTGGCGCTCCGCCTTAGTTTCTAAGATATTAATAAAAAACTTTCGGCATAATATATTGAAATCTGTGTCACAACCGACAGTATTAGTATTGGTTGGGGCTAGATTAGGGCGGTGGGTGCGCGCCCGCTTGCGAGCGCGTAAAGCATGGTAACGAACCGATGTGAGTATGTGTTAAACTTGGTAGTTCTAGGGTAACCTACAGTTTTTTACGAATATCTCGTAAACTAAAGCTGACCGCCAAGAAGTTTAATGGGACATGTTCAGAATGATGACCTTGACAACATATGTCAATGGCATTGAAATCGGAGATGCCTTCCCTAAAGTAAACATTTACCAAATAGTATCCAGCAATATACAGGGTATCCCACCTAAGACTGGACAGCCGGTTTTCTCCTAAACTATTGGAGATAAAAATATAAAAAAAATAGGGAATTGTATGGTTCGAGGGGGCCAATTAATTAGCGCGAACGAATTTTTTTATCGATTATTATTTTAAAAGATACGATGGTGAAGTTCGCTTTTTCAAATGGAACTATTTTTTTTGAACACCTGAGTTGATAGTGCGTTCCAAGCCAAATTCAATAAGCTTTAATGTATACACTTTATTTTCACTGGTTTTTAAGATATTGCGCTTGCAAATTTACTGATTTTCACTGGAAGAAAACTGTCTGGTATAGCACGGACCGGGGACGGTATTACTGGCTCCACGGGTGGCACTGCCTTTTGAAATAGATACCTACCTGCCAAAGGTCTACGCCAGGCTCAAAGGCTGGACAATTTTTTTCCGTCAGAAATGCTACTTAGGTAGGTACATCTGCGGTATCGAGAAGCGCACCGTTACTTTTATTTCGCACTTGCTTCTACGCTCGGATGGCCGGTTCTTTTGGGAGGGATGCAAGTTCGATTGGTTAGGTTAGGAGGAGTAAAAGTTGCTAGACTAAATTTCAATCATAGGGAGCAGATTGTATCAGAACCATTCGGATTTGCATTCCTCACAAACGGCTGCTCTCTTGAAGAGGCCCTCTTCACAGCAATGCCCACCTTCTCTCGCACGGAATACGTTAACGCTTGCTTTTGTTCTGATATTGAAGCTCGTGTTTATACTCGAGAGGACCACGCGTCGACAGCGGGCTACCCCTTTTCTTCCTGTGTCTCTCCACGAGCCGTGTTGACGGTGGATTGTAGGAGCGTAGATATCTGGATGCCAGTTATTGAATTCAGGAGACGATAGAAACATTTTATTACAAAACACACATGTACTATAATTAAAGTAAATCGGATTCCTCTCGGGTAGGAGTACTGATAATGATCGAACTAGCGCCCCACTTCGCGCAGACCAATTACACGGAGGGTAGTCGGGTCACACACTGCCCAATTGATACAGGGTAATTCTGGAGCAACGCCCGTCAAGGAGATGCGCTGGCACCCCGTGGCGAGGACAGACCTTCGCATTGCCTCACCCGATTTTAATGGTTTTATTTCCGGAAAAAGGTATGAATCCTGGGCCGGGCGTAGCGAATTGAGGTCGAGCCCCCGCAGTCGAGGGTGAAATATACATTTGAGCGTATTAAGAAATTCTTTTCTTCGTCGTATCGAAAGGGAAGTGACGCCAATGGATTCCTTATGTTTTTCTGATGAAAATCATACCAAATGTCATACAAATCGCACTACTTTGACACAAGCAATTTGTATTCCTTATGTAAGAGTTGTCTGATTTCCACGACACTTGGCATGATTTTCATCGGAAAACCCGAAGGAATCCATCGGCGACACTTCCATATCCATACGATAAGGAATAACGAATTGTTTTATTTCTTAAAAACGTAGGTACAGGCTGATTCTGGTGCTGCGCCCGTCACCCCGTGGCGAGGACAACACCCCGCAGTGCTCATCGAATTTTATGGCTTTTTTCGGAAAAAGGTACAAATCCTGGGCCGAACGTAGCGAATTGAAGTCGACCCTCCGCAGTCGAGGGTGAATTATCCATTACAGCGTATTAAGAAACCCTTTTCTTCATCGTATCGAAAGGGAAGTGACGCCAATGGATTCCTTATGTTTTTCTGACGAAAATCATACCAAATGTCATACAAATCGCACTACATTGACACAAGCAATTTGTATTCCTTATGTAAGAGTTGTCCGATTTCCACGACACTTGGCATGATTTTCATCGGAAAACCCCAAGGAATCCATCGGCGACACTTCCATACCCATAGGATAAAGAATAAAGAATTATTTTATTTCCTAAACAGATACAGGGTAATTAGGGAGCAACGCCCGTTAGGAAATAAAATAATTCTTTATTCTTTATCGTATGGATATGGAAGTGTTGCCGATGGATTCCTTGGGGTTTTCCGATGAAAATCATGCCAAGTGTCGTGGAAATCGGACAACTCTTACATAAGGAATACAAATTGCTTGTGTCAAAGTAGTGCGATTTGTATGACATTTGGTATGATTTTCGTCAGAAAAACATACGGAATCCATTGGCGTCACTTCCCTTTCGATACGATGAAGAAAAGGGTTTCTTAATACGCTGTAATGGATAATTCACCCTCGACTGCGGAGGGTCGACTTCAATTCGCTACGTTCGGCCCAGGATTCGTACCTTTTTCCGAAAAAAGCAATAAAATTCTGTGGTCACTGCGGGGTGTTATCCTCGCCACGGGGTGACGGGCGCAGCACCAGAATCAGCCAGTACCTACCTTTTTAAGAAATAAAATAATTCGTTATTCCCTATCGTATGGATATGGAAGTGTCGCCGATGGATTCCTTGGGGTTTTCCGATGAAAATCATTACAAATGTCGTGTAAATCGGACAACTTTTGCATAGGGAGTACAAATAGCTTGTGTCAAAGTAGGCCGATTTGCATGACATTTGGTATGATTTTCTTCAGAAAAACATAAGGAATCCATTGGCACCACTTCCCTTTCGATACGATGAAGAAAAGGGTTTCTTAATACGCTGTAATGGATAATTCATCCTCGACTGCGGAGGGTCGACTTCAATTCGCTACGTTCGGCCCAGGATTCGTACCATTTTCCGGAAAAAACCATAAAAATCGGGTGAGGCAATGCGAAGGTCTGTCCTCGCAATGGGGTGCCAGCGCATCTCCTTGACGGGCGTTGCTCCAGAATTACCCTGTATCATTTGGGCAGTGTGTGACCCGACTACCCTCCGTGTAATTGGTCTGCGCGAAGTGGGGCGCAAGTTCGATCATTATCAGTACTCCTGCCCGAGAGGAATACGATTTAATTTAATTATAGTACATGTGTGTTTTGTAATAAAATGTTTCTATCGTCTCCTGAATTCAATAATTGGCATCCAGATATCTACGCTCCTTCAATCCACCGTCAACACGGCTCGTGGAGAGACACAGGAAGAAAAGGGGTAGCCCGCTGTCGACGCGTGGTCCTCTTGAGTATAAACACGAGCTTCAATATCAGAACAAAAGCAAGCGTTAACGTATTCCGTGCGAGAGAAGGTGGGCATTGCTGTGAAGAGGGCCTCTTCAAGAGAGCAGCCGTTTGTGAGGAATGCAAATCCGAATGGTTCTGATACAATCTGCTCCCTTTGATTGAAATTTAGTCTAACAACTTTCACTCCTCCTAACCTAACCAATCGAACTTGCATCCCTCCCAATAGAACCGGCCATCCGAGCGTAGAAGCAAGTGCGAAATAAAAGTAACGGTGCGCTTCTCGATCCCGCAGATGTACCTACCTAAGTAGCATTTCTGACGGAAAAAAATTGTCCAGCCTTTGGGCCTGGCGTAGACCTTTGGCAGGTAGGTATCTATTTCAAAAGGCAGTGCCACCCGTGGAGCCAGTAATACCGTCCCCGGTCCGTGCTATACCAGACAGTTTTCTTCCAGTGAAAATCAGTAAATTTGCAAGCGCAATATCTTAAAAACCAGTGAAAATAAAGTGTATACATTAAAGCTTATTGAATTTGGCTTGGAACGCACTATCAACTCAGGTGTTCAAAAAAAATAGTTCCATTTGAAAAACCGAACTTGACCATCGTATCTTTTAAAATAATAATCGATAAAAAAATTCGTTCGCGCTAATTACTTGGCCCCCTCGAACCATGCAATTCCCTATTTTTTTAATATTTTTATCTCGAATAGTTTAGGAGAAAACCGGCTGTCCAGTCTTAGGTGGGACACCCTGTAGGTCAGTAATCCCTCTGGGACTTAACATTGCCCTTCTTTCTATTACCTGATTCATTCCAAGTTTTTGCAGATCTACTGTGTAGTAGTGATGGGAATGATACCAGTCTTTCTCATGAGTTTCAAGTAGTTCGATACCCAAAGTACTCGTTTGGAAGGTTCGATACTGTTAATTTTAAGTGAGGTTCGGGAGCGGATCCGAGGATATCGGAATAAGTATGCACACTGAACTTGGCGTAAGGAGGTTTTTTAATTATATGTTAGCCTTGATCGCACTTGTTCGAAGGACTAACGACAGAAGGAACTAAAAGAAGGAAGACACCACGGCGCTTGTGGCGCGCACACGCGAACACCTGTGCCTGATTGCGATCAGTCGGTAAGATCGGAAAACTAAATATCGAGACTGCGTCCGGTGCAAATGGATCAGTGCTCGCTTCCAGTAACAGTAAGAGGCGAGACTGGGAAAACGAAAAAAAAAAAACTTTACGAACTATAATCTCAACAGATACGTATCGAAATTGTAAGTACTTGCTATCGACATTTGATAACAGTAGGAGCTGAAATGAGTACTGAGTAGAATTGGTATCACGGCAACAGTAAAGTATCGATACTATTCGAACCGGAATCAAGCATGCATAGGTATCGAAACCGTAATGAGTACTTTAGGTATCGAATAGAATCAATTCCCAAATGATACCTACAAAAGTCTCGGTCCTTCGACGTTGAGCATACAAAGTATCGCGACAAGGGACCCCTGAATAGTTGGACAAGGAAAGAGAATGAATATAACGAGAGAAAGCGAAATAGACGATCCTCTAGCGACGCTAGTCAAACAAAGTGGCGCCCGGCACCACGTGGCGAAAATAAGACCCCTCGAAGTGGTTAGTATACCTGTCCATTAAGAAGTGAGAAATCTTTCAGTCCCGCATTTCTCATCAGATCTCTGCGAAAACGACAAAAATCGATTCCTTATGTTTCTCCGACGAAAATAACACCAAGAACGACGTAATTCGGACCATAATGAAGGAAATTACTTGAAAAATTCATTTCCATAATCTACACCTAACTTCGTTAAAAATATTCCGATTTACATGATATTTGGTATAATTTTCATTGGAGGGGTCGAAAGTCGCAACACTCGGGAGTTATCGCCCGGGGGGAGGGGAGCGGGGTGTCCTCGCCATCTGGATGCCGTGCGGCATCTCGTCGGACCCGAACGCAGTCGAGTTTAAAGGACCGAGACTTTGTAGGTATCATTTGGGAAACGATTCTTTACAAGTACTCATTCCTGTTTCGATACCTATGGCATGCTTGTTTCGAGTTCGAATTGTATCGAATACCAAGTCCAGCTAAGATGTTGATACCTACAAAGCATCGAACCTTTTGAGTAGGTATCATTTAGGTATCGATACCTTCTGATACCTACGGTACTCATACGTGCTTGAGATGCCATGATACTTCATCGCTAGGTATCGATATTGCTTGAGCAGTATCATTCCCATCACTACTGTGTAGGTGCAATAAAAAGTCATAAAATATTTGGATACCAAGTGCTGCAGTTACAGTGTGCAAAAAACTACGAACTTTGAGGGGTACATACTACTTTTCAATATATTCGATCCTGTTCCTAATTATTACAGTATTCTAACCAATTTCGGCTTAATATTTTTTACTAACCTGCTGCAATGACGATTAGATAAGACTGCACATAGACTGCGGTGAGACTAAGAAGAATAGTAGTTGAGACGAGGAAATCGGCAATAAGATTCGTTTTCTTCGAGGGTTCATGAAAATTTACATCCGTGAGGGCTTCCAAAGCACGTTTCTTGAATGTGCAGAAAAATCCATTTGGTTCGAATGTTAATGGCACAGATCGTGGTGTAACTGCGTCTTTTATGTAATACTTGGGCAGAAGGTTTAAAGCCTTATCGGTCAAATGATGAGACTAAAAAAAATTGTGTATTAAAAATCAGATTTTAGTCATGAACCAAAAAAAAAAAAAGTAAAACCGACTTCAAAAAAATAAAAATGCGGTAAAAAGTAAAAAATAGTTTTGTTCCTGATTTAATCTATGACTCTCAATTTTTTATGTCGGCGCCTCATCACTTGCCATGTGTAATCCGGCGCCGACTTAAAAGAATTGACAAAATTATTTTTTACTTTTTAGCGCATTTTTATTTTTTTTGAAGCCAGTTTTAATTTTTTGTAAAATTTGTTTGTTTTGTACTTTTTAGTTATTTAAGTTACATAATATATATTACAATATAAATATAACATAATATATAATATGAATATAACATAATATATAATATATATTAAAATATAATAAATATGGTATAATATTATAACGTAGAGGTGACACGATTCCGAGCAATGGTTTTCACTGCTTTCTTGCCGATGGCGAGATCGAGATGGAACGAGAGCGAATCAGAGGCACTGAAAGCGAGCAAGAAACGGTACGAGCCAGACGAGCGGTTGATATTTTGTCTCGCTCTGTTTTTGGGACGCCTGATCCTCCGTCCTTTGCCTGCCCGTGCATACAATGTATTATAATGAAACAGATTTCTCATTTTTTGGTGTAACTTCAAAACTACTTGACCGATTTTGATAATTCGGTCTCCATGACCTAAGTTGATCGAAGCCAAACTAAATGCAATATGTTGCAGCTAAATCGGTCCAGTAGTTACGGAGAAATTTGCGGACAAATATAATACGTATAACATAAATACAAACATACAAACACCTCGAACTGAGAACCACTTTCGTTTTGAAGTCGATTAAAAATTCGAGTGATATTAAAACCATCAAAAAACGTGCTTGCAGTTGTTATCGATGTTAACACAATCAGTCTCATAAAACGATAGAAATACTATACAGAGTGCTAAAAAAGCCGCATCCAAGTTTCAGGTGTTTATAGTATTCGCCGAGAGGAGAAAAAAACTACTTAAAGAACATAGGATACTGTTTGACAGTCTGACCGTTGGCCACGTGAGATTTTACCGGTTTTAGGTTAGGTGCAGAAAATAAAGCACAGTGTCTTTGGTGAGCAATGTACAATGTTCGGTTTTATTTTGATACACTCGCGGAGTGAGTCAGTGGTCAATAAAAAGGTGAGCGGTGAGAAAAAGCACGTTGTGCTGTACAATAAACAACTCTCGCTGAGAGTTTCCACGCACAATGACCACGCGGTCGCACCACGATCCACAATCGATTGCGCGTGAAATTGAGATCGAAATTGAGACGAAGTGAGTAAAGAATATCTTGATGAGCACTGTGAGCACTACTGAGAATGAGATCTGTGAGAATATTCACGAGTTACGTGTTAAACGTTTCAGTAAAACCGACGCGTCTACTCATGTACGCTGCGTGAATAAGATTGATTCAAAGATGGATGATCGATTTCCGTTAGTCGTCTTCTCCAAAAGTCTAGAGGGTCGATCGACGTGGGGAAATTTGATTGGATGAGAGTTTTGTCGCTGACACATGATTGGCCGATCGATTGTGGATCGGGCTTGGCGCTCCACTGTCTAGGAGGTGCTGCGGTGAGCTGGGTGTGGCGGAGATCCGAACTACTGAATCTCAAACAGATACAATGTAGGTCTGTGTTTAGGAGCATTTGGTAACGTAAGTGAGATTCATCACACCACGTTGAATGTGAACAGAAAAATCGGTCAGAAGAATTTTAGGAAACCTACTGTTGCTTCCCAAACTAGGTAGCCTCGATAACACGGGACTTTCAAATACCAAGTTCGTGTTCAGATATATTGGCTAGTGAGTTGCGTGAGGAGTATTCTCCCACCATACTGCTTGCCTGCCTCGGTGCTCCTTTTCCCGACGTTTTTTGGCTCGCTCTCGTTCCATCTCGCACTCGCCTTCGCAGAACAAGAGTGAGCCAGAAGTGGTGGGTGTTGATGGGATAATGACAGGTTATGGAATATTTGGTCTCTGTATTAGCAGATATTTATTAGAATAGAAAGACTGAGTCACACCGCAACAGACTGCTGCGTCGCGCTCTGCGAGTCTGGTAGGAGAATAGGGGAAAAGACGATCGCGGGGCTCGCGATCCCCAATGACGGAGCCATCCGTCACTTCGATGGTGCCCCACGCGGGGCGCTCTAAACAGATTATAGGCAGAGCAGAGTTTTTCCTTCAACAGTGGGGATAGCGCCAAGTTCCTGACGTGTAGGCCAAACCGAGTTCTTAGCGTAGAAATCGGAGATGGGCATTATGTAAATAACAAATTATTTAAATGACGTATCAAATCAATAAGACTTTAGTCTTATTCGTCACGAATAAGAATAACCCGAGTCAATTTTTAATCGGAGCGCCAAGATTGAAATAATTCAATCATGGGGATTCAATCGCCGGCCATGATTGAATTACTTCAATCGTGGGAGTTCAATCATGACTGACTGAACAATGTTCTTGTATTCATGTGTTCTTTAGTCGATTGAAACTCGACTAAAGGCAGCCACACACGGTCCGGCCGGCCTGTCAGTTTGGCCTTCGCAGACCTGCCGGACGCCGCACAGTGGTCGAAATAGGGATAGTTAGTGACATTCGTGTTGTATAACTTTTAAATTATAAAAGATATCGGAACAGCGCCAAAAAACATAAAAGGAAAAAATTTTCCCTTTTTAATGTTTTTTTATAATTGAAATATATTGTACGTTCATTTAATGTTTTTTTTAACTTTTTTGAATTAATTGTTATAAAAAAAATTGAAAACTGTTTCTTTAGTAGTTTATTTAATGCTCTTTAAGCGATTTAAATCGCTTGTTGGGGAAACTCTTAGGTTCCGATTATAAGGAAAAATCAAATAGTACTATTAGAAATTGTGACGAAATCTACAGTTTAATTAAACATTATTACTCATTTATTATTAATTTTTCAACGGATTTATTCATTTCAGCGTATTAAGAAATTCTTTATTCTTTATTGTATCGATATGGAAGTGATACCGATAGATTCCTTATGTTTTTCCTATGAAAATCATACAAAAATTCATGTAAATTGGACTATTTTTAACAAATTCAACTTGAAATTATATAATTCGATTTTTGATGGAATTTCCTTCATTATGGTCCGAATTATGTCGTTATTGGTGTTAGTTTCATCGGCGAAACATAAGGAATCGATAGGCGTCGTTTTCGCAAAGATCTGATGAGAAATGCGGAAATCCTGGACATTTCTGACTTTTTAATGGTATTCCAACTCTTTCGAAGATCGAGAGCCATCCAATTCGGTGGAGGATCCTGTCCTCGCCACGGGGTACCAGGCGCCATGTCTTTGACAGGCGTCGCTGGAGAATCACCCTGTAGTATACATTCAGTAGATTTCGGTAGGAGAAAGTTTATTTTTCCTGCGCAATCCAGACTGTGCAGGCCGGCCGGAGCAAATTCGAAAAACGATTCGGTCGGCCTGAGGCCGCGACCAGATTTGAACCGAACGCCACCTGAGACTTCCTATTCTCCATTTCAGCGTAGTAAGAAATTCATCATTCAGACTACTTTTACACAAGCAATTTGTATTCCTTATGTAAAAGTAGTGCGATTTACATGAAATTTGGTATGATTTTCATCAGGAAAACATAAGGAATCCATTGATGCCACTTTCATATCGATACGATAAAAAATGAAGAATTTCTTATTACGCTGAAATGAATATCACATTTTCACCCTCGACTGCGGTGGTCGACCTCAATTCGCTACGTTCACCCGAGGATTCATATCTGTTTCAGAAAAAGAAATTATTTATTCTTTATCGTATCGATATGGAAGTGATGCTGATGGATTCCTTGTTTTTTCGATGAAAATGATACAAAATTTCATGTAAATCGGACTATTATTAACGAATTTAGCTTCAGGTTATAGGAATGAATTTTTCATATAATTTCCTTCATTATTTTCCGTGAGAACGCTCATGGCTCGCTGACTCACGAGCCCGGGCGAGCCTGGGCGAGCCGAGCCGACTCGCCGATCCACGCGCCGTGAGAACGTTCATGGATCGCCGATTCGCGAGCCTGGGCGATCCTGGGCGATCCTGGGCGAGCCGTTTCGGCTCGCGGATCCACGTGCCGCCCGATTTCACCTTAAGACCCAATTAATGTGATGGTACGCGTGCTGCCCGATACTTTAGCACCCGCCATAATTAATATTAAGCAAGAGAGTTGTCGTTAGCTACAAGCTAGTCCAGAAGGTAAACTCGGAATAGGTGGGATCTCCATAATTTTGGGAGCTGACAATTCTAATTGGTTGCACTTTCGAAGAAGAGGAGGGATCTCCCCTCTGTGAATTCGTCGATGGAACAGATACCCCCACCGTCCTGACGACGTGGAGGAAAAGCACAGCCAGCTGGTCCCAAAAAATAGCCGCGATGATCGAACAGAGCGTCACGTCAGTGTCGTGGTTTATGACGGTATTGTCCTGTGAGTCAGAGGTGGACAACGATACACGCGGGTACGGATGGTTACTAAACTTCGGCAGAGCACTATAGGCTTAACCCGAAGCGAGGAAAATCGAAGTCTCCCCAAAAAACGGCACGTTGTCGATTGCCCCCTATTTCTACATCAGGTAGACAAAGGTTTCCCTAAGAATGATTCGGAAATAAGTTGTGCCCGATTGTAAACGAATAAACGAATTTAACTTCTCAAAATAAGAAATATCGATTCCTTTTGACACCTTTGGATTTGTTATGTGTCAAGACCAGATCTAAATTTGTAGAACGGTATCGATATGTATCAATATGGTATCAGTCCCATCACTAAATTCCAACATAATATAATAACGTGTAGCGGCTTCGTCGCTTTCATGCCTCCGTTCGCAGGTAAAGGAAGTTTCGCTTGTCGGCATGCTTTCGGGTTTTCTCCCGAGGTCCTGGATGAGTTGGGACATAGCCGAGCTACGTATCTGGCAGTCAAACTCGGTGTGATCTGGTTTTTCCGCGCGCGGAAGTTACCATTTTTAAGTAAGTATAGGTACGCTGTCTTTTCGGGCCAACTATTTCCGCACGTTTTCGACGGTGCTTCAAACGGCCCGAAAGAATCGGGCGGATTGGATAGACCCAAGCGAATTTAATTTTTCCAAGCGGCCCGAAAGAAACCGGGCGGCTTGGAAAGAAGCAAGCGGGCCGAATCAACATCGAGGAGATCGAATACTATTTGTCGGATTTATTTGAACCTTGGTACACATATTCTTCATGGTATTATCTAAAATGTAGTATATCATTTTATTTTATGCGATAACCCATTCGTATGTAATAAATGTTTTAAATTTGCCTTATTAGGTAAACAATTAATAGTGGCTTGCTCTCATTTGTATAATTAATTTTTTTCTTCTCAAATGCGTATGCTAATTGTCTTGTTCCTTTCCGCGTCACCTTGTCCGCACGGATTTAGCTGTAAGTATAGGTAAAACGGCTTTTCGCCCCTACGGCGTAGGATCTATGCGGATATATGCTACTACCAATAAAATAATAAAACGTTTCGTACCGACCGTAGCAAAGTATAATGACTTGCCATGAATATTTCAAGAACCTCCGCTGAATTGTACCTGTCTTGTATTTTTTTTTCACCCAAGTTATTAAACACGACCTTCCGTTGGAAAATTATTTCAAACAACGAGACGTGTATTTTCGTCGTAATTGCCACCACATGAAATGAGTCAAATTCAATGAAATGAATTTTGCCGTACTTGCTGCTATTTCACACAGACCGTTCGTTCACTTTCGGCGTGAGCTGTTTACGTTCAATATTAATAACGTCTTTGTCTCGTAATATTTCTGCCACTTCCTTCCTCCCAATACCCGAAACGCGATTCTTTTATCGGGCTAACAATTTTACGGTCCCAGGTTTATCTAACATGAGAAAGATCATGATTCTAGTGTTTATTAATAAAATATCTACAATGTAGCATACACATTTGAGAAGAAAAAAAATTATTATACAAATGAGACCAAGGTGAATACCACTATTAATTTTTTACCTAAGAAGGCAAACTTAAAGCATTTATTATCTACGAGTGGGTTTAGCGCATAAAATAAAATGATATGCTGCATTTTAGATAATACCATTAAGGAGGTAGACACGTCACGTGACCTGGCCGATTCGGCAGGTCGGTATTACAGCAGGTTTTTTCTGCACAGAAATGGTAATACCGATAGATCGACGATTGCCCGGTAAACGCGAGAGGGAGCTGTTTGCTACTTCCGTATTCTATTCTGAATAAGGAAAGAAATTCTCAGCTGTTGCGTTGTACTTATAAAAATTTAAACGGAAAGTCGGCTGGTACTGCAAACGTAGAAAATTCATTGTACATTTGAATTACTTAAAATGTGCTTATGCTACAATATTCTACGTTAGCAGTAAGGAATTATAAGTGAAAGAGGGAAAATAGATGAGGGGATGTCCCCAGAAAATGAAGTTTGTTAGGTTACACATTTTTTTACTAGCAAAGCACCGAAACAGAACATGAAATACACTTATTACACGTCCTATGCAGAAAGCAGTTATGAACAAACATTATATATAAAATTGTAAGGAATCGATTGACGTCCCTTTTGCAAAGATCTGATTAGAAATTGCAGAACTTCAGATTCGTCACTGCTTAGCGTGCAACATTGTATAGTCCGGCTGGTTTCGAGAGTCGAAGCCCACGAAACTCAGCAAGACACATGATTGTTGGCGAGCATCGCGTTTGACGACTCTAGCTAGAGAATGACCCCCTATAAATGCTAAGAAACCATAGTGTGAAGCGGCGTGCGTTTCAACTGCACATTGCCAATATCGTAGATTCTAGGGCCTAGAATATTAGATCCGATGATGTTCTTCACCAGAGCACTGCATTACTGATGAAAATGATGCCAAACATGGAGCAATTCGGTCTATTTTTAGTGTGTGTGTGTCCTAATCATGTATTCATAAGAAAAAATAGACCGAATTGCTTCGCGTCTCGACTCATTTTCGTGGACATAAACTCACCAATCCATCGGTGGTAACACTCTTATCAAGGTGTAATGAGAAATATGAACATATTCATATTCAGTACTGGATGACTCAAGTCGCCGTCGACCGAGGGCTCTAATAAATGTGCATTCATTTGGGAAACCAAAGCCGCGTCACTCGTGACACCTACTCGCGAACAGATATATGTATGTACGAGAAGAAGCAATGCAATTTCCCGATGACTTGAAGCAACATTTCAATAGGTAAATGCATGAAAAGCTGGGATCAGGAATTCTCAACCAAGTGATGCATATGTAAGAACTGGCGAAATTCAACAATAGTTTGTCGTCTAAATTTTACAATTGCAGTATTTATTTGACGCGAATATACATATGTAAAGTTTGTCAGCAAAGTCTTTCTCGATTTGAGTTCTATAGAAGGCTGACTTTCCTTCGCCATGCAAAGTCGTCTCTTGTCCTTCACGTTGGCAATCATGCAACTCGCTGAGTTTCGTGGGTTTCGACGCTCGAATCGAGCGGGGCCATACAATGTTACGCACTAAGCAGTCATAAATCTTCAG
Organism: Andrena bucephala; assembly: GCA_947577245.1. Taxonomy (NCBI): domain Eukaryota; kingdom Metazoa; phylum Arthropoda; class Insecta; order Hymenoptera; family Andrenidae; genus Andrena; species Andrena bucephala. The sequence goes on along the minus strand of OX387716.1, from coordinate 51,646,812 downwards.
TTCTGCATTTCTAATCAGATTTTTGCGAAAGTGACGTGAATCGATTCGTCATGTTTTCTCGATCAAATTGGCCCCAAAATGATATTATTCGGATCATAATTAAGGAAATTACGTGAAAATTTGTTTGCAAAATTGGAAGCCCGTTTCGTTAAAAATAGTCTGATTTACATTATTTTCTGTCAATTTAATTGGGAGAATGCCAGGAATCCATTTGTGTCACTTTCATATTGATACGATGAAAAAAAAAACAAATTCTGTTTCTATATAATCGATGACACATCGCTGAGCAACGGCGATCTCGTGCGGCTCGGGCCACAAAGGTTCTCGTCGGTTATTCGAGCGTCTAAGATCGTTACGGGCTCGGTTTTTTGTACACGATACGGGTTTGTCGCTATCCCCACCACTTCTGTCTCATTCTTGTCTGGCGAAGGCGAGAGCGAGATGGAACGAGAGCGAGCGAGAGCCACTGAAAGCGAGCAAGGACGGTACGAGACAGACGAAGCGTTGATTCTTTGTCTCTCTCCGTCTTTTGGACGCCTGACATTCCGTCCTTTATGTGCGCGACGGGCGTGCGCGATGGTCGCAAGCGCTTACGGTGAGCACGGGAACCGCTTTCCAAAATCTTGACGCAGGCCCGGCATAAGTCTTTTTTGCGCCCTAGGCGAACTTGTCAAATGGCGCCCTTTATTATATTACATTTATTTGAGATTATTTAAGACTTTACTCTGCAAAATTAGGCAACTGCTAGTGCGTAAGGTTGACAAGAGGCGCAAAATGGCCTTCTCATTGTTGGCATTGTTGAAAATACATTTTTAACTGAAATACTACAAATTATACTACAACGGTTTTAAACTACGAGTAAAAGTTAAAAGTAAGATCATGAAGAAGCTAAATTAAATGTATTATAATAAATGGCGGAATTTGGCATGCTCGCTTATGGCGCAAAAAAGACTCGTGCCGGGCCTGGATATCTGACCGTGGCGCGCATGCGTCGAACAGTCACGATTCCATCTGAGCGCTCGATTCCGCAAAGCGTTCGATTCCGCTCCCCCCTTCGGCCAGAAAGAAGCGAGAAACTCAGCCTCGGAATTAGGGCTCCGTTCATGATACGGGCTCAACGCCGGTCCCGACCAACGAGCGGCTAACGTGACTTTACATTCAGATATATTGGCCGGTGCGTTTCGTAACGCGTATTCTCCCACCATAGGTACCGCTTGCCTGCCTCGGTGCTCCTGTTCGCAACGTTTTCTGACTCGCTCTCGTTCCATCTCACTCTCGCCTTCGCAGAACAAGAGTGAGTCAGAAGTGATGGGGTTAGCGCCAAGCTTCTGGTGTGTATAGGCCAAACCGAGTCGTCAGCGTAGAAATACACACATCAGAATAGGTGTGCCTTAGCTCCGAAAAAATTCAGGAGCTTTATTGGTCTGAACATTGATTCTTTCTCGATAGCTTCATCTCGTATTGGTCATAACAGCCACACGGCTACGTTCAGACGGAGCCGAGCAGCATTCCCGTTACCCCACCATACCCTTGGATGGCCATGTAACTGCAACTGACAAATCCATGATCGTCAGATGGTGGTGGCTGATTTCTCCTCGATCGCTGTTCGCGAAAACGAATCGACCGGCCAATATATCTGAATACGACCTTAGGATAAAGATATAATGAAAGATGAAAAATTATTCGAAGCCCAAGATGAAAGGCCTTCGAATAAACAAAGGAAACTAATAAATACACGAAGCTAAATAGAATTTTAGATTTAGGGTACACACACCCATCCCCAAACCTCGTGTCGATCGGCCACTGGGGCCATTCGGATGTATATTCTTTTATTTAAATAATGCCCATCTCTGCATCGGACCGTAAATAATTACAAAAAAAATCAGGGAATCAACTGTTGACCGATTTGGAGACTTTTCCTTGTTATATGTTATATACAATAGTCGGAAGAATAATAATAAGTGCAATAATTGCCAATAATTGCTGTAACTTCCACATTCTAAAAATATGATATCAGTAAATCAATATTTCCAATATTAGTAAAATCTCTCTTTTTTTATTTTAAATAATGTGGCCATATAATAATAACATAAATTCGACAGCGATTTCAGGTGATGTATGTGTTTGTTTGAGAATAAGGTGGGTGAGCGTACTGGTTGAAAGTGAGGTTAGGACGACAGTGAGAAGGGTGGATGAAGTCACAGAGCTTGTGCAATGAGTAATTTGTCACTTTATTAAAATGATGAGCCTTGAGCCTCATTTTCTCGCTCGAGCACTCGTAGAGTGCAATGAGTCTGTGCACACGTGGTGAGCACACGTGAACGCGGTTCTTAGCGAGCACTTCACACACGACTATTACACCGTAAACGCAATTGTACAGAATAATTGTCTGTTACCACAAGATGAGATCGTAAGGAGCACTTGAATGCACTGAGCGATGAGAAATTCACGTGATGAGAAGATGGATCGAGATTGAACGCGAACACGTCTTGCGTTTCATACAGCGTGAACAAGATTGATGAACGTTGGACAATCAGACTTCCGGTACGGGTCGTCTCGAACATTCTCGACGATCGACCGACGTGGGAAAATCTGATTGGTTGAGCCACAGATGTGTTGAACTGTGATTAGCTACCCGTATTCTACAACCGGCCGAAACCGTTTCACGCGATGCGCTGATTGGTGATCGACTGTCGCTCAGCGTCTTCGATTGGCGGATCGACCGCCGATCTGTGATTCTGAGCTAAGTCCGTGAGGTGCTGCGCCGAGAGTGAGAGTGGCGTCTTTGGGAACTAATGCATTCCCAAACAGTGTTACATTAAAAGCGTTAATTTAGTAAATGTACACAGTTCCCAGCAGTTATATGCCTAAAATGCATATAACCTAACCTACAATCGTCCAAAAATTCATACATTGATTGCAGCACGCTTTTACTGTGGCACATGTATCCAGCTAACGCTTCAGTTTTGCTATGATTCCACGTTGGCAGTCCTCCCGAGTAGGTGCCATCTCGTGTCCACTAGCTCAACTAAATTTGTCACGTGACTTGCTCTGTATTATCGTCAATATGACGGAACTCGTATTTGGGAACGCAATCATGCCCTGACGTTGTTTGTCCTTATATGACCAAATTTTGGGCTGGGTGAAGTCTCATTCGAAAGAGGAAAGTTCAGTGCAGCGCGCTCTGCTCATCGTTTGAGTCACAAATCTCTTTTAGTGAACTAAAAATACTTGGATTCATGCGGGTGTATTTTGTCGACATTTGCTCTACTTTGAACACTCGTATTATTAGATATCAACTCAATTTCGTCGAACCATGACCAGAGCGCCCTGCACTGTACCTTTCTCTTTCGAATGAGACCTCGCCCAGCCCAAAATTCTCTCATATAAGGACGAAAAGCGTCAGCCCGCAAACCCATGTTTCAGGCCAGATTGTGTCTACCCCCTTAACTATGTCTGCTATTGTCTGAACTGCGGCTTAAAGAAGTCTATAGACATTTTTGAATGTTGTGAATTAGAAAACGGTACGTCTTTAAGACGTTTTTTAAACGCCTACAAGGAGTGTAAAAGATACAGGGTGTGTCAAAAATGCTGCGGTTTCTTGAAAGGGGTGATTGGTTGTGTGATAGCGATCTACTTTTTACAATCAGAGCGCGAGCCTTGCGCTCGAGCTCCCACGATAGCGTTGGCAACGCGGTAGGCGGCTGCGCTTGTACTACAAATAAGCAAATCAGCATGCATCCAAGGAAACCGCCCAAAATAACACATGAAAAAGACGTAACATACAAAATCGACCTTTTTTGTTACCTTTCGGTTGTCATTTAAAGTGAATAATGAATAAAGAATAAGAACTTTCTTTTGCGGTCGTGAGCGTGACAGAAGTGTGTGTTTGGTGTTGCGAGCTGGGTGAAGGAAGTATGAGTGAAGGGGTGTAAGAGAGGATAGGGAGTGAGTGGGGAAGGTGAGAGAGAGGTGAGAAAGTGAGGAGTGTAAAGCGAATAGGGCAGAGATAGTAGGTGGCGAAATACGAAGCGGGATAGGGGCACGATTTGGAGGTTAGTTGGGGAGATACGTGTTGTGTGGTGGCAAGAGAAAGGCAGAGTAGTGATCCTCCAGGGAGTGATCGGAATAACCTGTATCGTCGCTGATTGGTTTCCGCCATTTGTGGCAAAAGCGGAAGTAGACAGAGAAAGAGACTGTAAAATAGAAAGAGACAGAAGTACGGATCGAAAGAGATAGATAAAGAGTCAGCTTAGAAAGCAGGCGAATTATTTTCGGTTTTGCTACAAATGGCTGCGGTTATACCGATCCCTCCCTAGAGGATGACTAATTGTACGGCAAAGGAGCTGGTAGAGGGATCAGTCGGACAGGAGAGGAATTAGGAAGAGCTGACAAAAAGGCGGGAGATTTGAAAAGGAGTAAAAGGAATGGTTAAAGTGTTAAGGGTAAAGGATAAGAGGGCAGCGGAGATTAGAACAAGAGGAGGAGGTTAAATGGTGGGGGATGAGGGAGAGGGGGGGAGGGAAGGGGGAAGGGAACTGGAGATGGGATAGGAAAGGAAAAAGGAAAGCTGAAAAGTGAGGAGAAGAGGAAGGAAGGATAGTGTGAGTAGCGTGGGCAGCAATGCGGGTAATCTGAACAGTTACTGGGGGAAGCAGAGGAGGGAGAGGGAGGAGGAAGAAGGGACGAAAGAGGGAGTTCAAAAGGAGTGTGAAGACGATGAGGGGGGGGGGGAGAAGAATAGGGGGGAAGTGAGGAAAAAGAGGAGATGGGAAAGGTGGTGGAGATTATAAAGGAGCTGATGAAGGAGATAACGGATGAGAAAGAAGAAATGAGGAAGGAGATGAGGGAGGGGAAAGTGGAGATGAGGAAGGAGCTGGAGGAAAGAAGAAGGGTGATGGAGAGAGGAAAGGAGGAGGTGGGAGGAGGAGAGGAGGGAGGAGAAACGGAGGAGGGAAAAGATGGAAGAAAAGTTAGAGAGGATGGAAGAGAGGGATGGGAGTGTGGAGGATATGACAGGGAAGGTAGAGAGCTGAAAAAAGGAAAAAGAAAGGAGGGGTTGCAGGGAGACGGAGGATGGAGGAGATATAGAGGAATGTAGGATAAGATTGAGGAAGATGGAGTTAAAAATAGGGAAAATTGAGAAGGAGGGGAGAAGAAATAATGTGGTAAGGGAGAAGGGGATAGAAAGTGAAGAGGTAGAGAAGGAGGTGAAGAAGTTATGGGTAAGGATGGTAATGGAAGAAGGAGGGATAAGGGAGGTGAGAAGGGTAGGGAAAATGGGAAAAGATGGGTACGGATTGGTATTGGTGAAACTGGTGGGAGGGAGAAGAAGAGGAAGGTGATGGGGGCCAGGAAAAAACTGAAGAGAGAAAGGACAGATGATGACTTAATAGATGAAGAAAGGAAGGCGAGATCGAAGGTGGAAAGAGCGGCGGGGAGGGAAAGGGAGGGGGAAAGAATGTACAGGTAGTGTATACGAAAAAGTAGGTAAACGGGAAAATGAGAATATGGGATGTATTAGAAGAAAGATGGTATGATAAACACGGAAACGAAAGTTAAGGGAAAGGGAGAGGAGGAGGAGATGAAGGGGGAAGGAGTACGGGGTAAAGGGAGATATAATGTCGCCTTCTGTAACGTGGTAGGGGTGAGGAATGAAGACGGGGATTTTTGGAAAGGTTTGGAGGAATGGGAGGTGATATTGTTGAGCGAAACATGGGTGGAGGAGAGGGAATGGGAGTGTGTTATGGTAAGACTGTCAAAGGATTATGTGTGGGAAAAGCAGTGGGCCAGGAGGGAAAGCAACAAAGGAAGAGTGATGGGGATGATAATGGTGGTGAGAAAGGGACTGGAAGTAGGGCAGGGTGAAGAAGGGGAAGGGGAAGAGATAATGATGAGGAAAGTGAAATTAGGCGGCGGGTGGAGAGTTATAGGGGTAGACGTGAATAAGTACTTGCGAAGAAAGCTGGAGGAACTGGAAGAGTGGATAGATGAGACGGAGGAAGGAGTGAGATTGGTAATGGGGGAGACTTCAATGCGAGGACAGGAAGGGAAGGATATGGGAGGAGGAGGAGGGGCAAGGAGGATGGGAGAGGAGGAGTAGGAAGCAGGAGGTCGAAGGATAAGGTGTTAATGGGGGGGGGGGAGGAGGCTGTGCAATTCATGCAATTCTAAATGGAAATGAAGAGGGGGTCGAGGAGAGGGAGTGGACATACACAGAGGGAAGGAGGAATTCGGTGATCGATTATGTAGCGAGGAATGAGGAAACAAGGGAGAGGGTAGACAGGGTGGAGAGAATAGATTCAGACCACTACCCGGTAATAGTCTAGCTGAGGGGGAAGGGGGAAAGGGGGAAGAAAGGCGGGGGAAGGAGAGGAGGAGAAGGAACTGGACGGTGGAGGGCTCCTCCCTAGGAATTCGTATAGAAATTTGGTAAAAGAGCCGGGGCAGAGAGAGGAATAGAGGGGGAATGGGCGAAGTTGATGAAAAGAGTAACAGGAGAAATGGAGAAGCTCGGGAATGTGGGGTAGAGGGGAAAGAAAGGGGCATGGTGGGGCAAAGAGTGTAATGAGGAGAAAGGGAGGGTGAGGAGAGAGCTAACGAGGTGGAGAAAGGAAGGATGAGATGGGAAAAAGTACAGGGAGACGAACAAGGAGTACGAAGGATGTTTGAGGAAAAGAAGAAAAAGGAGGTGGAAATGTGGGAGAAGAAGATGGAGGGGAAAGTAACGGAGGGGCAAGTATGGAAAGTGTTAAATAGGGAGATAAAGAAGAGAAGGGGGCAAATGAGGAGATACAAATGGACGAATGGGACGAGTATTTCAGGGAGTTGCTAGGGGGAGTGAAGTGGAGGGTAAGAAAGGGAGTAGAAAAAAGGAGGGGCGAGGAGGGGAAGGGGGATATTGAAAAAGAGTAGATAAGAAGGGTGCTGAGGGGGTGGAAAGACGGAAAGGCGGTGGGAGGTTATGGAACACCAAATAAAGTTTGGAAGTATGGAGGGGTGGAGGTGAAGGAAGTATGCAATAGGGTATGGAAAGGGGTTTAGGGGCAAGTTCGGCAATTGGGCTGTCCTTTTGGCATAGCCAGCCGCTCGCCCGGGGGCAGGCCGGGGTCTTGACCTCTAGGTCCCTGCCGCCGCAATGGCCCCCCGGGGTTTGCGGTACTTGGGCAGCCCTTAAGGCTAGCCAACGACCCCCGCCCGGCTCGATCCTACTGGATCGACGCCGTGAGTTGCACTGATCGTGAGGTGGGGGTGTCGAGGGACACCATCCGCCCTCGTAACAGCGAACCCGGACCAGGCGACGCGGGCGTGTGGTCCGTCGCGCGTCGCCAATGTGGGATAATATAGCTGGGGGAGGTTGTGGATACTTCCCCAGGGAAGGTTAACGAGGCTGTAGTGTGCGGAGTTGCATTATGCGCAGAAGGGGGTGGGGGAGGCAAACGGATGTAATCGCTAGATTGATCCCGCAACAAGTCTTGCCCCCCAGGCGCGCAACTCCGCCCAAGAGGACGACCACCTTGGAGGTTTTAGTGGGTTCGAGTCCCACATAACCCTCAATCCTCCATCGAGGGTTGGGGGTATCCGTGGAGATTTCCTCCAAGTCAAAAAAAGAAGGGTATGGAAAGAGGATGGGTGACTGGAAGAGTGGAGGGTAGGGGTGGTGAAAAAAAGGGGTAGAATAAAGGGTGGATGAATATAGAGGAGTAACACTGACGCAGCCAGCCTACAATGTGTATGCGTCGGCGTTAGCGAAAAGGCTGAGAAAGGAGGTGGAGGAAAAGGAGATACTGCCACCAAGTCAGGCGGGTTTCAGGAGAGGGATGGGATGCATGGATAGTGTGTACGTATTGAATTACTTAATTAACAGGCAGGTGGAAAGGAAAGGAGGGAGGTTGGTCATACTGTTTGTGGACATGAAAGCAGCATTTGACTCGGTCGACAGAGAGTGGTTGGTGAGGGGTATGAGGGGGAGAGAAGTGGGGGAGGGGCTGATGGGGAGGTGTGAGGAGATATTGAAAGAGACGGCGTGTTGGGTGACGGTGGGGGAAGAGGAAGGGAAAGATTTCTGCACGGCAACGGAGGTGAGGCAGGGTTGCCCACTGACCCCCGCTTGTTCACATTGCTGGCGGATATAGACGAGCAGTTGGAGAAAGGAGGGTGGGGGGGGGGGGGAAGAAAGTCTATACGCTGGCATACGCGGACGATATAGCGATGCTGGCGGAAGATGAGGAAGGAATGAGAGGGATGATGGGAAAGCTGGAGAGGTAGCTGGACAAGAAGGGGCTGCAGCTGAATGTCGGAAAGATGAAGGTAATGGAAGGTGTAGAAAGGGAGGAGGAAGATGAAAGAAGGCGACTTGGAGATGGAAGGGAAAGGTGGTGGAGGAGGTGAGAAGACTGAAATATTTGGAATAAACACTGATGGGGAATGGGAGTAGGAGACCCACGTAGAAGAACGAGTGAAGAAGGGGGCAGCAGTGATGGGTCAGGTGTGGGGAATGGGAAATAGAAGGTTTGGGAAGGATTGGGGGAGGAGGCTTTTTGATAAGCTAGGGTGGACTACGGTAAGCTATGGAGTGGAGGTGTGGGGGCGGAACTGTAGGGACAGAGTGGAGGCGCTACAGGAAAGATACATGAAATGGGTGCTAGGGGTTGAGAGGGAGATGTTGAGAGGGGAGGTGGGTTTGAGGGCATGGGGGTATGAAAGGAAGTTGGAGGAGGAGGGCGGGGGAGCTAGCAAGGAGGTGCTGGGAGGAGATTAAAGGGAGGGCGAGGAGAGATTAAGCACTGGGGGGGGGGGGGGAGAAAAGGAAGGAGTACTTTGAAGGAGATGGACAATGGAGGGGATAGAAAGAATGAGGGGAAGAGGGAAGTTGAGGGGTAGGGGAATTGGTGTGTAGTGAGAGAAGAATGCAGGAGGAGGAAAGGTGGAAAAGGATAAGAGAATCAGAATACAATAAGTGGTATAGGAAGGTGAAGGGGGTGGGGGTGCCAGGGTACTTGAAAAAGGGGTGGGAGGAAGCAGGTAGCAAAGGGTAGCGAAATTTAGACAGGGTAATGGGAGGAGGGGAGGAAGGTACTGGGAGAAGGAGGAGGATAGGCAAGGTATGCGGATGGGGAGAGGAAACGTGGGAACATGTATGGAAGGAGTGTATGGGTTGGAGAAAAGAGGGTGGCAAGAGAGGGTGGGGGAGGTACTGGATGACGATGGAGGGGGGATTTGATGAGGAGAGTGGAATGAGTGGAGGAATGGGAGAAGATGGAATGAAAGTGAGTGGTGGCGTGCGAAAGCGGGGGTCAAACGATAGGGAAGGGGGGTGTAGATGGCGTCCGTGGTGGAAGGGAGCTGGCGAACAGGTGAGTAACGGTGAAGTAGTGGTTAAGAGTCGTGGAGACGTGTAGATTTAAGGAATAGGTTTAAGGAATAGGTTGAAGGAATAGGTTCAAGAAATAGGTTCAAGGAATAGGTTTAAGGAATAGGTTTAAGGAATAGGTTTAAGAAATAGGTTTAAGGAATAGGTTCAAGGAATAGGTTTAAGGAATAGGTTTAAAGAATAGGTTTAAGGAATAGGTGTAAGGAATAGGTTTAAGGAATAGGTTTAAGATGAATGTAGAGGTAAGAGGAAGTAAATTTGGTACGGATTGTAATTCCCAAGGGAAAACAAATAAACTATCTATCTACTTATTAACATTTGCAAAATATATATTTTCGGCACTAACACAAAGGGCTAACGATAGTTTGCAGTAATCCATAGTTTGCAGAATGCGTAAAAAATATTTAATATTTCTGAATACATAATTTTGCGAAAAGAGATAGCTGAAAACATCTTTGACACTATTAAATTCTACAGTTTCAAATATGTAAAATTACATTTTACGTATGATCACAAACATGACATAGTACTAATTATGACATAATATCATTAAAAGAATAATGCAAATGTACATGGGACAATTTTGTAAACAAATGAATGGTGAACATGAAAAGTATAGATTTTTTGCACCTTCATACAGTTTCACCTTAAAATTAAATGAGTAAAACACAATCATTGTATGACTATACTTTATACACTTATAATTATTTATAATCATATAGAAATTGTATTTTAGTCATTTATTTTCTATTTGTAATAAAATTGGCTAACAAGGGAACATATGGAACCCGCACACGCCGATTTTAATATGTAGTTTGTAAGAAGTAATCCTCAGAAAAATGTTTTGAGCACAACTTATTTCAAAAGCCCCATTACAATCGGCGTGTGCGGGTTCCATATATTATTTTGTAACCAATACCATAATTTCAGGTTTCAATTTTTGCCGCTTTTCATGATTTAGTTAGGGATATAATCTATCAGAGGGTGCTGATTTTGCCAACAGAAATATATGGGAAGTGTAGCACCACACCGGCTGAATTTGAACGCCCTGTCGCTGTGACATCAACACAACTGTTGAGACGGTACAACGCGTTTGAAATGTTTTTTGACCGCTAACGGGGTAATTAGTTCGCGGAACATCATCGCCGAGACACAATCCGTGACACACACCTTTGTTGATTTGCATATCGCACCCGGATGTGCGTCCTGTATTCTCTGAACATTGGCGATCTCGCGCACTGATCCCACGCGTTTGCTTCCATGTTCTCAGTGTACCGTCCGTCTTTGTTTGTGAAATTTTATGTGAACGACGTCTGCAACGGACCGACGACCAGTCAATTCAAATGTGTATTTGTCCAACGTACGTGTCGTTCTTTCCGCCTGCTCGCCTTCCAACCGATTCACGTCAGCGCCGAGGATGCATCACTGCTCTGCGCAGAAACACCCTATCACCACCAAGAAATCCTACTTTTAGGTTCTTAGCGGCGCACAGTGGGCCGGATTCACTTATTTGACGCCATTTTGGTATTTTCTTTAAGATATCGGAATGAAATTGATACCAAAAAATAGGATAAAATTATTCCTTTCTAATGATGTATAATTTAATATTTTTCACATTTATTTATTTATTTATTTTTAATTTTTTATAACTTAATTTTGAAAAAAAAATTTGAAAACTATTCAATTGGTACTTTATTAAATGCCCTTTTCAGTGCTTAAATCGAATGTTGGGGAAACTTTTCGTTTTCAAGTTATAAGGAAAAGTCGAAAAATAAAGGAATGCAGCCAAATATTGTTTTGTTTAAATTAAAGGCCAATCTTTTGCGCTAAACATCATCTTCTGATAATAATTAATGTAAATAATCTATTAAAAAATAAATCTGAAAGCAGTCAGGAAAATTGCGAAATTTTTTTAAATTGACAAGGAATATCTTTCAAGTCCCAACGAGTCCCGTATCTTTACAGAGTAGAATCTTTTCAGTGCACCTTCCTCTATACAATCATGCAGGAATCACTTCCGACTTCGTCCGATTTCGAGAAATATTTCGGTTTGAAGTCATCAGCGTCGCGTCATTTTCTTCACGTTCATGCGACGACATGTTTTTATAACACTTGAGTCCTAAAAAATATCATAATGAAATTGGAACTGAAAATTAAAAAATTATTCTCTTTCAATGATATATAACGTAATATGTACCAGTAAAGGACAGGCGTCCTTTCATTCATTGGACTATAAGTTCTGCAGCTTCTGAGTCTAATGTTTTCGGTTTTTTGTTGCTCGATTTTGTTCTTGCGGTAGACATATATGGATCTGACGTTAAAAGCAATCTGAAAAATGTATCTTCATTTGTGGCGATCCTTGAAATTTCCCTGCTACTTCTATTTCTATTTTTTTTTTAATCTTTGTGCCTCGTCTCCAGTGCCTCTTCAGATAACTGACCGATCGGAAGTAGTGCATGTTTCACTATATCTGCTCCATGGATGAGTAATTTATGTACTGAAGCTGGCATATAATACCAGCTATAATTTTTTACAAAGCACCTTGCTGTCTCTAGCGCATATTTTTGAAATTTTGTAGGATTTATTTTATGCGATGATGAAATTACTTGAAGTATTACATGAAACCGTTTTATTAATGTGACATCAACTTCAGTTATTTCTGACGAAATTTCGGCGTCCGTAAAAAATTGTCGAGCCGTATTGCCATCGTTAGAGGACCCCCATCCTTGCTTTACAAAGTCAACGAGTAGTCCCAGTTTTTGTCTAAACAACTTTTGAATTTTCTCCTTCCTTTCAGCTTTCAGCTTCTTCATTTCTAGTGTGGTTGCTGCCCATTTTTTAAATGGCATATTGTACGATATATGTAATAGGCATTCGAAACAACGGATCCAAGCATGAAGGGATGAAATGCCAAAAGAATAATTATCGGTGTTGCACGGTTTGGTGTATACTAATTCCAACTTGTTCATCTCTAATGGCTTTGCGTTGCAGATATAGCAACGCATCGCAGATGTGGTACCCGTTGTGGTATTACATATTTTATTGTCAACCATTGTGAGCATCATAGCATATTCTATTTCAACATTGTTTATGGCATTGGATTTTAAGTTTTCTATTTCATTCTTAATTGAATTTATTTCTGAATCTATAATCTCTACAGTTTCTTTTACGTAGTGAAATTTTATTGGCCGACAAAACCACGACAATGAAGGGCGTGGATTTTCCCATAAAATTTCTAAACTTAATTTGTTATGGAGCTTCAAGGGCACCAAACTGGAAACAAAAACGGTGTCTTCATTGACTTCACTATCAGTTTGGACCATTTGTTTGTATCTTGGTTGCCCTGAGGCTCCATCGCAACCCCACTTGCAAGTAAGAATTAGTTTGGTATTATTTTCCGGTACTGTCTTGAAAGTTTTCAATATTCTTGATACTGTATGGTCCAGCAAACTTTGCAACTCCACTTTGGCATAAGTTTCCCCAATTTCTATTGTATTTTTTGGAGGGTAGCAATTCTGTTCTTCCTGCAATAGTTTAAAATAAGAGGGCCATTGGTTATTTCTACATTTTATTGCCTCGTTTCTAATTGTTATATACTGATTTTTGGATAGTTCAGCTGTGATAAAAATGTTTAAGGCTGTTTCTGTTGTAAACACTTTTTCTTTCCTTAGTTTTTTTCCAATAAGTGCCTGAATATTGTCCCTGTATTTGCTTGTCTGAAGACATTGAAGTAAGCGCGACTTTTCATGCATTCCACGAGTTATAAAACTCAAATTCGTGGCGTTCAATAATTCTTCTAAGGAGAAGTTGTTAACTAAGGAACGAGCTCTTCGTAAACGTTCACTACTGCTACACCCTAACAATGTTTTTTTTCCTTTCCTTATTTGAACTATAGATGATCTTGAACTTGTTGCTACTAATCTTGAATGGCTTGTGGTTGGAATTTCAGTGAGTATTGCATTCGGGTAAACAAAATCTTTGTCTAACCATTCTTCATTGCGTTTAAAAAATAAGGTTTCTTTATACTGAGACTGAACCCACCTCTGCTTCAATCTCCAAGCAAATTTTTTCAATGCAGTTTTTAATATGCTCAAATTTTGTGCTGAAATCTGAATCTTTTCACTTATTTTTTTATACAAAAATAAGTAATCTCCCATATCTTGTGATGCATTTCTTAGTAGCGAGTATAAGTCCTTATGCTTACGAAATTCTTCCATACTTCTCAAATAATTAAGAGTCTGAATAATGGAAACGTTGCAAGTGAGAAATAGAAGATGCTTTAGAAATAGATGATGTAACAAATTACTTACCAAATACAAGTGAGATGAAATGTGGTATAGATGTAAAAGAAAATAGAATTTAACTATATCTTAAACTTAACTAAACGAAAGATATATATATGTACTATACACTAACGCATTAATATACACTAAACACACTAAGATATATGTATACACATATATAATATATTAAACACAAACTGAACAAAATAAAATTTAAAGTGATAAAAACTTATAAAAATTAGAATGCAACTTTAAAATCTGTGGGAAATGGTTTGAAAACGTCACTGTGCAGTCTCTGCTGGTACAGTTTCACCTGATTGGAAATGGAAAATAGGGGACTGAGTCGAAGGCTTATCTGCATCACAGCATAAACATTTCAAGTGCCGATAATCTAAACAATTCCTTCGAAGAAGGATGTAACGCATGAACGTGAAGAAAATGACGCGACGCTGATGACTTCAAACCGAAATATTTCTCGAAATCGGACGAAGTCGGAAGTGATTCTTGCATGATTGTATACGGGACTCGTTGGGACTTGAAAGATATTCGTTGTCAATTATAAAAAATGTCGCAATTTTCCTGACTGCTTTCAGAATTATTTTTTAATAGATTATTTACATTAATTATTATCAGAAGATGATGTTTAGCGCAAAAGATTGGCCTTTAATTTAAACAAAACGATATTTGGCTGCATTCCTTTATTTTTCGACTTTTCCTTATAACTTGAAAACGAAAAGTTCCCCCAACATTCGATTTAACCACTGAAAAGGGCATTAAATAAAGTACCAAATGAAAGTTTTCAAATTTTTTTTCAAAATTAAGTTACAAAAAATTAAAAATAAATAAATAAATAAATGAGAAAAATATTAAATTATACATCATTAGAAAGGAATAATTTTATCCTATATTTTGGTATTAATTTCATTTCGATATCTTAAAGAAAAGACCAAAATGGCGTCAAATAAGTGAATCCGGCCCACTGTGCGGCGGTCCAATCCATATCCGCGGGCTGTTGTGATTTGTTTCGTTCGCGTTCTTCGTTAAGCGGTAGACTTTGTTGCAAGGGATTGGGTCGAACGAGCGGACGATTCCCCTTGCCCCCGTGACATTTCAGTTTGTGAGTAGTCCGACATCTTTCCAGCTTGCAATAGTAAATTGATTACACCTCTTGTTCGTTTGACAGCTAATTCAAATCTGCTCTGTCTTGTTCTATTGGCCCCAGTTGGTAAGGGACGATCTTCTTCTACAGGGTCATCCGTTAAGGCTGCAACCTACGCGCGCGCGAACAGGTAAATTTGGCAACACCGCCTCACAGACGCATTCCACTACAACCATGCGCCGATAGTTCCGCCATCTATGAGCCAATGCTGAAAGTGTAGACTCTTTTAGGTGCCAGTAGAGACCGCATGGTGCTTTTGGTTTTATCCAGAGAATATTAAATTTGACGTAGCAGGCGGGTAAGAAAACGGTAGTCATTTTAAGAGTGCGACCGCGCCGATCCCATTATGTACGTATGTAATGGTCCAGCAGCGGTATTAGACCAGAGTTGGGCAAAATGTAATCTAATTGCAACTTACAAATTACGATTAAAATGTAATTGTGTAGTTGATTACACAATATTTTCTGTAATTATTAATGTAGGTGGTTGACCACAATTTTACCAACTACCTAAATTAACGATTAGAGAAAATAATGTGTAATCAACTACACAATTACAGTTTAATCGTAATTTGTAAGTTGTAATTTGATTACATTTTGCCCAACTCTGTATTAACCCACGCTGACGCGTTAGTGGCCCGGGTTGAAGAATTTGGAGCTGTTTTCACATAACTTTTGAACTACAAAAAATATGGGAATTCAATTTGCGCCATAAAATGGAGACAAATTATCCCCTTCTAATGGTGGAAAATTTACCAAATTTTACGTTTACTTAACTTTTCTTTTTTCAATTTTCGAACCATAATTGTTGCGAAAGCTTTTGCAAACTATTTATTTAAATACTATACAGGGTGTCCGCGGGAAAGCTAAACAGCCGGCTTCCTCCTAAACTATTGGAGATAAAAATATAAAAAAAATAGGGAATTGCATGGTTCGAGGGGGCCAATTAATTAGCGCGAACGAATTTTTTTATCGATTATTATTTTAAAAGATACGATGGTCAAGTTCGGTTTTTCAAATGGAACTATTTTTTTTGAACACCTGAGTCGATAGTGCGTTCCAAGACAAATTCAATAAGCTTTAATGTATACACTTTATTTTCACTGGTTTTTAAGATATTGCGCTTGCAAATTTACTGATTTTCACTGGAAGAAAACTGTCTGGTATAGCATGCACCGGGGACGGTCTTACTGGATCCACGGGTGGCACTGCCTTTTGAAATAGATACCTACCTGCCAAAGGTCTACGCCAGGCCCAAAGGCTGGACAATTTTTTTCCGTCAGAAATGCTACTTAGGTAGGTACATCTGCGGTATTGAGAAGCGCACCGTTACTTTTATTTCGCACTTGCTTCTACGCTCGGATGGCCGGTTCTTTTGGGAGGGATGCAAGTTCGATTGGTTAGGTTAGGAGGAGTGAAAGTTGCTAGACTAAATTTCAATCATAGGGAGCAGATTGTATCAGAACCATTCCGATTTGCATTCCTCACAAACGGCTGCTCTCTTGAAGAGGCCCTCTTCACAGCAATGCCCACCTTCTCTCGCACGGAATACGTTAACGCTTGCTTTTCTTCTGATATTGAAGCTCGTGTTTATACTCGAGAGGACCACGCGTCGACAGCGGGCTACCCCTTTTCTTCCTGTGTCTCTCCACGAGCCGTGTTGACGGTGGATTGTAGGAGCGTAGATATCTGGATGCCAGTTATTGAATTCAGGAGACGATAGAAACATTTTATTACAAAACACACATGTACTATAATTAAAGTAAATCGTATTCCTCTCGGGCAGGAGTACTGATAATGATCGGACTTGCGCCCCACTTCGCGCAGACCAATTACACGGAGGGTAGTCGGGTCACACACTGCCCAAATGTTACAGGGTAATTCTGGAGCAACGCCCGTCAAGGAGATGCGCTGGCACCCCGTGGCGAGGACAGACCTTCGCATTGCCTCACCCGATTTTTATGGCTTTTTCCGGAAAAAGGTACGAATCCTGGGCCGGGCGTAGCGAATTAAGGCCGAGCCCCCGCAGTCGAGTGTGAAATATCCATTTGTGCGTATTAAGAAATTCTTTCCATCGTCGTATCGAAAGGGAAGTGGTGCCAATGGATTCCTTATGATTTTCTGATGAAAATCGTACCAAATGTCATGCAAATCGGACTACTTTGACACAAGCAAATTGTATTCCTTATGTAAGAGTTGTCCGATTTCCACGACACTTGGCAAGGTTTTTAATCGGAAAACCCCAAGGAATCCATCTGCGACACTTCCATATCCATACGATAAAAAATAAAGAATTATTTTATTTCCCAAACAGATTTAAAATTCCAACGCGTGTTTATACTTGAGAGATAAGGATTTATACTCGAGAGATAAGGAATCCGTCTTTAATTTGAAAGGAGGACGATGCAGGCGAAACCACGCGCACTCAACGGTGTACCCCTTTTCTTACTGTGTCTCTCCACGAGGCGTATTGACGGTGGATAATACTTTTCAATTCCTATATTTGGGGCATCTTTCTCGCGTGCGCTGGGACAAAAGCGAACTCAGAGCCAGACGAAAATTCATTCGCTCTTTACGATCGATAATTTATTATTTCTCCAAGAACGTTTCGACAATATCTGTTTGCCAAATTTGTAAAGGCCAATAAAAAACGTGGTGACATTGTCCAGTCTGAGCTAATCCGTATATTGTTCTGTCGGTGGGTAGTGCGTACGATGACTTCGGACCCATACTATGTACCGTTGCCTACCGCCGACGCGCGGAAAATCCGCTCATAAACCGCGACTCTGGCAAGACACCCGATCAGTCCGGTTAGTTTTTGGTAACCAGATGTGGCATCCTCCACCTCTATTTCATCAGGGTAATTCTGGAGGTACGCCCGTCACGCCGTGGCAAGGACAACACCCCGCAGTGCCCATCGAATTTTATGGCTTTCGACCCTCGAAGGGTTTGGAATACCATTAAGAAGTGAGAAAAGTTCAGGATTTCAAATGTTTGCTTCTTTTCTTCAGCGTATCGAAGGGGAAGTGGCGCCAATGGATTCCTGGCGTTCCGTCGATTAAAATCATACCAAATTTCATGTAAATCGGACTATTTTTTACCAAGTCAAGTCAGCTTGAAATGATATAAATCGATATTCCATGGAATTTCCTTCATTATGGTCCGAATAACGTCGTCGACGAAACATAAGGAATCGGTAGGTGTCGTTTTTGCAAAGATCTGATGAGAAATGCGCAAGTCGAAGGTTTCTCACTTCTTATTAAGCACTCGAACCCCTTCGCGGGTGGAAAGCCATAAAATTCGGTCAGGCACTGCGAGGGGTTGTCCTCGCCACGGGGTACCAGACCGCCGCATCTCCTTGACGGGCGTTGCTCCATAATTACCTTGTATCTGGTTAGGAAATAAAATAATTCTATATTCTCTATCGTATGGATATGGAAGTGCCGCGGATGGATTCTTTGGGGTTTTCCGATGAAAAGCATGCCAAGTATCGTGGAAATCGGACAACTCTTACATAAGGAATACAAATTGCTTGTGTCAAAGTAATCCGATGTGCATGACATTTGGTACAATTTTCATCAGAAAAACATAAGGAATCCATTGGCACCACTTCCCTTTCGATACGACGAAGAAAAGAATTTCTTAATACGCTCAAATGGATATTTCACCCTCGACTGCGGGGGCTCGACCTCAATTCGCTATATCCGGCCCAGGATTCGTACCTTTTTCCGGAAAAAGCAATAAAAATCGGGTGAGGCACAGCGAAGGGCTGTCCACGCCACGGGGTACCAGGCCGCCGCATCTCCTTGACGGGCGTTGCTCCATAATTACCCTGTATCTGGTTAGGAAATAAAACAATTCGTTATTCCTTATCGTATGGATATGGAAGTGTCGCCGATGGATTCCTTGGGGTTTTCCGATGAAAATCATTACAAATGTCGTGTAAATCGGACAACTTTTACATAGGGAATACAAATAGCTTGTGTCAAAGTAGTCCGATGTGCATGACATTTGGTATGATTTTCGTCAGAAAAACATAAGGAATCCATTGGCGTCACTTGCCTTTCGATACGATGAAGAAAAGGGTTTCTTAATACGCTGTAATGGATAATTCACCCTCGACTGCGGAGGGTCGACTTCAATTCGCTACGTTCGACCCAGGATTCGTACCTTTTTCCGGAAAAAAAGCCATAAAAATCGGGTGAGGCACAGCGAAGGTCTGTCCTCGCCACGGGGTGCCAGCGCATCTCCTTGACGGGCGTTGCTCCAGAATTACCCTGTATCATTTGGGCAGTGTGTGACACGACTACCCTCCGTGTAATTGGTCTGCGCGAAGTGGGGCGCAAGTTCGATCATTATCAGTACTCCTGCCCGAGAGGAATACGATTTACTTTAATTATAGTACATGTGTGTTTTGTAATAAAATGTTTCTATCGTCTCCTGAATTCAATAACTGGCATCCAGATATCTACGCTCCTACAATCCACCGTCAACACGGCTCGTGGAGAGACACACGAAGAAAAGGGGTAGCCCGCTGTCGACGCGTGGTCCCCTCGAGTATAAACACGAGCTTCAATATCAGAACAAAAGCAAGCGTTAACGTATTCCGTGCGAAAGAAGGTGGGCATTGCTGTGAAGAGGGCCTCTTCAAGAGAGCAGCCGTTTGTGAGGAATGCAAATCGGAATGGTTCTGATACAATCTGCTCCCTATGATTGAAATTTAGTCTAGCAACTTTCACTCCTCCTAACCTAACCAATCGAACTTGCATCCCTCCCAAAAGAACCGGCCATCCGAGCGTAGAAGCAAGTGCGAAATAAAAGTAACGGTGCGCTTCTCGATACCGCAGATGTATCTACCCAAGTAGCATTTCTGACGGAAAAAAATTGTCCAGCCTTTGGCGTAGACCTTTGGCAGGTAGGTATCTATTTCAAAAGGCAGTGCCACTCGTGGATCCAGTAAGACCGTCCCCGGTCCGTGCTATACCAGACAGTTTTCTTCCAGTGAAAATCAGTAAATTTGCAAGCGCAATATCCTAAAAACCTGTGAAAATAAAGTGTATACATTAAAGCTTATTGTATTTGTCTTGGAACGCACTATCGACTCAGGTGTTCAAAAAAAATAGTTCCATTTGAAAAACCGAACTTGACCATCGTATCTTTTAAAATAATAATCGATAAAAAAAATTCGTTCGCGCTAATTAATTGTCCCCCTCGAACCATGCAATTCCCTATTTTTTTTATATTTTTATCTCCAATAGTTTAGGAGGAAGCCGGCTGTTTATCTTTCCCGCGGACACCCTGTATATAATGCTCTTTTTAAAATTCGTGGCGCCAGTAAACAATAGGCCAGTTGTCCCTATATCATTAATTTCAAAAATTGAGTAATTAATGTGTTATTTAATTATATATTAGTTCTGCAGCCTCAGAATCTAATGCTCTGGTTTAGTTTTTATTGATTTTATCCTCAATGTAGTGCATGCACTACAGATCGGAAGTAAGAGGTAACTATTGGGATGTGTCGCTGTTTCTAGCAGTCTTTGAATTTTTTCTCCAATTTTTATGTCTCAACGTTTTAGCCCATTAGTTATTATACGCCACGCCTGTAGTGGCTTCTGTTTATGTCATATTTTGGAATGGTACATGAGAATGCGCAGGTTGAATGCGCGTGATTATGTGGTGCCCTCCTCGAAGTGACAGAAAATATAACCTATATGCTATACCAGATTTCATAAAGTTACTGTTGCGACGTAATAATAATATTTTGGAAGGATGTTAAGTCATACAAAGTTCACAAATGTAACGTAAAAGAACGAAATAGCCAATCAACATTTATTGTCATGTAGCATATAGGTTATATTTCCTGTCACTTTGAAGAGGAGGCCACATAATAATCACGCGCATCCAGCCTGCGCATTTTCACTAGACCAGGTGGCTGCATGGAAGGGTACCTTCGCCACCCTGCATTAGTGGTAGTTGGAACCAGAGATAGGCAAAAAATTATTTTAAATAAAAAATTGGATTCGACTAAAAGGCAGAAGTTTTAATCGAAAATCATCAAAAATAAATAACCCGGAGTTATTTATTATTCGGAGTGCTGTAAATAATGTTTTCATTCGACGGGAATTCATCCGAAGCTTCGAATAATGTTCTCCCCTGCTCGGCGATATGTCATCGATTATGCAGAAACAGAATTTCTTTATTTTTCATCATACCAATATGAAAGTAACAGCCAAGGACTCCTTGCATTCTGCCGATTAAATTGTCAAAAAAAATTTAAATCAGACTACATTTAACGAAACGAGCTTTCAATCCTGCAAACTAATTTGATACGTTATATCGTTAATTGAGGCAGTGAGAGCAAACAACGGACTAACACACATTCTTTTCGAAATTGAGGTAGTAGCAATAACGTATTCCAATTTGGGACCATATTCTTGAGCCCGATGTGTGCCACTATGGTGTGACTGACGTTAATATCATCTTATGAAAGGATACGCCACTATCACACGCAGGTGGCGAAAGATGAAGTCAACCCTGTCATAGCCAAAATTTTTGAAATAGAGACGGGTATGAGACCAGTCGACACATTGTTTTCAAACCTCGTTACAGTAATTTGGGGTGCGAGTGGTAAACCAATCATAAAAGCGGAGTGCGCTCGCTTATCTGAGCCGGGAAAATCCGAATAGCTCCTTACGACGTTAATTTGAAAGACACTATCCTAAAATTCTGGTAGCTCGGGCATCGCTGTTATCCAGCGGTCGTTGGCAGCTCTGAACGCCGGGCCGGTACGAGAAGTGTGCCTTCGTTTGAAAGTCGAACTTCGGTCACACTCGGCCCTCGTAGTGGGCAGACACCCGTTGCCGGGTTCGTTCGCGCTCGGTGTTCGGCCACGTTCGGGACGCGTTGCGTCACAGACCGTGGGGTGTCGTTCCAGCGCAAACGTCTTAAAATAATCATAACATGAATGAAATGGGAACTGTTTCTTGCATAATTGTTTTAGGGAAAAATTTTAACATGTGAGCCACACAATTTAACACATAGCCACCGTTTTTGTTCAAATACTTTGTTCATGTTCTTGTTATTTTTTTTATGATTGTGTCTTTAATGTAGATACGCATAGATCGGACGTAAGGAGTAACTGAGAGAATGTGCCTTTGTTTGTAGCGGTCTTTAAATTTTTTTCTACAATTTTTGTGTCTGAATGTTTCAATTTTTTAGCTGCCTAACGCCACGCCTATACCGGGTTCCGGTTATGCCATTTCTTGAAACGATACGCCATTATTGTGGCTTTTACACGTAGTCGGCGAAAAATCTCTCCGTACAGGGGTAGGCATAGCGGCGCGGTCAATCCTGTCGTAGCTAAAACTTTGAAATTTAGGCCGGTACAGGACCAGTTGATATTGTTTCAAACCTCATTATAGTAATCTGGGGTGCGAATGGTAAACCGACCATAAAAGCGGACGGCCTAGCTCGCTTACTTGAGCCGAGGGCCTCCGCTTCACTACCTAATAACTGTTTTTAAAATAATTTTACTCGGCAGTTAATAATTTTGTTTTAAAAGTACTTGCAAGTTTTATAATATTCAAGGGATGTCTAAGTGTTTGGGAATGCAGTAATTCCCAAAACCGCCACACCCTAGCTCACCGCAGCACCCTCCGGGCAGCGGAACTCACCGCTGATCTACAATCGATCGGCCAATCAAAAGTCAGCGACAAAACGGCTAACCAATCATCTCTCACCACGTTGATCGATTCTCGAGACTGTTCGAGACGACGCGTAACGGAAATGATCATCCATCTTGAAATCAATCTTGTTTACGAAGCGTGCCGGTAAAGACGTGTCAATCGCGACTCTCTCTTTTCACTGCTACTTGTAAATTCTCAAGCCTTTAGCTCTGCATTTCTGTGCCTTTTGTGCTTGAAATCAACGCTCACGCTCATTCTCAAATAGTATAATTCTCTCACACTCACGCGGATCGAGGGTGGATCGCCAGCGGCGTTACCACGTGTGTCAACTCTCGTGCGATCCGCGGATCTTTAACTTTAACATTGTGCGCCTATTCACTCATAGCTCATTCGCTCATCACAGTGCATTTCAACAATCACTGCAACGCTCAATCACGCACCTACTCACCTTTATTCGCGTTATTGTTACAAAACGTTTGGTGATAAATGTATTGCGAGTGCCACGTGACGCTAGCCGGCGTTTTCACATTCTCTCACCACGTGCCTCGCGCATCATTCTCAACTCATTGTAATTCAAAGGTACTCATCGCTCATTACAAGCGTATTTTAATAAACTTGACGGTACTCATTTTAAGTGCTGTGTTGTGTGCACCTTTTCATCGTCGTTCCTAACCTCACTTGCATCCAGCGCGCTCAACCATTAGAATTCTCAAACACTAAGACTTCCCAGAACATCTTAATTCGAATAAAGGTCGCAGCGAATTTGAAACTTTTGTTCGGAATTTGAAGAGAATCTCGAGGTATCGAGATCTCGACTGAATTTTGCCAGCCTGTCCCGAAGCTTCGGTTTCCAAGTCCCCGGTGACCGAGTGGCATGAACCGCGCGATAGCCCAACTCCCGGTCACGTCGTCGGTCGCGCGTTCCTAGAGTTCTTAACTCAACTGTCATTGAGAGTTTCTGGTTCCAAAATTATTGTATTGCAATATCCTTCCAAGATGCTAATATTAATTAATTAAAGCGAGGCATAAATCTTTTGGTAACTGTAGTTAACAAAATGCGAGTTCGCAACAGATTTAGCATTTCAACTTTGACCGTTTTTTCGTCGATGTTTTCAACTATGCATCTTTTATATGAAAATTTATGTAATGCTTGTAGCCGATTTAATTACGCTTCCCGATGACGTACTACTTTTAAAAAAATCTCAAATTTGACTGTTAATGGTGACCATGTGGGAAATTGTGTGCGATTTGGGGTGCAATGGCTGATATGTTTATTGAATCAGATATGCTTGTTGATAAGAGTTATCCTCATTAACGTTTTTGGTGGCCCTAAAAAGGGCCGTTGGTTGCTACTGGCCCTGAAAAAAAGGCCGATTGTTAATATCTTAAAAATGTTGTTGGAAGTGACCACCGTTGTGCCTTAGACAAGCGTGTGTTCTCTTCACCTTGTTTTCGAACACTCGATTCAACGTTCTCGGTGTAGCGTTGACGATCGAAGCGGTGATATTATTACGCAACTACTCGATGGTGCGCGAATTAGTGGCGTACACCTCGCCCTTCAGTGTACCCCCCAAAAAAATTGGGAGGCGTGAAATCTGGCGATCGCAGGGGCCACAAATCCTGAGAAATTACGCGTTCACCAAAAATTCTAGTAGCGTCGGCCTCGTTTACCGTGTTGTGTGTGCTGGTGCCCTGTCCCGCCGGAACCAGGCACCCCCTTTCCTCGGGTTCCAACAGGGAAATAAACTGAAACAAAAGGTATTGATACTTACCTGGCGTTATGATTGGCTTCGGGCGCGGAAGCACAAACTTCTATAAAAGGGCTGTCTTTGCGGAATGAAAATGAGTACTGACTCAGCACAGAAGCAGAGCACATCGTGGAGCGACGCATCAACGCAGAGCATCAGTAGTCTTCAGTGTTACACTGTACAGCAAACACCACAAACAGTACTTTACAGTACTACAGAAAGGCATTGCTATTAAGTAGGAATGTACTTTTCTGTAGAGCAGCGAACGTGTCTCGTGCACAATTATTGGCGCACGGCAACGGCGACTCTCCAGTACCACACCAGAGTACTATCAGCCGTTTGTCACGGAAACTGCGCGAGAGTGGAGGCGTGCAAAATAGGAAGCATAACCGGAAGTCAACTGTGCTGAATAACAAGAAGCAGGCCGAGGTGCAGCAAGTTCTCGAAGAAGCGTCCCATACATCATTGGCGAAGCTGCGAAAACAGTGCGCTTTTTCGTATGGAAGCGCTCATCGCGCAACATAACAACTGCATTTGCATCCATATCGGTACCAGACGGTTCAGGAGCTCAAGGAGCCGGATTATGCGGCCAGACGCAGGTAATGTAAATGGTTCCTTAATTTCCTGGAGACAGAAGGTGCTTCTGTTGCCGACAGATTATTCTTCACTGACAAAGCCTGGTTCCATCTAGACGGCCAGGTTATCAGCCAGAACAGCAGGAGCTGGTCCACGGCGAATCCGAGGGAAATCCGTGAGAAGCCCCTTCATTCAGCGAAGATTGGTGTCTCGTTTGCGATATCGCGTAAGCGAATCGTAGGACCGCTCTTCTTCGACACCACCATAACGGCAGATAGGTATCAAGACATTTTGTTTCAGTTAATTTCCCTGTTGGAACCCGAGGAAAGGGGGTGCTGGTTCCAACAGGACGGGCACCAGCACACACAGCACGGACAACGATGGCGATGCTAGAGGAATTTTTTGGCGAATGGGTAATTTCTCAGGGTTTGTGGCCACCGCGGTCGCCAAATCTGACGCCTCCTGATTTCTTTTGTGGGATACACTGAAGGGCGAGGTGAACGCCACAAATCCGGGCACCATCGAGCAGTTGCGGGACAATATCACCGCTTCTATCGCCAACGTTACACCGGAAACCTTGGATCGAGTGTTCGAGAACAAAGTGAAGAGGGCACACGCCTGTCTAAGGCACAACGGTGGCCACTTCCAACAACATTTTTAAGATATTAACAATCGGCCTTTTTTTCAGGGCCAGTAGCAACCAACGGCCCTTTTTAGGGCCACCAAAAACGTTAACGAGGACAACTCTTATCAACAAACATATCTGATTCAATAATCATATCAGCCATTGCACCCCAAATCGCTCACAATTTCCCACATGGTCACCATTAACTGTCAAATTTGAGATTTTTTTAAAAGTAGTACGTCATCGGGAAGCGTAGTTAAATCGGCTACAAGCACTACATCAATTTTCATATACAAGATGCATCGTTGAAAACATCGACGAAAATACGGTCAAAGTTGAAATGCTAAATCTGTTGTGAACTCGCATTTTGTTAACTACAGTTACCAAAGGATTTATGCCTCGTTTTAATTAATTAATATTAGCATTTTGGAAGGATATTGCAATACAATAATTTTGGAACCAGAAACTCTCAATGACATTTGAGTTAAGAACTCTAGGAACGCGCGACCGACGACGTGACCAGGAGTTGGACTATCGCGCGGTTCGTGCCACTCGGTCACCGGAGACTTGGAAACCGGACAGGCTGGCAAAATTCGGGACAGGCTGGCAAAATTCGGGACAGGCTGGCAAAATTCTGTTGAGATCTCGATACCTCGAGATTCTCTTCAATTTCCGCACAAAAGTTTCGAATTAGCATCGACCTTCATTCGAATTAAGATGTTCTGGGAAGTCTTAGACATCCCTTGAGTGTTGTAAAACATGCAAGTACTTTTAAAACAAAAATCTTTGCGGGCGAATCGCCGAACCCACGTGTCGCGAGAACGCTCATGGCTCGCTGACTCAAGCTCGCGAAGCCGATTCACGCGCCGTAAGATTCCACCTTTAGGCGCGCGTAAATAAATAAATATGAAAACTGAGGCGCGAGGAAGTCTACACGGAAGACTATTCCGTGCGATTGTTTTCACATCAAATTCTAAAGCGCACAGAAGCGGACGAGTGAACCGATAATACCTAGAGCAAAGTAGTACAGGTGCACGATAGGACGAAATCAACGATAAGTGCGGAATTAATTTAAGGAAAATATAATGATAGGCTTGTAAGAAAAACTGAATGTCGAAACATGCCAAAAGCCACTTCTCGTACCGCCCCGGCGTTCAGAGCTGCCAGCGACCGCTGGATAGTAGCGATGCCCGAGTTACCAGAATTTTAGGATAGTCTCTTTCAAATTAACGTCGCAAAGAGCTATTCGGAATTTCCCGGCTCATGTAAGCGAGCCGCGCACTCCGCTTTTATGATCGGTTTACCACTCGTACCCCAGATTACTGTAACCAGGTTTGAAAATAATGTGTCGACTCGTCTCGTACCCAATTTCAAAAATTTTGGCTATGACAGGGTTGACTTAATTTTTCGACACGTGCGAGTGAAAGCCACAATATTGGCGTATCGTTTCAAAAGATGATATTAAAGTAAGTCACCCCATATTGACGCACATCGGGCTTAAGAATATGGTCCCAAGTCGGAATAAGTTATTGCTACTACCTCAATTTCGAAAAGAATATGGGTTAGTCCGTTGTTTGCTCTCACTGCTTCAATTAACGATATTACGTATCAAATTAGTTTGCAGGATTGAAAGCCCGTTTCTTTAAATGTAGTCCGATTGAAATTTTTTAGACAATTTAATCGGCAGAATGCAAGGAATCCATTGCTGTCACTTTCATATTGATACGATGAAAAATAAAGATATTCCGTTTCTGCATAATCGATGACATGTCGTCGAGCAACCTCGCGCTGCAGATTAGACGGGTGAACGATACAATGTCGCTCGGCTCGAGGAGCCGACGGCTTTGATCAAAGGCGCTCGAGGCTCGCCAAGCTTGAAATAACTTTCGTATATGAATATAAATCAAAGGGAGAACATTATTCGAAGCTTCGGATGAATTCCCGTCGAATGAAAACATTATTTACCGCGTTTCGAATAATAAATAACTCCGGGTTATTTATATTTGATGATTTTCGATTAAAAGGATATAGCCGGTTAAGATGGTCAAATGTGCCCCTGAACCGAATTCAAATCGCGATGAGTCATTCGAAAGCTTATAAAAAAAGAATGATTTCTGCCAAGTTTCAACTTTGTATCTCGACCCGGGGGGTAGTAAAGGGTAAAAATGGAAAATCAGGTTTTTGCCGAATTTCTCCTATACCAGCAGATGAAAAATTTTGAAAAAATTCAGAGGCATGTCTGTTATCGGTGCACATATTAGGGAATCGTGCCAGGTTTTTAAATTGAAAAACCAAGCTGTGAAAAATAAAAAACGGCAAAAAATGCTGAAAAATGCCGGTTTTGTATCGAAGCAGTCTTGATACTATAATTATATTTTTACTGTAAGTCCGCATCATTGTTACTATTGTCTTGAATTTTTTTCAGATTTTTCCATTTGGTGCGCCGTAGTTAAAAAAATTAAAAACTGATTTTTTCACAATTTTTTCCGTGTCAGAGTAACTTATACGTCGAACTGCTTCATGAAATAAATGTTTTATGTGAACTTCAATGTTTCTACATACAGCAAAGCAACATATGATTTAGAGAAATTGGAAAAACCGAATCATTTGAAACTACGCTGTGCTCCTTACATTGAAAAGTATCAACCATATTTTCCAACGGTGTCAGTGGCGCACTGTTAGGCTCGATTCACACTATCGGTACGGTCACGGTCCGATCACGGTCCGTTCTCGATCCGATCAAATATTATTCCACTGTTTACATTCTACGTATTCACATCATGGGTAACGCACCAATCTCAGTTCGATCTCGATCAAACGATCCACACTATGAAGGAAAACAGGGAAGGCCCACTTGCCGCACAGAGACAAGTGGGCCAGACACAGAAATTCAGACCCAACAGGGTCATGAAATTCAAATACAGGCCCAAAGATACATGGAAATCGAATCAGAATCAACGTCCATACCAGAGCGCACCGTATCAAGGTCGGAAATAAACTGATCTTCGAGAAATGGATCTGATCGCATAGAGAGCAAAGCGCGACCGGACCGCGACCGTTAGTGAATCGATAGTGTAGACGCTCAGGGATGTGATCGAAGCGAGAACGGACCGAGCCCGGACCGTGACTGTACCGATAGTATGAATCGAGCCTTAAAGTGTCGAGCTGCTAAATCGATGCAACCTTTTTGAACGTAGGTTCGAGCCTCGAACTTACAAGTACTCCTTAGGTTAAGTTTTTTTTTTCATTAATTATATATATTTCCTAATTATATGACACAATAATCAATATTTATTTTCAAATGTTTTAAGACTATTTTAAAAACATATTAACCTGAAATATACGTAAAAATGAGTTTGGATTGCGTTTTATGCCACCGTTTGTCTTGTCAAGTATCCTATCAATTACGGTATTGTTTAATATTTCCTACACTATATTAATATGTGAAGGTGGTTTTTAAATCTCTTACCTTTAACAATTATGGATGGATAACAACAAAAATCGTGTGTGGTGTATTCAATCTTCATCGCTGTCTTCGTTAATTACAGGTGTCACGTGTTCATTGTTGAATATTTTACTGAGAATTTCTGCAGACCTTACAATTTTTTATAGGTATCGAGCATACGACAAATAATAAATTATTGCAGCTATATGTGAACAGCACCCGACGGTACGGTTACCATTTGCACATTCACAACAATAGCGTTTAATTCCGGAATAGCCTATTGAGTTTGGTGCATAATCAATATAACATCTGTAGGGTTTACTGTTAATATGTCGCGATCTTACTTCGAATTTAATAATATTATTTCTCTCTTTAAGACAACGAAAATTAATATTGTTCTCTTCATCCATCAATTCTGCTAAATATGAGATTGCTTGAGACAATTGATAGGAGCCAGTAAACAGAATTTTGAGATCTTTCTCTGTCATTTCCGGAAAATCAAGAAGCTCGGTAGATGATAGCTGATTAAATGGAATCTTTCGTCTATTCCAATGTTGATTTTCCACTTCCACTGACAAAGAATTCTCAGTGCTTTTTTGAAATGTCATTCTTTCTACTATTTCATCACAAAGTTCTACGTCCGAATTTAAGCGTTTCCCGAATGTATTATTTAAAAAACACGCTATTCTTCAATATAAACTGACTTTTGGAAGTAACTTATTGTCCATTTGATGGTGGAGAAGTTTGTACTTTTGTCCTATGATGCCGTGAATTGCCTCGACTACCCAGTGAACTTTAGTAACGTGGCGGGATGCATTTGACTCTGCAGTCGTTAGCTGATTACGCTTGCCTTTTAACGCAGGCATGAGCACCCTGTAACCGCGTTCCTCTAAATAAGACGTTACGTCGCGAAAACCTCGATCAACAATACAAATATCCCCAGATTTTAAAAGAGTTTGCAATCCATTTGAATCTTCCATTGCTATTTTCATAATTTGTGCATGTCACGTCCCGCGACGTGGAGTCTACTATTATCTAACCCTTTAAATCGAATATATTTACTATTTCATACTTTGGTGTATTGTAATCACCTAGTATACAAGTGTTGCCGATAAGGCATTGTAATCCGTAATCTACAAGAAGAAATCAAGTCAAGAATCAACGGACGGCAACAGTGAGCAGGAGGACCAGCATGAAGGAGGTAGCCGCACAGCTACTAGCCGCACACCAGCTAGCCAGTCGTGCGCACACAAAGGGGACCAGTGGACGCCAGCTGATGGGTCAGAGGCCCCTTCCGCCAGCGGAGTCGACACCTTCGCGAAGCTGCGCTCCTGATCATCGCCACAAATTTGCCCTCCCTATTATATCCCGTAAATCGAGCTCCAATACGGAACCGATGTATTTTAACTTCAATCCCTAGTATGTGGGCTGTACGAAACCAATCGTACAGAGCACATCGAAAACCCAGTAGCGTAAACTTCTAAAAAGGAATTAAAATAAGAATTTAACTATCGACGCTACTGAGGGTTTCGTATAACTGCAGAAATACGTCTTAAGTAAAGCAGAAGACACCGAAATAGGCGCGCAATAGCTCAAATTCTGCAGTAAACAAAACTCTCGGATAGCCCGCTGGAAAGAATTCTTCAGGTGGATCCCACGGCAGATGATTGGGCGATTTCATCTCCCACCGTCTTAATTGTCATGTGACAAACCTGGAGAAGGAGTGACCAATTGCCCTATAAAAAGGGATCGGACCACCCGCGGAGATTAGGATTACCATGTTATAAAAGTTATCATGTTCAGTTATTATATTAATTCCTCATCAATCACACGTTAAAGACTACAAGAATCTTTTGAATCGAGAAAAAACAAAACAGTAATAAAAGTTGAAGTGTAGACATCGTAACGGTAAATAAAATTGATTTTTGTTACATTAAATCAGTGAGTGAAGTGTTCTACCTCAAATTCCAATCCTCTTTGATTTGACGTTTGTCTTTTGCTAAAATGAAATAAATTACGAAAATGTACACTGATAATTCACGGGTTGCGTTGAATGATGGTATTACCTATGAGCAGAACGTTGCCCGCGGTTTTACCAGAAATCAAGCGTAAACCTTGAGAGACGCGATTTGTAAAATATTAATAAATTCTAATGAAATATTTGCAATTACATCGAGCTTGCCTTCCCCGATGGTGCTGTTGAAGAGCAGAACGTTGCCCGCGGTAGCACCTGGTGCGGAAGGTGGAGATTGATGCATCGGTCAATTAATAATTGCTGGTTAAAATACCAAAGGACAAATGCCAAGGAATCATCGTGCGGGGCGACGAGTGCAGCTACGAAAACTGAATTGTTATTATCGTGAAGCGCCGGCGACCGGCGACGAGCTTCTTGGTATCGCTACACCTCCGATCGTCAGGCAAGAGATCGAACCCCCTGCATTTGGGCGAACCCTGGTTGTTGGCGAGTGGACCACCCCGAAGCCCGACCAGGCCCAGGAGATATCAGGGGTTTCATCAGGTCCCATCTCGTGGAAGTTAATCCAAATCTCACAATAAGAAAGGTAGGGTACTTCACAGAATAATAATATTGAATATCTAAAACCGTTGTCTCAACTATCCCAGAGCGTAAATCCCTGGATTAGCTCAAAAGCGGTTAAATACGAGAACTCCCGGAAATCGCGCCCAAATAGAAAGTAGGGACGTAACATTAGGAGTTATTTTATTGGTGGCAGCGGTGGGATAATCCGCAATAGTTGAGAAATCAAATCAGTAAAATCAAGCGCGTAAAATCAAGAATCATGTCGGATCACGGTGAAAAGGACGAAGAGGAATTGCGAAAGCAAACAGAGATAATCCGACAGGCAAAGACAGCGTTAGAATCAAAGGGTGAATTGACCCCTTCCGAAACTTTATCTCAACTCCTCACAATATTAACGTTGTGGGATGAAAAATTCGAGCATTTAGAGTCAGTAACAGCAAGAGTAAAAAGATTAGAGAGGGAGCGTGCCGAAGACGTTCACAGTATCAAATCTGAGATAATTACCCCAAATCCGGTCGAAAAACGTCCAGTAACGCGTGAACTAGAAATTCGCGACTTTAAATCTAAACAAGATCCGATGGACGGAAAAATTCCAATCAAACTCGCGTTAGAGGCAGTTCCTTTCTTCGATGGCTATCGACCATCTGTTTTTCAATTTTTAAAGGCATGTGAACGGGCAAAATCAATGTTAGCCCCTCAGCAAGAAATGCAATTAACAAAACTATTAATGAATAAATTACGCGGACATGCTTTAATTGCGATAGGCGATTCTGATCTAATCACTCTAGACGAGTTCGGAAATAAATTGAAACAGTACTTCGCGCCGTGTAAAAATGTGAATCAATATAAAGGCGAATTGGGGTATACATTTAAAAAACCAGGAGAAAATATTCTCGATTACATAACTCGCGTTCAAAATTTGCGCTTAGCTATAATAGACGGGGAAAAACGAAATTATGGAGAAATATCCGCTACACTGCAGGAAAATATCAATGCGGACACACTGGAAGCTTTTATTAAAGGATTACCTCGTGAAATTTCTTTACGCTTGAGACAAGAACGTCAAGGACTAGGGCTGGATGAAATCTATGCTCTAGCCGTAAAAATTGACAAAGAAGTCAAACTAGAAGACGAGAGAATGAAGACAAGTTCATATACTCGTCAGCAACCTGTGTCCCGTGATCAAAGAGCGAATCCATCGGTACCCCAAAATAAACCAAATTCTGGACCGCCTAAATACGAAGGAGCCATACCGAAATGGCAAAATAACCAGCCGCGAAATAGCGGATGGCAAAACAATCAGCCGCGAAATAACGCGTGGCAACCAAATTCATTACAAAACAGCGGAGCTGCAACATCATCACCGAATCAATTAGAAATTTCTTGCAATTATTGTAAGAAATCGGGACATCTGATTAAGGATTGTTTCAAGTTCAAGGCCAAAGTAGAATCAGGAGAAATAGTCCCATACTCAAGAATGAATCAGGGAAACGAGCAGGGCCACCCGGAAACGTCTGGCGCAATCCGGAGTGGGAACCCTCCACAGCGTCAGAAAATAATGAAAATAGGAGTCCCAAAAACGGAAGAAGCAAAACCATCAGGAAAATCAACGCCCTGGAAACCGACGTTGGAAATCGAAGGAAAAAAGTCAGTGAAGGAACAACAAACGAAGAAGAAATCAATGGAGGAAGAAGACGAACAAATAAACGAACAGTAACTGTTCCTATTAATACCGTATGAAATATTCCAACAATACTAATAACATCTCCAAATCTGGAAGGGAAGGCACGATTAATGGTTGATTCGGGATCCGATGTCAACCTCATCAAGAAATCAATGGTAACAGCATCGACAATCGTCAACACTCAAGAAATCATATATATCCGTGGAATAATCGATTCGAATCAAGCTACCTTAGGGACTGCATCAATAATGATTGCGAATCATCCAGTGAATTTCCACGTGGTAAACGACGCACTGTTTGACGATGAAGACGGAATCTTAGGATCCGAATTTCTGTTACATCAAGAAGCCAGCATCGATTATGCAAAAAGGCAAATCAAGTGGGGAAATAACTATATTCCCTTTAATACATACGAGGAGATATTCGTGCCAAAAAGAAGTTCAGTCCCTTTCCATATTAATATTGCAAATCCAGAACTGCGTGAAGGATACGTAGGAAAATTGCACGTCAAAGAAGGAATCTATTTGGGAAATGCCTTAGTAACAAATCGAGAGGGAAAAGCCCATATGAGAATAATAAATAGTACGGACGAGGATTGTAATGTTGTAGTACCTACAATCGAAATACTTCCATTTGAAGAACGTTCCTATAAACGCTGTAACTTGACGAAAATATCGAAAGAAAATCGATTCGAAGAAATCTTGAAACTACTCAGGTTGAATCACTTAAACAAGGAAGAAAAAGAAAATGTGATACAACTAATAAAGGAAAACGAAGATCGTTTTCATCTGGCAGGAGAAATTTTGGAAGGAACAGATAGCATACAACACAGAATTCATACTACAGATGATATACCGATAAATACTCGGCAATATCGATATCCACCAGTTCATAAGGATGAAATAAATCAACAAATAAATGAATTATTGGAAACTGGTGTGATAGAATCATCTTCATCTCCGTATAGTTCTCCCATATGGATCGTTCCTAAAAAACCAGATTCAACAGGGAAAAAACGATGGAGAGTAGTAATCGATTATCGTAAATTAAACGAAAAAACGATAGGTGACGCTTATCCTCTACCAAATATTACAGAAATATTGGATCAATTAGGAAGCGCAAAATATTTCTCTACATTCGACTTAGCATCAGGGTTTCATCAGATTAAGATGGCACCAGACGACGCACACAAGACAGCATTTTCTACACCATATGGACATTATCAGTTTACAAGAATGCCCTTTGGATTAAAAAATGCTCCTGCAACATTTCAACGCCTTATGAATAGCGTTCTATCAGGACTTCAAGGAACCGAACTTTTTGTTTATCTGGATGACATAGTAATATATTCCCGTTCTCTTCGTGAACACGAAATAAAATTTACAAGATTAATGAAAAGACTACGGGAAGCAAAACTAATGCTTCAACCAGACAAATGCGAATTTTTACGACATGAAGTGATCTATTTAGGACACATAATTGACGAACATGGAGTAAAACCGGATCCAAAAAAGATTGAAGCAGTAGAAAATTTTCCTAGACCCAAAACCCCTAAGAACATTAAACAATTCTTGGGATTAATTGGATACTATAGACGATTTATACCTGAATTTTCAAGAAAATCGAAACCATTAACAAATCTATTAAAAAAGACAAAGAAATTTATTTGGGACAAAGAAGAAGAAGAAGCATTTCAAATATTAAAGAAAGCTCTAATATCTAAGCCAATACTTCAATACCCAGATTTCTCGCACCCGTTCAAAGTAACGACGGATGCTTCGGGTTACGCTATAGGAGGAGTGCTTAGTCAGGAATTTACCGGCGACGATCTTCCTATTGCTTATGCGTCCCGCTTATTAAATACAGCAGAACAAAATTATTCTACAATTGAAAAAGAATGTTTAGCAATTATTTATTGCGTAACACATTTTAGACCCTATTTATATGGTCGTAAATTTAAAATAGAAACAGACCACAAACCTCTAGTATGGATGAATTCAATAAAAGATCCAAATTCTCGAATTTGGAAATGGAAACTTAAATTATCCGATTACGAATTCGAAATAAATTATAAAAAAGGGGAAAGTAACCTCAACGCTGATGCGTTATCCCGCAATCCACCAGAAGTATGCCTACCGATAAGAGCAAGAGAGGAAGAGGATCCTCCAGAAGGCGAACCGCCTCAAAAGAAAAATTTACGGTCAACTTCACCGGAAGATTTCAAAGGAGCAATGACGAGAAGTAGACATTTAGCCTTCCCAAATAGGGAACTCAAATATTTAGAATTTCCAAAAAGGAGACGTAAACGCATACCAATACCAGAAGAATCAGAAGATGTAGATATGGAACAAAATACATTATCGTCAGAAACACCTCAAAATTTAGAACAAAAACGGAAAAGAACTCTATCAAGCGATTCATCAATTGCTGGTCCTTCACCAAAAAGGAAAATCCAAGAAGAACCAATTGACATCGCAGGAACATCACAAGAAGAAGAAGAATCAATTGAAACTACCGAAACACTACAAGAAGAACAATCAATCGAAACTACTGGAACACTACAAGAAGAAGAATCAATGGAAACCACAGAAACACCGCAAGACGAAGAATCCATGGAAATAATAGATATATCTCCATCACCGCCTCAATTATCACCAAGAACAACTACAAGTAGAAGCGAGGATACAATTCCTCATCAAAACCAATTGGTGATAAGAGAATCTAGAGATTCTCTTGCAAAAATAAAAGATAATAGAGTCATTTTCATCGGATTGGATGGAAGTCCAATCGATAGAGGTGCTAAAGAACTAGAAACAGAAAATCTACTACCAAATCATGTAGATCTTACCCTAGAAAGGGCCCGACCAGTACCAGATGGAGTAAGATATATAATAAGTTTACCAATCAAAGAAAATCCAAGAACTATTATACGACCTGATAACATTTTAAATGGTCTCATGTCATTATGGGACGTAGTCACGGAATTCGACCTGAAATCGTTCTCCATAAGTAGAACCCATAATATAGAAGACATACCATGGAAATATATCATAAATAGATTAAAGCACATCTTCGAAAACCTACCGATTACAATCACCATTTGCACTGGTGAAGTGGTAACACCACCTGAAAATCTGAGAGAACATATAATAAAAGAAAAACATACGTCGTCCAGTGGAGGACACAAAGGAGTTACGAAAACCTACCACAGGATACGACAAAATTACTATTGGGAAAATATGAAGAAGGAAATTCAAAAATTCATCAGAGAATGCCAAGACTGTCAAATGAAAAAGTTAACAAGAATAAAAATAAAACAACCAATGGTCTTGACAGATACTCCAGGTAAAGCGTTCGACAAAATCAGCATGGACATCGTAGGACCATTGCCAAAAACCAGAAAAGGAAGAACACACATACTAACGATACAAGATTTATTAACGAAATATTCAATAGCGATACCTTTAGCTCGAACCACCTCTGCCGATATAGCAGACGTATTTATAAAACGGTTTATTTGCCGATTCGGATCACCTAAAGCCATTTTAACTGATCAAGGAACAAATTTTACTTCAAATTTGCTAAAAATCATCGCTAAGCGATTCAAAATTAAACGTTATGTTACTACAGCTTATCATCCACAGAGTAACGGTTCGATAGAAAGATCGCATCACGTACTAACAGAATATTTAAAACAGTATACGACAAATGATGATAATTGGGATAATTGGATAGATTTAGCAATGTTTTCATACAACACTGCAGTACATGAGGGTACTAAATTTTCACCACATGAATTAGTTTTCGGATGCATAGCACGAGAACCTTCAAGCGAAAAACCTATTGGTGAAGATTTGGAACCTACATATGTTGAATATCTAAGAGATTTATTTTGTAAAATAACTAATCTGCAAACCCAAGCCCGAGAAAATTTGATAAAGGCAAAAGCCAAATCTAAACAATATTATGATCGGAAAATTAATCCACAAGATTTTAAAGCAGGAGATTTAGTATATCTTTTGAAAGAACCTCGGAGGACAAAGTTCGCAGATCAGTACTCAGGACCGTATAAAGTACTCGAATTGTTGCCTAATCAGAATGTTAAAATATTATCTGATGGAACAACTCGTACTGTACATATAAATAAACTTAAGCTCGCGTATATTAAGTCCTATCCAGGATGATAATCAAATAAAATAAAATTGTACACAAATAGAGAATAGATCGACAAAATGACTGAGTAATACAATACTTAGATTGTCGTCTATTACAGACCATAAAATTCTGTTCAGGAGCTTTCCAAAAGGAAAATTAGATAATTTTAATACGATTACTTGCGAGAGGAGACACATGGGACGAAGAGCGGGTACCCATAAAATTTCTATATATATATAGAATAAGATTTCGAGAGTACGAAATACTAAAGGGAAAATTATAAATCGTTATTAACATAACGATAGTTTAAACCAAATTTTTTTTTTAAAAAGGGGAATCACCATGATTTTACCATGGATAATTGTAATTAACTTGAATCTTGTTTCGGCCCTCATTGGATACGATTGCAATGGGCAACATTTAAACGTGACAATCGTTTCATTAAATTCAGTAGGAGATTGCGAAATTAACCCAATCTCCACAACAACAAAAGAAAGAACATTTGCATCTTTACACAAAATTCCTGTAGAAAATTTGGATATTTTTACGTATGTAAATTCCAAATTTGTCTACGTGGAAAAACACATAAGAACTGAATTAAAAACTCTATACAGAGACATAATTATTCAAAAATGCTTATTGGAACAGCAAATATTAAACAATGCTCTAATAATTGCTACACTGAAACCAGACGAATTTGCCAATATAGTCATGAAATCACCAGGACATATGGCACTAGTAGCTGGCGAAGTGATTCACATTGTTAAATGCATTCCTGTACAAGTTAAAATACGTAAAACCGATGAATGTTATATAGAGTTACCTATATGGTTGAAAAACAATTCTATGTTTTTAACACCGAAATCTCACATATTAACTACTCAAGGGACACATGGAGAATGTAGTCCCATTCTACCAGTCATGTATGAAATTGACCAAGCATGGCACAGAATTTCACCACATCCAATTGAAGTTCATCCACCTCAAATATTACATCCAAAAACAAAACTCAACTGGCATTATACATCTCCTTCGGATCTCGCAACCAGCGGAATATATACACAGAAGGAATTGGAAAATTTAAGGGACCACATTATGTTCCCTGCAGAAAAAGCAGCGATATTAAATACACTCGCCAGAGGAGTATCCGGGAAAAATATTCCCGTTGGATCAATTTCAATAATGGGAATTTTGGACGAAGAAACCATCACCACGTTGGCCGAAAATGCAGCAGCCAAATTCTGGAATGGATTTCTTAAATTTGGAACAGTCACCGCAGGACTACTTGGAGTTTTTATTATCATTAAAATAATAAAAACAGTATTTGATACCATTGTACACGGATATCAAATACATGCAGTCTATGGATGCGGACTACACTTGTTAGGGGCAATTTGGAGCTCCTTAACTACTTTAATAATACATTTTGCAAAGAAAAAGCAACCGTCATCGCAGAATGCAGATCAACCAGCAACAACTGACGAGGGACAACAACCGACTCCAGCAGCAAGAGAATTCAAGGAAGCCATCCAAGAATTGAAACAAATTTCCTCTGGAAATTTGCTTTCTAAGGGGGGAGGTGTCACGTCCCGAGACGTGGAGTCTACTATTATCTAACCCTTTAAATCGAATATATTTACTATTTCGTACTTTGGTGTATTGTAATCACCTAGTATACAAGTGTTGCCGATAAGGCATTGTAATCCGTAATCTACAAGAAGAAATCAAGTCAAGAATCAACGGACGGCAACAGTGAGCAGGAGGACCAGCATGAAGGAGGTAGCCGCACAGCTACTAGCCGCACACCAGCTAGCCAGTCGTGCGCACACAAAGGGGACCAGTGGACGCCAGCTGATGGGTCAGAGGCCCCTTCCGCCAGCGGAGTCGACACCTTCGCGAAGCTGCGCTCCTGATCATCGCCACAAATTTGCCCTCCCTATTATATCCCGTAAATCGAGCTCCAATACGGAACCGATGTATTTTAACTTCAATCCCTAGTATGTGGGCTGTACGAAACCAATCGTACAGAGCACATCGAAAACCCAGTAGCGTAAACTTCTAAAAAGGAATTAAAATAAGAATTTAACTATCGACGCTGCTGAGGGTCTCGTATAACTGCAGAAATACGTCTTAAGTAAAGCAGAAGACACCGAAATAGGCGCGCAATAGCTCAAATTCTGCAGTAAACAAAACTCTCGGATAGCCCGCTGGAAAGAATTCTTCAGGTGGATCCCACGGCAGATGATTGGGCGATTTCATCTCCCACCGTCTTAATTGTCATGTGACAAACCTGGAGAAGGAGTGACCAATTGCCCTATAAAAAGGGATCGGACCACCCGCGGAGATTATTACCATGTTATAAAAGTTATCATGTTCAGTTATTATATTAATTCCTCATCAATCACACGTTAAAGACTACAAGAATCTTTTGAATCGAGAAAAAACAAAACAGTAATAAAAGTTGAAGTGTAGACATCGTAACGGTAAATAAAATTGATTTTTGTTACATTAAATCAGTGAGTGAAGTGTTCTACCTCAAATTCCAATCCTCTTTGATTTGACGTTTGTCTTTTGCTAAAATGAAATAAATTACGAAAATGTACACTGATAATTCACGGGTTGCGTTGAATGATGGTATTACCTATGAGCAGAACGTTGCCCGCGGTTTTACCAGAAATCAAGCGTAAACCTTGAGAGACGCGATTTGTAAAATATTAATAAATTCTAATGAAATATTTGCAATTACATCGAGCTTGCCTTCCCCGATGGTGCTGTTGAAGAGCAGAACGTTGCCCGCGGTAGCACCTGGTGCGGAAGGTGGAGATTGATGCATCGGTCAATTAATAATTGCTGGTTAAAATACCAAAGGACAAATGCCAAGGAATCATCGTGCGGGGCGACGAGTGCAGCTACGAAAACTGAATTGTTATTATCGTGAAGCGCCGGCGACCGGCGACGAGCTTCTTGGTATCGCTACACCTCCGATCGTCAGGCAAGAGATCGAACCCCCTGCATTTGGGCGAACCCTGGTTGTTGGCGAGTGGACCACCCCGAAGCCCGACCAGGCCCAGGAGATATCAGGGGTTTCATCAGGTCCCATCTCGTGGAAGTTAATCCCAATCTCATAATAAGAAAGGTAGGGTACTTCACAGAATAATAATATTGAATATCAAAAACGTTGTCTCGACTATCCCAGAGCGTAAATCCCTGGATTAGCTCAAGAGCGGTTAAATACGTAACCTCCCAAAAAATCGCGGCCCCGAATAGGAAGTAGGGACGTAACACAATGTAATTATAATTGTTACTAAATAATATAAATAGCGCATATAAATACAAAGAAGAACATTCAATATTTACATTAACAAATCAATATACAGTATGTTCCGTAACCAGTGGTACCTAGTAGAGGACTTCTTTTTTGTGTAGAATCATCATATCCCCTGTTGTGTTAGCACTGAAAACAAATACAATATTAGTATAAAATTAAACGTAACCTATGAATAAACATGATACATGCGACACTTACTTCAGCTCCATCTCCACGCAGTCCACACCCTAGGCGATCATGCATGCTGCTGTGAACATTAACATTTATAAGAAAATATGTGTTTAATTATTATCTACTAAACAACATGCTAAACATTCGCACTTCGCGCATAACCATACTTTTCTGTCTTGCAGATAATGTGACACTCGATTTCCGCGACGTAGATAATTGGAAATTATTCAATTGCATAATTACGTTTGCCTAAAAATTAATTATTTAATAAATGCAGAATTTGCGTGTTGGTTATGTGGGAGTGGGGATGCACCTACAGCAAAACTGTACATTTGTGTTGATGCGTAGGTCCATGTGACGTCACGCGTAGGGAATTGGTTAGCAATTGTGGCCTTCAGATGGCGCTGTTGGATGTGTCAGGCGGGCAGCAGGACCTGCCGCGCATCTGCCATCGATCTGCCGGCAGACTCTGCTTGGCATGGGTCTGCAGGCAGGAGTTACCTTCACTTCACCGACAATCATTTCATCGACAATCATTTCACCGACACGATTTCATCGACACCACATTTTGCCGACAGTATTTTCTCACCGACACGTTTAGATCACCGACAATCATTTCATCGACAAACATTTCACCGACAATCATTTCACCGACAAGGGCCGTCTTAACAAATTTGAGCGCCCTGGGCTATAAAATTTGGTGCCTCAACACCTCAAGTAAACTGCAGTTTCTTCCCAATCGGTGCATGGCGGTACATCGTATAAATTTAATGGTTGTCGTGAAAAAAGAATTTCAACATACTCAATTCTTAACCGCCCTTGAATCACCAGCGACCCTGGGTTATAGCCCATTTAGCCCACTGAAAAAGAAGGCCCTATTACCGACAATGTTTAGTTACTTATCGATGTCAACTTCTAGTGCGTATAATGATTGTTATTGCAAACCATAAGTTATTGTTACGTATTCACAATTTTTCATAATTAATATTATTAATAACAAATTATAATGAATCCATAACATAAATTATTATATAAATTAACATTACTTTAGTTGTTACCTTAATTGATTAAATAAATTAGTACATAAATTAATATTGATCTTTATTATTGATTAATGTCAGAAAGTATAACATAGTGTTTTCCTTGATTAATATATCATAATAAATAACATAAATTATTACATAAATTAACTTGTATATAACTTGAATGAAACCATAAACATTAATAATTGTATCATTACAGATACAAGTTATGTGCTAATGCGCTCACAAAATCTATTTTTTTGTGTACGTTTCCCGATTTTCTATGATCCGTTGCACTCTTTCTTCTCTAAGTTTATCTTTCTTTTTCTTTTTTGCTGGGGGTTCACCACGTAATACTCGCTCAAGTGTATTTTCTACTATGACCTGTTCTTTTTGTATTTCAATTATAATTTTAAATAATGAAATCTTATGGCGATCAACTATACATTGCCAACGTCAATGCCATGATTCAATACAGTTTTGTCTTCGTTGAAAACCATTGATTTCATTATCGTGTACCGACCACATATCGGGTGGAAAAAGTGGGAGCTGCATTACCACTCTCCCATTAGGTTTTTCTTTCAAACTACTATTTACATATTATTTATTAAACCAATTAAGAATAATTTCTGCTTCGGGAGGGAATAAAGTTTTTAAATTATTAAATGCATTAGAAATTTCTGTATCTGGTAAGAATGCAAGGCATGGAATGCATCGTATGAGTGTACTGAATGATTCATCTGTTCCGTACTTTGCTACTAACCCGTTCTCCTGTATTTTCCTATATACATTTTGACACGGATGAAAGAAACACCCTTTTATTTTAGTGGACGGAAAAATGGATTTGATTGCATTTATCATTGCAATTTCGAAATCTATGAGAATAAATTCAGGGCGCAATGCTATGCCTAATTTAGAAGGTAAAATTGAAATTTCCTTCAATAATAACTTATAGATTTCCTGCATTTTTATGATAATAGTGCGTAAATTAAAGGAACAGTTGGGCCTTCCTTATTATTAATATTGCCATGTATTGTGTACAATTGTTTAAAGAGAGTAGGAACCATTTTGAAAGTTCCATCCATGAACCATGTCTTCATTTTTGCCAAAGATTTAATATTGTCGTCTGTAGTAAATAATATTATACATTCTAATTCTTCTTTTATTATTTTAACAAATGGTTTTCCATCTAAAGTTTTAGACAGATCGTCGGGCAAATTAATTTCGTCTATACTTTGAGGCTCGGTAGGCTCATTAAGGGGGTAGACACGGGTAATGCAGCGCGCTGTATACCGACACAATCTGGCCCGAAACATGGGTTTAGTAGAATACGCTTTTCGTCCTTATATGAGCGAATTTTGGGCTGGGCGAGGTCTCATTCGAAAGAGAAAGGTTCAGTGCAGCGCGCTCTGGTCATGGTTCGACGAGATTGTGTTGATATCTAATAATATGAGTGTTCAAAGTACAGCAAAAATCGACAAAATACACCCGCATGAACCAACGTATTTTTAGGTCACTAAAAGAGTCTTGTGACTCAAACGATGACCAGAGCGCGCTGCACTGAACTTTCCTCTTTCGAATGAGACCTCACCCAGCTCAAAATCTGCTCATATAAGGACGAAAAGCGTATTCCCGTAATTGCATTCCCAATTACGAGTTCCGCCATATTGGCGATAATACAGAGCAAGTCACGTGACAAATTTAGTTGAGCTAGTAGACACGAGATGGCGCCTACTCGGGAGGACTGCCAACGTGGAGTCATAGCAAAACTGAAGCGTTAGCTGGATACACAAGCCACAGTAAAAGCGTGATGCAGTCAATGTATGAATTTTCGGACGATTGTAGGTTAGGTTATATGCATTTTAGGCATATAACTGCTGGGAACTGTGTACATTTAGTAAATTAACGCTTTTATTGTAACACATACATCACTTGAAACCGCTGTCGAATTTATGTTATAATTATATGGCCACATTATTTAAAATAAAAAAAGAGATTGGAACTTTTTTACTAATACTGGAAATATTGATTTACTGATATCAT
The DNA here is from genome assembly GCA_947577245.1 of Andrena bucephala. Taxonomy (NCBI): domain Eukaryota; kingdom Metazoa; phylum Arthropoda; class Insecta; order Hymenoptera; family Andrenidae; genus Andrena; species Andrena bucephala. Next base: position 51,602,977 of record OX387716.1, on the reverse strand, counting down.
ATTTTCAGAATGTGGAAGTTACACCAATTATATGCAATTATTGCTCTTATTATTATTCTTCCGACTATTGCATATAACATACAACAAGGAAAAGTCTCTAAATCAGTCAACAGTTGACTCCCTGATTTTTTTTGTAATTCTTTACGGTCCTATGCAGAGATGGGCATTATTTAAATAAAAGAATATACTTCCGAATGGCCCCAGTGGCCAATCGACACGATGTTTGGGGTAGGGTGTGTGTACCCTAAATCTAAAATTTTATTTAGCTCCGGGTATTTATTAGTTTCCTTTGTTTATTCGAAAGCGTTTCATCTTGAGCTTCGAATAATTTTTCATCTTTCATTATATCTTTATCCTAAGGTCGTATTCAGATATATTGGTCGGTCGATTCTTTTTCGCGAACAGCGATCGAGGAGAAATCAGCGACCACTATCTGACGATCGTGGATTTGTCTGTTGGAGTTACGCGGCCACCCAAGGGTATGGTGGGGTAACGGGAATGCTGCGCGGCTCCGTCTGAACGTAGCCGTGTGGCTGTCATGACTAATACGAGATGAAGCTATCGAGAAAGAATCAATGTTCTGACCAATAAAGCTCCTGAATTTTTTCGGAGCTAAGGCACACCTATTCTGATGTGTGTATTTCTACGCTGCAGCTCGGTTTGGCCTATACACAACAGAAGCTTGGCGCTATCCCCTCCACTTCTGGCTCACTCTTGTTCTGCGAAGGCGAGAGTGAGATGGAACGAGAGCGAGTCAGAAAACGTTGCAAACAGGAGCACCGAGGCAGCTAAGCGGTACCTATGGTGGGAGTATACGCGACGGGCGCGAGTGCTCAGATGGAATCGTGACTGTTCGATGCATCCGCGCCACGATCAGATAGCCAGGCACGGCACGAGTCTTTTTTGCGCCATAAGCGAGCTTGACAAATTCCGCCATTTATTATAATACATTAATTGAGCTTCTTCATGACCTTACTCTACTCGTAGTTTAAAACCGTTGTAGTATAATTTGTAGTATTTCATTTAAAAATTTATTTTCAACAATGCCAACAATGAAAAGGCCATTTTGCATTTCTTGTCAACCTTACGCCCTAGCAGTTGCCTAATTTTGCAGAGTAAAGTCATAAATAATCTCAAATAAATGTAATATAATAAAGGGCGCAATTTGACAAGTTCGCTTAGGGCGCAAAAAAGACTTATGCCGGGCCTGCGTCAAGTTTTTGCGAAGCGGTTCCCGTGCTCACCGTAAGCACTTGCGACCATCGTGCACGCCCGTCGCGCATACAAAGGACGGAGTGTCAGGCGTCCGAAAGACGGAGCGAGACAAAATATCAACGCGTCGTCTGTCTCGTACTGTCCTCGCTCGCTTTCAGTGCCTTCGCTCGCTCTCTTTCCATCTCGCTCTCGCCTTCGCCGGACAAGAGTGAGACAGAAGTGGTGGGGATAGCGAAAAGTCCGTACCGTGTACACCAAACAGAGCCCGTAACGATCTTAGATGCTCGAATAACTGACGAGAACCTTTGTGGCCCGAGCCGCACGAGATCGCCGTTGCTCAGCGATGTGTCATCGATTATATAGAAACAGAATTTGTTTTTTTTTTCATCGTATCAATATGAAAGTGACACAAATGGATTCCTGGCATTCTCCCGATTAAATTGACAGAAAATAATTTAAATCAGACTATTTTTAACGAAACGGGCTTCCAATTCTGCAAACAAATTTCACGTAATTTCCTTAATTATGGTCCGAATAATATCATTTTTGGGGCCAATTTGATCGAGAAAACACGACGAATCGATTCACGTCACTTTCGCAAAGATCTGATTAGAAATGCAGAACTGAAGATTTGTCACTGCTTAGTGCGTAACATTGTATGGCCCCGCTGGATTCGAGCGTCGAAACCCACGAAACTCAGCGAGTTGCATGATTGCTAGTGTGAAGGACAAGAGAGGACTTTGCATGGCGAAGGAAAGTCAGCCTTCTATAGAACTCAAATCGAGAAAGACTTTGCTGACAAACTTTACATATGTATATTCGCGTCAAATAAATACTTTAATTGTAAAATTTAGACGACAAACTATTGTTGAATTTCGCCAGTTCTTACATATGCATCACTTGGTTGGGAATTCCTGATCCCAGAGTTTCATGCATTTACCTATTGAAATGTTGCTTCAAGTCATCGGGAAATTGCATTACTTCTTCTCGTACATACATATATGTATCTGTTCGCGAGTAGGTGTCACGAGTGACACGGCTTTGGTTTCTCAAATAAATGCACATTTATTAGGGCCCTCGGTCGACGGCGACTTGAGTCATCCAGTACTGAATATGAAATTGTTCATATTTCTCACTACACCTTGATAAGAGTGTTACCACCGATGGATTCGTGAGTTTATGTCCACGAAAATGAGTCGAGACGCGAAGCAATTCGGTCTATTTTTTCTTATGAATACATGATTAGGACACACACACTACGTTCACTAAAAATAGACCGAATTGCTCCATGTTTGGCATCATTTTCATCAGTAATGCAGTGCTCTGGTGAAGAACATCGTAATACGGAGCTAATATTCTAGGCCCTAGAATCTACGATATTGTCAATGTGCAGTTGAAACGCACGCCGCTTCACACTATCGTTTCTTAGCATTTATACGGGGTGATTCTGTAGCTAGAATCGTCAAACGCGATGCTCGCCAACAATCATGTGTCTCGCTGAGTTTCGTGGGCTTCGACGCTCGAAACCAGCGGGACTATACAATGTTGCACGCTAAGCAGTGACGAATCTGATGTTCTGCAATTTCTAATCAGATCTTTGCAACAGTGACGTCAATCGATTCCTTACAATTTTATATATAATGTTTGTTCATAACTGCTTCTTTCTGCATAGGACGTGTAATAAGTGTATTTCATGTTCTGTTTCGGTGCTTTGCAAGTAAAAAAATGTCTAACCTAACAAACTTCATTTTCTGGGGACATCCCCTCATCTATTTTCCCTTTTCACTTATAATTCCTTACTGCTAACGTAGAATATTGTAGCATAAGCACATTTCAAGTAATTAAAATGTACAATGAATTTTCTATGTTTGCAGTACCAGCCGACTTCCGTTTAAATTTTTATAAGTACAACGCAACAGCTGAGAATTTCTTTCCTTATTCAGAATAAAATACGGAAATAGCAAACAGCTCCCTCTCGCGTTTACCGGGCAATCGGCGATCTATCGGTATTACCATTTCTGCACTGAAATGGTATTACCCATAGATACGCGGCTGCCTGTGCACGCGAGAGGGAGCTGTTTGCTATTTCCGTATTCTATTCTGAATAAGGAAAGAAATTCTCAGCTGTTGCGTTGTACTTATAAAAATTTAAACGGAAAGTCGGCTGGTACTGCAAACGTAGAAAATTCATTGTACATTTTAATTACTTGAAATGTGCTTATGCTACAATATTCTACGTTGGCAGTAAGGAATTATAAGTGAAAAGGAAAAATAGATGAGGGCATGTCCCCAGAAAATGAAGTTTGTTAGGATAGACATTTTTTAATTAGCAAAACACTGAAACAGAACATGAAATACACATCCTATGCAGAAAGCAGTTATGAACAAACATATATAAAATTGTGTTTGATGTTGAATCCAACGCGTGATTATTATGTGGTTCCTCCTCGAAGTGACAGAAAATATAACCTATGTATATGCTATAAGACAATAAATATTTAGCGGCTATTTCGTTGTATTACGCTACATTTGTGAACTTTTCATCATCCTTCCGAAACATTATTATTACGCCGCAACAGTATCTTTAGGAAATCGGGTATAGCATATAGGTTATATTCTCTGTCACTTGGAGGACTGGATTTTCTGTCCTCGAAGTGACAGAAAATATAACCTATATGCTAGACCCGATTTCCTAAAGATACTGTTGCGACGTAATAATAATGTTTCGGAAGGATGATAAAAAGTTCACAAATGTAGCGCAAAAGAACGAAATAGCCGCTCAACATTTATTGTCATATAGCGTATACATAGGTTATATTTTCTGTCACTTCGAGGAGGGGACCATAGACATATATAGACGGAGGAGCGTAAGCTGAGGGGGGTGGCAAGGTTCGCGGTAAGGGGAGCGATACGAGTAAATCGGATAAGGCTGTGGTTATCAATGCCGAATGCATCCGAAGCTAACCGACGCGCCTGTATCTGAACCTATGCCTTTACCCCTCCAAGCCTTCCTTCCCCACGCCGATAGTCCCATCTTCTGATCCGTCTATATATGTCTATGGAGGGGGCCATGTAATAATCACGCGCATCCAGCCTACGCATTTTTTTTATGAAAAATTATTTAAATCGGACTATTTTTAACGAAACGGGCTTTCAATTCTGCAAACAAATTTTTCACGTAATTTCCTTAATTATGGTTTGAGTTGTATCATTTTTGGGGCCAATTTGATTGAGAAAGTATAAGGAATCGATTGACGCCACGATCGCAAAGATCTGATTAGAAATTGGAAAACTTCAGATTCATCAGTGCTTAGTGCGCAACATTGTATGGCCCCGCTGGTTTCAAGCGTCGAAGCCGACGAAACTCAGCGAGACACATGTGTAAAATAACATATTTGCAGTTTTATAATTGAAGATGTAGTGAACGTTACAGGACTGTCTTTATATATGGCTCTCACAAACAAAATCGCCTGACTTGTTAGACATGAAACCGGGCATACAAATGGTTGCGCATATCGCCGAAAGCATCAGAAAGAATATGTACAGTCTTCCAATGTTTCAATTGTTGAGAAGCCTTTGGGCTCAGTTTATCGGGAAAGACCTACCCACCCCACTGTTTTGCTTTCTCGTTGCGAGCGTGGACCTTCGGGTCCTAGTAGACCGCCCGTTGACAGCCGAGAACAATAAAACCGACGAGCTAGATAAAATACCCAGTACAGAAAAATAAAATGTTCGTGTTTTTGATAAGTATTGATGAAAGTATTACCGATGAATTTTTTAGGATTTCCCGATGAAAATTATATCAAACATGGAGCAATTCGATCAATTTTTATTCAACGTAGAGTGTGTTCTAATCATGTATTCATAAGAAAAAATAAACTGAATTGCTTCGTGTCTTGACTCACCAACAATCCATGAATGGTAACACTCTCATCAAGGTGTAATGAGAAATTTTCAACATTTCGTATTCAGTACTGGATGACTCAAGTCGCCGTCGACCGAGGGTGTACCGCTGGTGCGCTATTTCACTCGCACTCGGTTCACATCGTGCGGTCTCCTTGTCAAGCGGTCCGAGCGAGGGCCCTGATAGGGGTGAATTTATTTGGGAAATAAAAGTCGCGTCATTCATGACACCTACTCGCGAACAGATATACATATGTACGAGAAGAAACAATGCAATTGCCCGATGACTTGAAGCAACATTTCAATAGGTAAATGCATGAAACTCTGGGATCAGGAATTCCGAACCCAGTGGGGCATATGTAAGAACTGGCGATATTCAACAATAGTTCGTCGTCTAAATTTTACAAGTATTTATTTGACGTGAATATAAAGTTTGTTAGCAAAGTCTTTCTCGATTTGAGTTCTGTAGAAGGCTGATTTTCCTTCGCCATGGAAAGTCCCCTCTTGGCCTTCTCGCTGGCAATCATGCGACTTGCTGAGTTTCGTGGGCTTCGGCGCTCGAAACCAGCGGGGCCATACAATGTTGCGCGCTAAGCAGTGACAAATCTGCAGTTCTGCATTTCTAATCAGATCTTTGCGAAAGTGACGTCAGTCGATTCCTCATGTTTTCTCGATCAAATTGGCCCCAAAAATGATATAATTCGGACCAAAATTAAGGAAATTACGTGAAAAATTTGTTTGTAGAAGTGAAAGCCCGTTTTGTTAAAAATAGTCCGATTTAAATTATTTTCTGCCAATATAACCGGGAGAATGCCAAGAATCCAATGGTGTCACTTTCATATTGATACGATGAAAAATAAACAAATTCTGTTTCTTTATAATCGATGACACATCGCCGAGCACGACGATCTCGCGCGGCTCGGGACACAAAGGTTCTCGTCGGTTATTCGAACTTCTAAGATCGTATTCAGATTTATTGGCCGGTGAGTTTCGTAACTAGGGGTGTGCGGTTACCCGATTTTTCGGGCTCGGGACGGGCCGGCAACTTTCGGGCGGGATCGGGCGGGGTCCCGATACTTTCGTATTGCTCGAGATCCCGACAGTTTCGGGACCCCGAGACTCGATTCGGGCTACAAGCATAGCCGCCATGAGCGGACAATTTGATTTCAGGTCGGCTCGGCAAAACTCGGACGCGATCGGACGATATCGTTACCAGTAATAGATTAAAATTATTACCTGAGAACATAGAAAAATTATGTTTCTTACACGTTAATTTGAAATAATAAAATATTCGCCTCCTGTATATTGTTGTTATTATGAAACTTCCAGGAAATATTCCTTTTTGTATGCTTATAGTTCGTACGTTTTCTATTTTAAATCTGAACCTATCCGGAAAAAGATAATACCCTATATATTCCCTTTACATAAAGTACTAAGTATGAAGTATATTTTATTCAGATTTTAAAATATTGTCGATATAAAAATAGTCTTCTTCCCAAGTTCTGAACATGGTATTTATTTAAGTACGTATATGGACGTATTCAGTATTCACAGACTATTTGGTAGCAATGAATATACATATATATGTAAATAAATAATAAGATACAAATTATGATTCAACAGGAGACAGAAAGGTAAAAACTTATCACTCTGGTATCGATATAAATGATATACATAATTCTTTCCGTCTCGGTCCGCTCGTAATAGCTGGCTTTCGAGCCGATCGTGTCCGAGTTTTGCCAAACCGACCTGAAATCAAATTGCCCGCTCATGGCGGTCATGCTTGTAGCCCGAATCGAGTCTCGGGATCCCGAAACCGTCGGGATCTCGAGCAATACGAAAGTATCGGGACCCCGCCCGATCCCGCCCGAAATTTTCCGACCCGTCCCGAGGGCCGAGAATCCGAGCCGCGGGACGATCCGCACACTCCTATTCGTAACGCGTATTCTCTCGTCAGCGCAGAACACGAGTGAGCCAGAAGTGGTGGGGATAGCGCCAAGCTTCTGTCATGTATAGGCCAAACCGAGCTGAAGCGTAGAAATACACGCATCAGAATAGGTGTGCCTTAGGCCTTAGCTCTGAAAAAATTCAGGAGCTTTATTGGTCAGAACATTGATTCTTTTTCGATAGCTTCATCTCGTATTGGTCTACGCATTACTTCGTGACGCACACAACTACATATGTACTACGCCGACAATAAGAATAAATAACAGCCACACGTCTACGTTCAGACGGGGCCGAGCAGCATTCCCGTTACCCCACCATACCCTTCGGTGGCTAGGGAACTCCAACTGACAAATCCATGATCGTCAGATGGTGGTGGCTGATTTCTCCTCGATCGCTGTTCGCGAAAACGAATCGACCGGCCAATATATTTGAATACGACCTTAGGATAAAGATATAATGAAAGATGAAAAATTATTCGAAGCCAAAGATGAAAGGCCTTCGAATAAACAAAGGAAACTAATAAATACCCGAAGCTAAATATAATTTTAGATTTAGGGTACACACACCCTCCCCCAAACCTCGTGTCGATCGACCACTGGGACCATTCGGAAGTATATTCTTTTAATTAAATAATGCCCATCTCTGCATAGGAGCGTAAAGAATTACGAAAAAAATCAAGGAGTCAACTGTTGACCGGTTTGGAGACTTTTCCTTGTTATATGTTATATACAATAGTCGGAAGAATAATAATAAATGCAATAATTATATTTTCTGAAAATATGATATCAGTAAATCACTACTTCCAGTGTTATTAAAAAATTCCAATCTCTTTTTTTATTTGAAATAATGTGGCCATATAATTATAACATATATTCGGCAGCGGTGATGTATGTGTTACAGTAAAAGCGTGAATTTAGTAAATGTAGACAATTCCCAGCAGTTCCTAGTCAATGTATACCTAAAATGCATATAACCTAACCTAAAGTCGTCCGAAAATGCATGCATTGACTGCATCACGCTTTTACTGTGGCTTGTGTATCCAGCTAACGCTTCAGTTTTGCTATGATTCCACGTTGGCAGTCCTCCCGAGTAGGCGCCATCTCGTGTCCGCTAGCTCAACTAAATTTGTCACGTGACTTGCTCTGTATTATCGCCAATATGGCGGAACTCGTATTTGGGAATGCAATCACGGGGATACGTTTTTCGTCCTTATATGAACAGATTTTAGGCTGGGTGAGGTCTCATTCGAAAGAGGAAGGTTCGAGACAGCCCGCTCTGGTCATCGTTTGAGCCACAAAACTCTTTTAGTGACCTAAAAATACTTGGATTCCTGCGGGTGTATTTTGTCGACTTTTGCTCTACTTTGAACACTCATATTATTAGATATCAACACAATCTCGTCGAACCATGACCAGAGCGGGCTGTATCGAACCTTCCTCTTTCGATTGAGACCTCACCCAGCCCAAAATCTGCTCATATAAGGACGAAAAACGTATCCCCCCAAACCCATGTTTCGGGCACATTATGTGGGTATTACAGCGCGCTGCATTACCCGTGTCTACCCCCTTAATTCTTCATTTACGTAAAATTTGCTGTTTCAGGGCATTGTTGGAAGGAAGATGTGGCTGAATGGATCTTTCTGTATCTACGATTACATTTCTAACTATTTTACATGGCTTCTCCTCCGTAAGTTCAGCTAGTTCTTTCACCGTATTACTAGTTTTCATTATTTGAAATCGCGATGCCTCCGGAGCATGATTGTGCTTTGAAATGTTATGGGAGCGAATTATGTGCTTTCCATCAACATACATTGTATTCGTGATTCCATTACAGCTAGTGCCTTCCCTGCCTTTTTTTCGCACACCCAGTAGAATAGATTATTCCTGTTTCTGCATTTAGTGTATACAAAGCCTTTAATACATATTTTTGGTTTCCCGCGAATAGAGGAAATAATTTGGACTATTTGGTCCACAGTATTCTCACTCGGTCCAGATGAATTCATACCGTTCAATATGTAGAAGAGAGTCAGACAGACCGGCCACTTTCAGTTTTTGTACTGTAAGTTGGGCTGTGGACAAAGTTTTGGTTTATTGCGGATATACAAAGCAAATTGAAAAAACCACGGCATTTATGTATAGCTAATAGTCTAAAAATAATGTACGTAATATGACTTAATTACCTGAGAAATAAGAAATCAGCTATGAAAGATAACCTTTTTCGTCCGAAACACCAGCGTAAACGATATATGATTAGAAACTCTGGTTGCTACGGACTCTAGAATTTACTTATTTCTCCATCGATAGTGCAGTTAACTAACATTACAAGCGAGATTCTGGCTTCGGCTGATACTAATCATTTAATGCACTGATACGATGCATTCCTTGTCTAGCATTTTTACCACATACAAAAATTCCGAATACATTCAATAATTTAAAAACTTTAACATGGAACAGCGAATATAATGTATGTTGGTGGAAAGCACATAATTCGCTCCCACAACATTTCAAAGCACAATCCTGCTCCGGAGGCATCGCGATTTCAAATAATGAAATCTAGTAATACGGTGAAAGAATTAGCTGAACTTACGGAGAAGAAGCCATGCAAAATAGTTAAAAATGTAATCGCAGATACAGAAAGATTCATTCAGCCACATCTTCCTTCCAACAATGGCTTGAAACAACAAATTCTACGTATACGAAGAATTAATAAGCCTACCGAGCCTTAAAGTATAGACGAAATTAATTTGTCCGACGATCTGTCTAAAACTTTAGATGGAAAACCATTTGTTAAAATAATAAAAGAAGAATCAGAATGTATAATATTATTTACTACAGACGACAATATTAAAACTTTGGCAAAAATGAAGACATGGTTCATGGATGGAACTTTTAAAATGGTTCCTACTCTCTTTAAACAATTGTATACACTACATGGCAATATCAATAATAAGGAAGGCCCAACTGTTCCTTTAATTTACGCACTACTATCATCAAAAAAGCAGGAAATCTATAAGTTATTATTGAAGGAAATTTCAATTTTAGCTTCTAAATTAGACATATTATTGCGCCCTGAATTTATTCTCATAGATTTCGAAATTGCAGTGATAAATGCAGTTGTTTGAGAGTCTGACCGTTGGCCACGTGAGAGTATACCGGTTTTAGGTTAGGTGCAACAAGTAAAGCACAGCGTTGATGGTGAGAAATGTACAATGATGGTATTTATTTGATACACTCGCGGAGTGAGTCACGCTTGATAAAAGGGTGAGCGGTGAGAAAAGGCACGTTGTGCTGAACAATCGAAACTCTCGCTGAGAGTTTCCACGCACACTGACCACGCGATCACACCACGATCCACGATCGATTACGCGAGAGATGAGAAAGAACCTGCCATGAGGTGAGCTGAGCGATTCTCGCTGAGAATCGTGAGCACAGAGATTCTCGATGAGAATGGTGAGCACTACAAACGATATAATGAGCCGATTCACTAGTTATGTGTTAAACTGTTTGACGCGTCTACTCACATACTCTGAGTGAACAAGAATGAAAACCGTTGGGCAATCCGACTTCCCGTACGGGTCGTCTCGAACAGTGATGCCAGAATGAGGACGGGAGCGCTCGAGAATTTCCCCCACCTCGCATGCACACTACGCCGGAGCTGCGTGTCCGTGAGCTCGGCGCTTCGGACAACGTCGGGAAGACGAGAGAGAAAACGAATGTGTGTCTTTCTCTCTCGCTCTTGAAACGCTGTGATCCAAGGTGGGGTGCAAGCGACACGCGGCCGTGCGCGATCTTCCTGAGTGCCTCGAGGCTCGAGATACACTTTTTACTTTCTGACATATGTATAATACTCTTGTAATGAAAAAAAATTTGGAAAAAATTTTGTTAGGGAAATCACGTTTTAAGACCTCCTGATCACGTTTTGACTATTTAGAAAAGAGCTTTTTTTTAAATATCTCATGTATTTTTTATCACGATTACGTTTAAACGGCAAAATGGATTTCAATGAAACTTTATATTAAAATTTTATATTCTTGTCTTAAGATCCGATTAGATCACGAAAAATGATAATTACCCGTTATGGTTCTTCGATTTTTCAGATATACGAACTAAATTCTACATAAAAAAAAGTTAAATAAAGTTCTTCTGTAACTTGTTTAACAGAGAAAAATGTACATTCATAATTGAGGCATTTGATGGAAAAAGGGCACATACGCCAAAATGCCATTTCAAGAAAATCGATTTCAAAGTTTTCATTATAGTATAACTTAATAAAAAGTAATGCAATTAAATCAAATTTTTTTAAGGATGTAGTTACCGTGTCGTTCAAGCGTTCTGAATACAGAATTCATGATTTAAAAATGATATGTGTCTTTATTTATAAATTTTAAACAAGTGGTTTATGTGCCCTTTTTCCATCAAATGCCTCAATTTCCTGTGTTCATTTTAAATTTCCGTACTTTTTATTTGAGCTATTTCTATTTTTCAAACCTTAAAATGAATTTTTTTATTAAAAGACGAATATTTTGATACTGTACATTGGTGAACTTTGTTAAAATTAGAATTCACTCTTGGCCAGTACCATGCACGCTGTAGAAGCCTTCGATAAAAAATATTTTTTCAGAGTATTCAAACGTAATTATATCAAGTTGCGACAAAGAATCACGCACTATTTACAAATTAATTACGCGCAGCGTGCACGTTACCGCTCGATGGAAACTACGGAAAAGTGGTGGTCTCTTCCATCGGGAGGGAAATGTAAACAATTGGTTATGCGAAGCTAACATCGCGATACATGTTGTACACTAAAATGTACAAAAACATTACAAAAATAGAAAAGAAAGGCAGCACGTAAATATATCAATTGGGTTCGATATATTGACGAGATGTAAGACTGAAATAATGGTACAATTGTTTAGATTTCCAAAGGATAGAAAGCAAGCAAAGGAATTTACTATAATACATGTTACAGAATTTCGAGATAATTGTTACATATAAAATGAATATAATTAAGAATATACATTTATTTGTACAATTATCTCGAAGTTCTCTCTATGAATCATATGTACAGCAAGCAAGCGAATTTATTGCAAGGATAGAACAAGAATTGCGTGAGGTAAATCGAACAACTATTTACATATTCGCGATGTCCAAAAATCGAATGAAATAAGAAATGGATGAAATTGATAATATTCTGGACATCACTAATTTGCATTACCCGACGTAGAAGGAACATCCGCGAGGCCATCAACGGCATGTAAACGTAACCTACTCTTTTGCTTCTTCGCAAGAATTGGATATAAATGCTCAGATGACATGAGAGATAGATGTATGTCATCTACCTCCATGGTCTGAGCTGTGTCCCCGTACGCCTTTAATGCCGATTTCGTTACGCAAATGGCATTAACGAGGGTCGAACAAAGTCGGTTTCGTTTCTTGTTCTTTATGTCGGGAAGCATGGAAAACGATCTTTCAGCATCGGCGTTTGAATATGGAAGACTTCTAATGGAATTTAATAATTTCTGCAAACATGGATATTTAAATGAGCCTTGATCGTTTCGCGTTAACAACACCGTTTTCCAAACATCATCAAAAGCTAATGTACAAAGCATCTGCTTGTCTTTATATGCAAAATTCAGGTGCAATGTCGACCATTCTTTTTGCAAACCGTCTTCGTCGAAACCGCCCAATTTTTGAGCAATAAAGAGAACACTTTTAAAGGAAGTGTCTCTGTCAGTATCTACTAATGCCAAATGAGGCTCAAAAACACGTAACTTGCTCAGAAATTCGTCATCGATTGGCAATCGATTACGAATTTCGTTTGCAGCCGTTATGTAAAACTTAATACAATTTTCTCGAACGGTTTGGACAACATCGGGTTTGCCTTCTGCAACTAATTGACAAAGAAAAGTGTCACAATCCGGACCTAAATGAATACTATCTAATGCGATTTGATTATCGCATCTTGAAAAATCTATTAATTTTACTGAATCCATGTGCTTCAAAAGCTGCGGTTTCAAAAAATGACGTAAAATATCGTACAAAAGAGTTTTGGCAGTATTTTGAAGCAAATGGATCCTTGTTTGTTGCGACTGAAAGAATAAACTAAAGTCATTAAAATACTCTAGAACGTATTTCAAAAACAGAAGATATGCTTTCGCTTCTGGCTTTTGCATGATGATAAGCAGATGATCCCCAGACTTTGTCTTCTCACTTACGACCAATTCTTTCAGAAATTGCAACACACTGTCCCAATTTTCTAAAAGTGTAACTACGGATGAATAACGCGATAACCATCGCGTAGTACACAATTTTAAAATTTTGCGGTCAGTAAATTGATAACATTGTTGGAAATCGCAAAAAATGGCCGAGCGTTTGGGACTGCTATAAATGAATGTAGTGACTTTCCGTAATAATTCCTCGCAGACCTCGGGAATGGTAGCGCATGCTTTATGCACTACCAATGCAGAGGAGTGACATGGACACGGCATGGTGAAAAAATTTTCACCGCGAATTTCTGCAAGTTTGGTCTTGAATGACGAGTGACACCCTGTCATGACAGAAGCGTTATCACACGACAAAGCAAGAATGTTTCCGAACGGAATTTGCTTTTTCCACATGGAGTTCTTAAAGGAGGTAAATATTTTATCGGCAGTACATTCTCGCGCGTCAAGATTAATTAATTCTACTAATTCCGTTCGAACATTCAAAGTCTCGGGTGCGACATACCGAACAATAAATGACATCCATTTCTCATTGGTAATGTCGCATGTTTCATCAATAAATACTGAAAACTTAGAATTCTGTAAAACCAGACTAAGACGCTCTGTTTCCCGAGGACACAGAACGTTCGATATAATATTAGAACACTTTGTTCGACCACACGTCATACGTTCCAAAACATCAGGATCTTTCCCAACGTCTTGGAAAAGTTGAAGAATCGCCTCTGCGGATTGATGCGAAATATTTTTCTCGGCAACTAATGCAGCAAAACGAATAACCAAAGCATAAACAAAACATAAACAAAGCATACGCGACCACAGATCGCGGATCTGACCGTCAAATGTACTTGACGAAAACCAGACCCGAGCGAACCCTCGAAACGGGAAACGAAAAGAATAGATAGGAAATCGTAAAATAGTAAGAAAAATTCAGAAAGGAGAAAAATCGAAGAAAAGGCTAAAAGAAATAACAGCAAGGTAATGGTGACAATCCCGAACTTCCACAGATGCATTTACCAGTTACATTTCTCTCGTATTCTTGTACAATAATACCTTTATACCAATTTACACATTTTAGTGTACAACATGTATCGCGATGTTAGCTTTGCATAACCAATTGTTTACATTTCCCTCTCGATGGAAGAGACCACCACTTTCCCGTAGTTTCCATCGAGCGGTAACGTGCACGCTGCGCATAATTAATTTGTAAATAGTGCGTGATTCTTTGTCGCAACTTGATATAATTACGTTTGATGTGATTACGTTTAGATTTTAGATTTTAGATCATACTCTGAAAAAATATTTGTTATCGAAGGCTTCTACAGCGTGCATGGTACTGGCCAAGAGTGGATTCTAATTTTAACAAAGTTCACCAATGTACAGTATCAAAATATTCGTCTTTTAATAAAAAAATTCATTTTAAGGTTTGAAAAATAGAAATAGCTCAAATAAGAAGTACGGAAATTTAAAACGAACACAAGAAATTGAGGCATTTGATGGAAAAAGGGCACATAAACCACTTGTTTAAAACTTATAAATAAAGACACATATCATTTTTAAATCATGACTTCTGTATTCAGAACGCTTGAACGGTAACTACATCCTTAAAAAAATTTGATTTAATTGCATTACTTTTTATTAAGTTATACTATAATGAAAACTTTGAAATCGATTTTCTTGAAATGGCATTTTGGCGTATGTGCCCTTTTTCCATCAAATGCCTCAATTATGAATGTACATTTTTCTTTGTCAAACAAGTTACAGAAGAACTTTATTTAACTTTTTTTTATGTAGAATTTAGTTCGTATATCTGAAAAATCGAAGAATCATAACGGGTAATTATCATTTTTCGTGATCTAATGGATCTTAAGACACGAATATAAAATTTTAATATAAAGTTTCATTGAAATCCATTTTGCCGTTTAAACGTAATCGTGTTAACAAATACATGAGATATTTAAAAAAAAAGCTCTTTTCTAAATGGTCAAAACGTGATCAGGAGGTCTTAAAACGTGATTTCCCTAACAAAATTTTTTCCAAATTTTTTTTCATTACAAGAGTATTATACATATGTCAGAAAGTGAAGAGTGTATCTCGAGGCACTCAAGAAGATCGCGCACGGCCGCGTGTCGCTTGCACGTAACCTTGGATCGCAGCGTTTCAAGAGCGAGAGAGAAAGACACACGTTCGTTTTCTCTCTCGTCTTCCCAACGTTGTCCGAAGCGCCGAGCTCACGGACACGCAGCTCCGGCGTAGTGTGCATGCGTGGTGGGGGAAATTCTCGAGCGCTCCCGTCCTCATTCTGGCATCACTGGTCTCGAACATTCTCGACGATCGACCGACGTGGGGAAATCGGATTGGTTGAGCCACAGATGAGTTAAATTGTGATTGGCTACGCGTATTCTACAACCGGCTGAAACAGTGTCACGCGATGCGCTGATTGGCTGATCGTCGGTCGCGGAGCGCAGATGATTGGCAGATCGATCGTGCGGAGCGCAGATGATTGGCAGATCGATCGTGGATCGGTCGTGGCGTTACGCAGTCCAGGAGGTGCTGCGGTGAGTTGGGGTGTGGCAGAGATCGGAACTACCGATTCTCGAACAGCAGTCAAATCCATTTTTCCATCCACTAGAATAAAAGGGTGTTTCTTTCATCTGTGTCAAAATGTATATAAGAAAATACAGAAGAACAGGTTAGTAGCAAAGTACGAAACAGAAGAATCATTCAGTACACTCATACGATGCATTCCATGTCTTGCATTCTTACCACATGCAGAAATTCCTAATACATTTAATAATTTAAAGCAGAATGAAGCAGAAATTATCCTTAATTGGTTTAATAAATATTATGTAAATAGTAGTTTGAAAGAAAGACCTAATGGGAGAGTAGTAATGCAGCTCCCACTTTTTCTACCCGATAAGTGGTCGGTACATGATAATGAAATCAATGGTTTTCAACGAACACAAAACTGTATTGAATCATGGCATCGACGTTGGCAATGTATAGTTGATCGCCATAAGATTTCATTATTTAAAATTATAATTGAAATACAAAAAGAACAGGTCATAGTAGAAAATACACTTGAGCAAGTATTACGTGGTGAACCCCCAGCAAAAAAGAAAAAGAAAGATAAACTTAGAGAAGAAAGAGTGCAACGGATCATAGAAAATCGGGAAACGTACACAAAAAAATAGATTTTGTGAACGCATTAGCACATAACTTGTATCTGTAATGATACAATTATTAATGTTTATGTTTTCATTCAAGTTATATACAAGTTAATTTATGTAATAATTTATGTTATTTATTATGATGTATTAATCAAGGAAAACACCATATTAGTTATAATTTCTTAGCCCAGGGCGCTCAAAGGGTCTAGCTGGATAAGCATAGTAAAAAGTGCCCTTGAACCGATTTTAGCTGGCAATGCACCTTTCAATAGTGTAGCACAGGAAAACATTGTACACCAAGTTTCAACCCCCTATCTCAGGCCTGCCCCATCGGGTGCAAATACCTCCTGAATTTCTGGGACCCGGGTAACAGCCGAGCGCAGGACTGTTCCATTGCTACCCGTTGCGAAATTTGTGAGAGAACTGCATGAGTATGCGTCCATGTAGAAGAGGTCTTCGGATACAAGCAATAGACTCGTGGTACGAGCCTACGTGGACAGCCGCACACTCATGCAGTTCTCCCGCAACCCATGCTGTGGTTAGCAACGTAACCAGTCCCGCGCTCGGCTGTTGCCCGGGTCCCAGAAATTCAGGAGGTATTTGCACCCGATGGGGCAGGCCTGCCCTATCTCAACCAGGAGGGTAGTTATAGGGTAAATTCGAATTTTCGGTTTTTGCCATATTTTCCCTATTTAATGGTCAGCAAAAATTCTAAAAAAGATCTTAAATATTGTACACATGATTGTGTATGATTGTGAATTTTTTCAGATTTTTTCGTGGCAACTGCTAAGTGTAAGAAATAAAAAACGCAAAAAAATGTCGAAAAATGCAGATTTCGTGTTGAAGTTTTCGAGCGACTAGATTTTTAATTTTACAGTAGTTAGATATTGACATGACTATTATCTACAATTTTTTTCAGATTTTTCGGTAAGGTGCGCCATAGTTAAAAAATCAGAAAACGATATTTTCGAGATATTTCGCGTGAAAACGTGATAAGTACTTTAAATTTTTGCATTTCCGTCATACAGTGAATGCATTATATGATTTTTAATATCTCTACATTCGACAGAGTAATATGTAAACGGAGGGAATCAAGTTAATATGATTAATTGGAAGTGTATACGCAACCATATATCATATGGTACGAAAGAATCATTCAGTGCCGCAGTTAGCGGAGTGGTTAGAGTGTTAGACTCCAAAACCGCTGCATACTACTCTCTTTTGTCGTAGGTTCGCACCCCACCAGGGTCCAATTTTTTTTTTCATGATATAACATTTTTTCATCGTTGATTACATGACAATACACGATATTCGTTTAAAAATGTTTCTAGAATATTTTAAAAATATTTTATCATAAGGTTTCCATAAAAATAATTTAAATGCACCGCCGCGCCGGCGGGTTTTCTGCCTATGTATTGTTCTAGCTCCGGATAGTTTATAATTATTTTGTCAATGGAATAGATGTGTGGTATTGGCTTATGATACGTATTCTGAATCCACTGGTTGGATTCGCCATTCTTTTATCAACGTACACCGTCCTCATTCGATTGTGGTCGCAGTGCGTCCGATTAATGGCTGATTTAAAAAAATAAACGTAAAAATATTGCCATAAGCTAGCTGTAGTGTACAGCTGTTATTATGCTTTATTACATTATAATATACTATATTATATTGCATTGCATTTTTGTTATATTTTTGTTGTTATGCTATACTATTGTTATGTTATATTATTTTTAAGGAAACCTTATGATAAAATATTTTTAAAATATTCTAGAAACATTTTTAAATGAATATCGTGTATTGTCATGTAATCAACGATGAAAAAAATTTTATATCATGAAAAAAAAAATTGGACCTTGGTGGGGTGCGAACCTACGACAAAAGAGAGTATGCAGCGGTTTTGGAGTCTAACACTCTAACCACTCCGCTAACTGCGGCGCTGAATGATTCTTTCGTACCATATGATATATGCTGCATATACACTTCCAATTAATCATATTAACTTGATTCCCTCCGTTTACATATTATTCTGTCGAATGTAGAGATATTAAAAATCATATAATGCATTCACTGTATGACGGAAATGCAAAAATTTAAAGTACTTATCACGTTTTCACGCGAAATATCTCGAAAATATCGTTTTCTGATTTTTTAACTATGGCGCACCTTACCGAAAAATCTGAAAAAAATTGTAGATAATAGTCATGTCAATATCTAACTACTGTAAAATTAAAAATCTAGTCGCTCGAAAACTTCAACACGAAATCTGCATTTTTCGACATTTTTTTGCGTTTTTTATTTCTTACACTTAGCAGTTGCAACGAAAAAATCTGAAAAAATTCACAATCATACGCAATCATGTGTACAATATTTCAGATTTTTTTTAGAATTTTTGCTGACCATTAAATAGGGAAAATATGGCAAAAACCGAAAATTCGAATTTACCCTATAACTACCCTCCTGGTTGAGATAGGGGGTTGAAACTTGGTGTACAATGTTTTCCTGTGCTACACTATTGAAAGGTGCATTGCCAGCTAAAATCGGTTCAAGGGCACTTTTTACTATGCTTATCCAGCTACACCCTTTGTTAAGACGGCCCTTGTCGGTGAAATGATTGTCGGTGAAATGTTTGTCGGTGAAATGTTTGTCGATGAAATGATTGTCGCTGATCTAAACGTGTCGGTGAGCAAATATTGTCGGCGAAATGTGGTGTCGATGATATCGTGTCGGTGAAATGATTGTCGATGAAATGATTGTCGGTGAAGTGAAGGTAACTCTGCAGGCAGAACCGTAGTTGAATACCTGGCAGACTGCCGGCAGATTGCTATCAGGGTATGTATAAATTGCATTAAAATGTTTTTCTTTCTTTCTTATCTCAGTGGTGTCTTGTCTTGTTTTATTTATTAACCAAGACAATTTTGTTGGTTTCGCAGCGCCAAGTATTTTGAATAAAATATCTGCTTAATATTATTTAATACAATTGTTTGTTTGTATAAATAGCCATTGTGGTACTTGACGCAATTATTGTATATCATTACTTTTGTAAAGTTAAATATAGCACATTAATAAATTTATATTAATTTACGACAATGTTTTTAAATGGGATTCTTTTTGATGGGATTATATACTTGGCAGTCTTGTTTGTACCATTTTTTTTAAAGAAGGTAATTTTGTAGGGATTTCACACATTTTGTACTGTTTAGTAATGACTAGATAATTTTTTTCACCCCCTCGGGTTTATTTTTTTTAACAGTATATTATATTGTCATCCAAACTACGCACACCTGCAAAGCTACAAGACAGTTGGATTGGTGGAATTTGGTTTTAATTTGATTTATCAGATATGAACCAAACATGCATGACGCACACAGAGGATCGACTCTGAAGAAATTGTTTAATTAATATAATGCTATGTCCCATTTATTTTTTTTTCTCCTCTAAATTATACCTTTTTCCACATTCATAATTCAATTCGATTTTAATTGTATATACATATTTCTTAAAACTCTAAAATAGAATTATACATGTAAATGGGCTTATTTTTTTTCATTTCCTCGTGCAGCACGGTTACTTTCTCTTTCGCTTCTGCTTCGATTATCTGCAAATATATAAAACCCATATTTTTTAGTTACAACATAACGTAGAACTTATAGAAAAAGAGTGGACTTTTGCTATAGTAAGTGTAGAGACTACATAATGTGTCCGAAGGAGGTGAGAGCGTATGGCAGATAGTCTTGTTGGAGAAAATTTAAATGCTAATGGTAATTTAGCGAAAATGCACAAAGAGATCCAATATTTTGGACGCACAATTTATTGGTGTGGGAATTAAATTAATTTAGTATGTTAATTGCTGAATTGAAATATTGTTAATGGGAAACTAATAAAATTAATGAATAGCGTGGAAACTACTGTGGATTTTAATAAAGTATTACGAATATCTTTCACAACAGATTGGAAAGTATCAAAGGAGATGTGTTTTCAGCGCACTTTCTTCACAAATGTGACGTACTCTACATTGCAAACAGTACGCCATAATTTTCTTAACTCTTAATGCTACGCTAATTTGAAAAATTTTGTCGATTTACCTTATTTGACAAATTTCCAGGAACTTGTGCAAAACAAGATGCTTCTCTGTCTATCTAACCTTCTCCGGACAACCTGCAAGCCTGTGCGTCCCCTTTACTTTTATCCGAGCCTGTGTGTCCCCTCGATTTCTATCCAAGCCCGTCCTCTTCATTTCTATAAGTTTTACATACAAACTATGATGTAAAAATAGTTTGCTGGTATAAAAACAATATATTATTTTGTAGAAACTTGTGCGAAAGTAGATGCTTCTCTGTCGAACCTTCTCTGGACAACTTCCAAGTCTGTGCGTCCCCTCCGTTTCTATAAGCTCTACATAAATAGTCTATTAAACAATTTTTGCGACTTACCTTGTTAATTGAGACAATAATTCAGTGTCCTATATGGTGTAAAAACTCGTGACATTTCAAAAAATTTGCCAAGTTTCGTTATTTGACACTTAGCAGGTTATGACTTTTTGACACTAGCTATGTTACGTTTACCTCGACGCATGTGCTCTCTGTCTGCCTGTCACATGACAACAATTTGTTACGCGATTGGCCGAAAGTGTCGAAACCTTCATCGAATGAACGACGTGCATATTGGAGACATTTCCTCTCCCTTTCATGTTCCCCTCTTGACAAGACTTGACGACGAAGAAAATATCTTGACATAAAATTCGGCAAATTGCAACTTTACATCGAAAAATCTCAGCTCATAAGGCGCATAGGAACAAAACGAAGACACTTTTAGACAACCTATCCATTAAGACCATACAAAATTTAATCGGATCAGCCGCTATGAAAATTAGATAATCTCAGGGTTCTTGATAGCGGGTCGTGGGGTAATATAGACCAGGCATCGCATTTAAGTGAACATGACGGCCGATTTCCAGCGGCAACGCCTCCTTTCTCCCGCCGCGCTCTTGGCCCCCGCGACGGCCTAGGTCAGGCCTGCCCCATCGGGTGCAAATACCTCCTGAATTTCTGGGACCCGGGCAACAGCCGAGCGCGGGACTGGTTACGTTGCTAACCACAGCATGGGTTGCGGGAGAACTGCATGAGTGTGCGGCTGTCCATGTAGGCTCGTACCACGAGTCTATTGCTTGGATCCGAAGACCTCTTCTACATGGACGCACACTCATGCAGTTCTCTCACAAATTTCGCAACGGGTAGCAATGGAACAGTCCCGCGCTCGGCTGTTACCCGGGTCCCAGAAATTCAGGAGGTATTTGCACCCGATGGGGCAGGCCTGGCCTAGGTGCTTCGAGCGTCTCAGACCCGTACCATATGAACCGGGCGTGGCGCATTGGGGCGACACCCGTATCAATAGATTTCCACATCACACATGGGGTACTATTATCGATGCGTTTTTTTCGTCAGTGGTATCCCCTGTAGGCCGTCGCGCGATAAAAAACAGATTGAAGAAACGCGTTTTTCTATCAAAATTGTAAAGATGTTTGGGAAAACTAGATTTTCGCGCACGTTTAGACGTGCTAGGCGAATCTAAAATATTGTGGGTATCAGATTTGCCCAGCACGTCTAAAGGGTTCATATGGTACGGGTCTGAGGCGCTCGAAGCATCTGGGCCGCCGCGGGGGCCAGGAGGCACGGCGGGAGGAAGGAGGGGTTGCATCTGGAAATAGGCCGCCAAGTTCTATCTATATACAGGGTGTCCCACCTAAGAATGGACAGCCGGTTTTCTCGTAAACTATTGGAGATAAAAATATAAAAAAAATAGGGAATTGCATGGTTCGAGGGGGCCAAATAATTAGCGCGAACGAATTTTTTTATCGATTATTATTTTAAAAGATACGATGGTCAAGTTCGGTTTTTCAAATGGAACTATTTTTTTTGAACACCTGAGTTGATAGTGCGTTCCAAGACAAATTCAATAAGCATTAATGTATACACTTTATTTCCACTGGTTTTTAAGATATTGCGTTTGCAAATTTACTGATTTTCACTGGAAGAAAACTGTCTGGTATAGCACGGACCGGGGACGGTCTTACTGGCTCCACGGGTGGCACTGCCTTTTGAAATAGATACCTACCTGCCAAAGGTCTACGCCAGGCCCAAAGGCTGGACAATTTTTTTCCGTCAGAAATGCTACTTAGGTAGGTACATCTGCGGTATCGAGAAGCGCACCGTTACTTTTATTTCGCACTTGCTTCTACGCTCGGATGGCCGGTTCTTTTGGGAGGGATGCAAGTTCGATTGGTTAGGTTAGGAGGAGTGAAAGCTGCTAGACTAAATTTCAATCATAGGGAGCAGATTGTATCAGAACCATTCGGATTTGCATTCCTCACAAACGGCTGCTCTCTTGAAGAGGCCCTCTTCACAGCAATGCCCACCTTCTCTCGCACGGAATACGTTAACGCTTGCTTTTGTTCTGATATTGAAGCTCGTGTTTATACTCGAGAGGACCACGCGTCGACAGCGGGCTACCCCTTTTCTTCCTGTGTCTCTCCACGAGCCGTGTTGACGGTGGATTGTAGGAGCGTAGATATCTGGATGCCAGTTATTGAATTCAGGAGACGATAGAAACATTTTATTACAAAACACACATGTACTATCATTAAAGTAAATCGTATTCCTCTCGGGCAGGAGTACTGATAATGATCGAATTTGCGCCCCACTTCACGCAGACCAATTACACGGAGGGTCGTCAGGTCACACACTGCCCAAATGATACAGGGTAATTCTGGGGCAACGCCCGTCAAGGAGATGCGCTGGTACCCCGTGGCGAGGACAGACCTTCGCATTGCCTCACCCGATTTTTATGGTTTTTTTTCCGGAAAAAGGTACGAATCCTGGGCCGAACGTAGCGAATTGTAGTCGACCCTCCGCAGCCGAGGGTGAAATATCCATTACAGCGTATTAAGAGACCCTTTTCTTCATCGTATCGAAAGGGAAATGACGCCAATGGATTCCTTATGTTTTTCTGACGAAAATCATACCAAATGTCATGCAAATCGGACTACTTTGACACAAGCTATTTGTATTCCCTATGTAAAAGTTGTCCGATTTACACGACATTTGTAATGATTTTCATCGGAAAACCCCAAGGAATCTATCGGCGACACTTCCGTATCCATACGATAGGGAATAACGAATTATTTTATTTCCTAACCAGATACAGGGTAATTAAGGAGCAGCGCCCGTCAAGGAGATGCGGTGGCCTGGTACCCCGTGGCGAGGACAACCCCTCGCAGTGCCTGACCGAATTTTATGGCTTTCCACCCGCGAAGGGGTTCGAGTGCCTAATAAGAAGTGAGAAACCTTCGACTTGCGCATTTCTCATCAGATCTTTGCAAAGCTGATTCCTTATGTTTCGCCGATGAAGCTGACACTAAGAACGACGTAATTCGGACCATAATGAAGGAAATTCCATGGAATATCGATTTATATCATTTCAAGCTGACTTGACTTTGTTAAGAATAGTCCGATTTACATGAAATTTGGTATGATTTTTATCGACGGAACGCCAGGAATCCATTGGCGCGGGCACTTCCCCTTCGATACGATGAAGAAAAGAAGCAAACATTTGAAATCCTGAACATTTCTCACTTCTTCGCGCGGAAAATCCGCTCATAAACCGCGACTCTGGCGAGACACCGCGGCCGATCAGTACGGGTAGTTTTTGGTAACCAGATGTGGCATCTTCCACCTCTATTTCATCAGGGTAATTCTGGAGGTACGCCCGTCACCCCGTGGCGAGGACAACACCCCGCAGTGCCCATCGAATTTGATGGCTTTCGACCCTCGAAGGGTTTGGAATACCATTAAGAAGTGAGAAATGTTCAGGAATTCAAATGTTTGCTTCTTTTCTTCATCGTATCGAAGGGGAAGTGGCGCCAACTGATTCCTGGCGTTCCGTCGATTAAAATCATACCAAATTTCATGTAAATCGGACTATTTTTAACCAAGTCAAGTCAGCTTGAAATGATATAAATCGATATTCCATGGAATTTCCTTCATTCTGGTCCGAATTACGTCGTTCTTAGTGTCAGCTTCATCGGCGAAACATAAGGAATCGATGGGTGTCGGCTTTGCAAAGATCTGATGAGAAATGCGCAAGTCGAAGATTTCTCACTTCTTATTAGGCACTCGAACCCCTTCGCGGGTGGAAAGCCATAAAATTCGGTCAGGCACTGCGAGGGGTTGTCCTCGCCACGGGGTACCAGGCCGCCGCATCTCCTTGACGGGCGCTGCTCCTTAATTACCCTGTATCTGGTTAGGAAATAAAATAATTCGTTATTCCCTATCGTATGGATACGGAAGTGTCGCCGATAGATTCCTTGGGGTTTTCCGATGAAAATCATTACAAATGTCGTGTAAATCGGACAACTTTTACATAGGGAATACAAATAGCTTGTGTCAAAGTAGTCCGATTTGCATGACATTTGGTATGATTTTCGTCAGAAAAACGTAAGGAAGGGTCTCTTAATACGCTGTAATGGATATTTCACCCTCGACTGCGGAGGGTCGACTACAATTCGCTACGTTCGGCCCAGGATTCGTACCTTTTTCCGGAAAAAAAACCATAAAAATCGGGTGAGGCAATGCGAAGGTCTGTCCTCGCCACGGGGTACCAGCGCATCTCCTTCACGGGCGTTGCCCCAGAATTACCCTGTATCATTTGGGCAGTGTGTGACCCGACTACCCTCCGTGTAATTGGTCTGCGTGAAGTGGGGCGCAAGTTCGATCATTATCAGTACTCCTGCCCGAGAGGAATACGATTTACTTTAATTATAGTACATGTGTGTTTTGTAATAAAATGTTTCTATCGTCTCCTGAATTCAATAACTGGCATCCAGTTATCTACGCTCCTACAATCCACCGTCAACACGGCTCGTGGAGAGACACAGGAAGAAAAGGGGTAGCCCGCTGTCGACGCGTGGTCCTCTCGAGTATAAACACGAGCTTCAATATCAGAACAAAAGCAAGCGTTAACGTATTCCGTGCGAGAGAAGGGGGACATTGCTGTGAAGAGGGCCTCTTCAAGAGAGCAGCCGTTTGTGAGGAATGCAAATCCGAATGGTTCTGATACAATCTGCTCCCTATGATTGAAATTTAATCTAGCAACTTTCACTCCTCCTAACCTAACCAATCGAACTTGCATCCCTCCCAAAAGAACCGGCCATCCGAGCGTAGAAGCAAGTGCGAAATAAAAGTAACGGTGCGCTTCTCGATACCGCAGATGTACCTACCTAAGTAGCATTTCTGACGGAAAAAAATTGTCCAGCCTTTGGGCCTGGCGTAGACCTTTGGCAGGTAGGTATCTATTTCAAAAGGCAGTGCCACCCGTGGAGCCAGTAAGACCGTCCCCGGTCCGTGCTATACCAGACAGTTTTCTTCCAGTGAAAATCAGTAAATTTGCAAACGCAATATCTTAAAAACCAGTGAAAATAAAGTGTATACATTAAAGCTTATTGAATTTGTCTTGGAACGCATTATCAACTCAGGTGTTCAAAAAAAATAGTTCCATTTGAAAAACCGAACTTGACCATCGTATCTTTTAAAATAATAATCGATAAAAAAATTCGTTCGCGCTAATTAATTGGCCCCCTCGAACCATGCAATTCCCTTTTTTTTTTATATTTTTATCTCCAATAGTTTAGGAGAAAACCGGCTGTCCAGTCTTAGGTGGGACACCCTGTATACTTGGCGCGAGACACTATCGTGTCTCTTGATACGAAATAAAAAAATTGGTAACTTGAAGGTAGCAGTTGTTTAAAAAAATACTTGCACTAACGAATAAAGGCAGGATTGTGTTTCATCGACACGAAACTTCAACGATAATAATTAAAAGAATTTGTGTGCATTGTAATTAGGCACTCTCTACATTTACTAGATCTAATCTAACTGGGACTTCGGATTATTATTTATTCCGTGCACTAAAAAACTTTCTCAATTGAAAAACCTTGACGGACACACATGATGTTGAATTGCACATTCAACAGTTTTTTAATTATAAAACACCGGAATTATTCGAGTCAGACAATGACAAATTATTATAGTTGGCCGATTGAAAGAAGGCAATAAAAATTATATCATTAATTAGAATGAAATATTTTATATAGGTATTTCATTTCTGATTGCACTAAAAGAAGAATACTAAGAACGTATAGGACAACCGAGTATAATAAAATAGCTACCTCAAAAAGTTCTGTAATATCAGTACCCTTGGTGAGATGAATCCATTCCTCTCCTCCTGGATGAAACTTGGCGAACTTTTCCAGATCGTATAAGCTGTTTCTAATTCTCCATAGACCTTCCGCGCCATCTACCTTCTTCCTTCCCTCGAGGAAAGCGTAAGGCGTCTTGAACGCATCATTTCTTTCCGAAAAAGGTTCAAGACCTGGTATTGAGCTCTCTAGTTTCTCCATTGCAGTTCCCTCAATGCTCCCGCTAAACATCGTAATACATATTTTAATCAGTATCACGAAGTTCATGATACGATTAAGAACAAGATAATTTTACTTATAATTTAATAGATCATTTCAGTCCCTCACATTCCACATATCACATTCAATATATTTACAATTTCTATATGTCGACTTTGTAAAATAATATAAACTTTTTAGTTTCCAAAAGAACAACATCCAATATTACTTAACCTCAGTGCAGTTGTGACAAAAATATGTATGTTTATGGTATAGTTAAAGCGTTAAGTATAGCGAATGTATATAATTATGCAATTGAAGAATTTCCAATTATCTACGTCGCGGAAATCGAGTGTCACATTATCTGCAAGACAGAAAAGTATGGTGTTTGAGAATCGGTAGTTCCGATCTCCGCCACACCTCAACTCACCGCAGCACCTCCTGGACTGCGTAACGCCACGACCGATCCACGATCGATCTGCCAATCATCGGCGCTCCGCGACCGTCGATCGGCCAATCATCTGCGCTCCGCGACCGACGATCAGCCAATCAGCGCATCGCGTGACACCGTTTCAGCCGGTTGTAGAATACGCGTAGCCAATCACAATTTAACTCATCTGTGGCTCAACCAATCCGATTTCCCCACGTCGGTCGATCGTCGAGAATGTTCGAGACGACCCGTACAGGAAGTCGGATTGTCCAACGGTTTTGATTCTGGTTCTCTCAGAGTACGTGCGTAGACGCGTCGGTTTTTCGCAAACGTTTAACACGTAACTATTGAACCTTCTCATCAATCTCTGTCTGTAGTGCTCACGATTCTCATCGAGAATCTCAGTGCTCAAAATTCTCATCGAGAATTTCAGTGCTCACCTCGTTGCAAGTTCGGTCTCAATCTCACGCGCAAATCGATTGTGGATCGGGGTGCGACCGCGTGGTCACGGTGCGGAAAAGTCTCAACGAGAACTCTCACGTGTACAGCACAACGTGCTTTCGCTCAACGCTCATCATTTTACCGAAGTGTGACTCACTCCGCGAGTGTACAAAATAAACTGACCACGGGACATTGCTCAACTCAAAACTGCGCATTACTTCAAACATAACCTCCCCGGCATACTCACGCTCATCGCGTTATCTCTTTCGCGAACATATGGTTATGCGCGAAGTGCGAATGTTTAGCGTCTTGTTTAGTAGATAATAATTAAACACATCTTTTCTTATAAATGTTAATGTTCACAGGAGCATGCATGATCGCCTAGGGTGTGGACTGTGTGGAGATGGAGCTGAAGTAAGTATCGCATGTATCATGTTTATTCATAGGTTACGTTTAATTTTATACTAATATTGTATTTGTTTTCAGCGCTATCACAACAGGGAATATGATGATTCTACACAAAAAAGAATGCTACTACTAGGTACCACTGGTTACGAAACATACTGTATATTGATCTGTTAATGTAAATATTGAAAGTTCCTCTTTGTATTTATATGCGCTACTTATATTATTTTGGAACAATTGTAATCACATTGTAATCACATATAATTAAAGAATAAATACTTTTTGAAATAAATAGAATTAATTATTTAATAAATGCAGAATCTGCTTGCTGGTTATGTGGGAGTAGGGATACACCTACAGCAAAACGGTATATTTGAGTTGGTGCGTAGGTCCATGTGACGTCACGCGTAGGGAATTGGTTAGCAATTGTGGCCATCAGATGGCGCTGTTGGATGTGTCAGGCGGGCAGCAGGACCTGCCGCGAATCTGCTTGGCAGGGTCTGCCGGCAGAACCGTAGTTGAATGCGGACGTAGGCTGCACCGCAGCTGCCGGCAGATCCTGCCGCCCGATATGGTTATCAGGGGATGTATTTCTTAGGGCGGTATTCATAAACGTACCTTAAGATTAAGCAAATGTTTAAGCATTCGGCATCCTTTACTAGCTACCAGGGTTAATAAAGGATGCTGAATGCTTAAGCATTTGCTTAATCTTAAGACATGTTTATGAATACCAGTCTTACTGTCAAAGCGTTATTTCAGCGAATGCATAAATTCACTAGCTCCCATACTATACAGGGTGTCCCCAAAATGTCGGAGTTCCTTGAAGGGGGTGATTCAGGGGGTGATTGCAAACAACTTTTTCCTTTGCGAAAATTCTCTCCGAGGTTTCGTTAACGAGATAATAACAAAAAGCACCGTCCAATCAGAGCGCGAGCCTTCCGCTGCAGCTCCCGCGCTAGCGTGGCCGCGCGCCGGGCCGCGCTGCGACTACGAACAAGCAAGGCGAAATTGCGTCGAATGGCAAATGAAAAAGACGTAACAAAAAAATCGAAACTTTTGCCATGGTTTGTTTGCCATTTAAAGTGAACAATGAAAAAAGGATAAATATATGAAAATCACGTGTAACGTAAAAAGACGAATACACAGTTGCTGTTTTTTAGAAGAATCGAAAATAATAATTATTTGGAGTGAGAGGATAAGGAACACGTAAATTTCCTTTTTTAATATCGTACAAACGAAAAGGTAATGCAACAGGGAACGAGTGAAAAGTGATAATAGTTCGTTATTGTGATAAAAATCCGTAGTTCAATAACGGCCAACACTGTTGTTGATAATGAATAAATCCGTTTAAAAACTGCGAAGAAAAATTTACGTACGGAAATTTGGAGAATTATCGCCGGAAATAAGCCATAGCCTGCGTTAGGCTTAAAAAATAATAGTTGCCAATAATGTAACTAAAACTCACCGTTTTGGAAATTCACCTGCAGCTTGAAAACCTGTGTCACTAGGTCACTGAACCGATCCTGGTCATCGACAGACGCGCCGAGTGCACAGCTGATCTCAGGTACACGACACCATCCAAAGTTAAGGGTCGCAACGTCAAGTGCGTCCGGGTTAATGCACCGAATATTCACTTCACTGCACGCCTACTAACACTGACCACTTAATTTATTATTCATGGAACGTGTTGTTCCTACGTTATAAAAATTGGTGGAAATGAATTTTTACTTGGCATTCGGAGCCGTGGGTATTCTCGCACAAATTCTCACGCTGCAGCACTTGCGTCCCCGTTGTTCGCGGGGTACACCCAGAACATCGCGTAATACTCTTGAGCAGAGAACATTTCTGCGACGTGATTGATTGCTGACTGACAAGATTTTTTCCAAGCGACTTCTTCTACCCCCAAAAAGTTTCTCTCGTTCCATTATGAGTTGATCCCCACCAGGCCAAGAGGCTTCAGGTAAAAAGAAGCCAGCACATTTTCGAAGCACACGTGCTTCGCAGAAGTGCAACGGACGGACTATCGTGCACTTTTACAAAAGTCCGCGTTCCGGCCTTTTACTGCCAAAGTACCACCCATTGCGTCGAGGTAGGCAACAGACACCACGTGTTTCGGTTCGAAAGAGTCCGAAGAGAAGAGAAACAGAAAGTCCTCGAGTTGCTATAAAGAAAAAAATTCTGTTTCCTGTTTCCGATACCCTGAGTTCACGTCTGCTACGAGGCGGAACCAACTAAGCCATAAATTACCCAAAACTGTAGAAAACCGTTGTCTACCGTCGACTAGCGAGACAATACGGTCATAACCCGCGACCTTAGCGAAATGCTCTGGCCGATCAGCCTGATTAATTTTTGGGAACTAGCAATTAAAAAGTATTATTCAACATCAATACGGCTCGCGAAGAGACACAGGAAGAAAGAGAGCATGTAGTTCGCTGACTGCGCGTAGTCCCGCCCGCTTCGTCCTACCTTCAAATTAAAGACGGATCCCTTATCTCTCGAGTATAAACACGCGCTCGAATTTCAAAACAAAAGCACATGTCGACGTATTCCGTGCGAGAGACGGCGGGCTTGAAGTCCGATTGGCCCTAATCTAACCAATCTGCCCTGCATCCCTCCCAAACGGCCACTGTCCTGAAGAGGCCCTCTTCACAGCAATATCTCCTCCCCAAGGCCCACCTTCTCTCGCACGGAATACGTCGGCGCGTGCTTTTGTTTTGAAATTCGTGCGCGTGTTTAGACACGAGAGATAAGCAGGCCCGATTGGCTAGTTTGGGACCAATCGAACCTCAAGCCCACCTTCTCTCGCACGGAATACGTCAATGACATCGAAAAGTCCTGCGCCCCGTCTCAGGCAAAGCAACCGCGCGCGATTACAGTCACCTGACCGTACCGCTACAACCCCATATTTCTTCAGTGAGGTCAAATAACAGGTCGACAGAAGAATTGCAGGAGAATTTTACTAACCCACTCTTGGCCAATGTCACTGCTTTTATAATAATCAGATGTGTAAGTTCCAGCTTGTCCTTATCTTGATTATTTGTTGAATAAGTGTCATTGCTCAATCGCGAGAGAAGGTGGGCCTTGGGGGAGAAGATATTGCTGTGACGCGGGCCTCTTCAGGACAGTGGCCGTTTGGGAGAGATGCAGGGCAGATTGGTTAGATTAGGGCCAATCGGACTTCAAGCCCGCCGTCTCTCGCACGGAATACGTCGACATGTGCTTTTGTTTTGAAATTCGAGCGCGTGTTTATACTCGAGAGATAAGGGATCCGTCTTTAATTTGAAGGTAGGACGAAGCGGGCGGGACTACGCGCAGTCAGCGAACTACATGCTCTCTTTCTTCCTGTGTCTCTTCGCGAGCCGTATTGATGTTGAATAATACTTTTTAATTGCTAGTTCCCAAAAATTAATCAGGCTGATCGGCCAGAGCATTTCGCTAAGGTCGCGGGTTATGACCGTATTGTCTCGCTAGTCGACGGTAGACAACGGTTTTCTACAGTTTTGGGTAATTTATGGCTTAGTTGGTTCCGCCTCGTAGCAGACGTGAACTCAGGGTATCGGAAACAGGAAACAGAATTTTTTTCTTTATAGCAACTCGAGGACTTTCTGTTTCTCTTCTCTTCGGACTCTTTCGAACCGAAACACCTGGTGTCTGTTGCCTACCTCGACGCAATGGGTGGTACATTGGCAGTAAAAGGACGGAACGCGGACTTTTGTAAAAGTGCACTATAGTCCGTCCGTTGCACTTCTGCGAAGCACGTGTGCTTCGAAAATGTGCTGGCTTCTTTTTACCTGAAGCCTCTTGGCCTGGTGGGGATCAACTCATAATGGAACGAGAGAAACTTTTTGGGGGTAGAAGAAGTCGCTTGGAAAAAATCTTGTCAGTCAGCAATCAATCACGTCGCAGAAATGTTCTCTGCTCAAGAGTATTACGCGATGTTCTGGGTGTACCCCGCGAACAACGGGGACGCAAGTGCTGCAGCGTGAGAATTTGTGCGAGAATACCCACGGCTCCGAATGCCAAGTAAAAATTCATTTCCACCAATTTTTATAACGTAGGAACAACACGTTCCATGAATAATAAATTAAGTGGTCAGTGTTAGTAGGCGTGCAGTGAAGTGAATATTCGGTGCATTAACCCGGACGCACTTGACGTTGCGACCCTTAACTTTGGATGGTGTCGTGTACCTGAGATCAGCTGTGCACTCGGCGCGTCTGTCGATGACCAGGATCGGTTCAGTGACCTAGTGACACAGGTTTTCAAGCTGCAGGTGAATTTCCAAAACGGTGAGTTTTAGTTACATTATTGGCAACTATTATTTTTTAAGCCTAACGCAGGCTATGGCTTATTTCCGGCGATAATTCTCCAAATTTCCGTACGTAAATTTTTCTTCGCTGTTTTTAAACGGATTTATTCATTATCAACAACAGTGTTGGCCATTATTGAACTACGGATTTTTATCACAATAACGAACTACGATCACTGTTCACTCGTTCCCTGTTGCATTACCTTTTCGTTTGTACGTTATTAAAAAAGGAAATTTACGTGTTCCTTATCCTCTCACTCCAAATAATTATTATTTTCGATTCTTCTAAAAAACAACTGTGTATTCGTCTTTTTACGTTACACGTGATTTTCATCCATTTATCCTTTTTTCATTGTTAACGAAACCTCGGAGAGAATTTTCGCAAAGGAAAAAGTTGTTTGCAATCACCCCCTGAATCACCCCCTTCACGGAACTCCGACATTTTTGGGACACCCTGTATACCATACTATATCCCATAGGATGGTTATGACCTAAAATAATTTTCTTTTCAGGAAAAGAAAGGAAAGTTATGGATGTTAGTGTTAGTAATACTTTAAATTAAGTATTGCAATATAAATAGCATTTGTATCTCGCGCCATGACTACAGAAACACCTACGTAAAGCAACTGTTAAATAAAGCAAAGACGATCGGCGCTTCCGGCCTGACCGTTCATAGTATTCACAAGCATATACGAGCCACGCGTTATTATCCACTGCAATCCAATCATATCCTAAACCTATAAACTGTATTTCCATCATTAAGTGTTAATATTAGTCGTAGTGCCCCAGCCCATAGCGAGAGTTTACTGTATAACCAATATTTATACTGCGCGTTTCGTTCTCGATGATTACTTGTAGTACTGTCAAGTACACGGGAAAATACACACGTTTAGAGTTGTTGTGCGAAAGATTATACACGTTTAGAATATTCCGCTGTTATTTATTGATTACTAAAAGAATTTGCGCAGATGTAGAAGTCGAAGAAAAATGTAGAAAAATGTCCATAAAGTTATAAACTATGCAAGAGCAGCTAGATAACCTAACAAAGGGTTGGATGGAATTTATGCAAAGTCAAAATTCTACAAAAAATAATACATAATATTCAGAAAATCTTGTTAAAAGTAATTCCATTTATTAAAATTTCTTAATTACAGCACGATCTTCCACACGAAGCATTTAGGGTTAGTTCAATAAGAACGATATCCAGTTCCATAATAACCAAATTTATACGTACACATATACAAAGCGTATTAGTATAATACAAAATTCTCTTTCAGGTGAAAATCTATTGTCCAATAAGGAAACTGTATGTGAAAATATTCCCCTTGAGTGTGAAATAATCTCTCAAGTACAAAAACAGTCTCCCGAGGATAAGAAAGAATTTGCTCAATCGATAACACGAAAAATAACCTAGATAAAACAAAAGATTGTCGCGATCTCCGCTGATGTGACTCCGTGTATTATATGAAGTTAGCCATAGGACCTAGGGTTATCAAGATTTTATGTGAGAGCGTAATTCAAAACCCTTTGTAACGGAAATCTGCAAGGTTTTAAGCGAGATTGAAACGGAGGACGAGGAAGAGTTTATTGCGAGGACTCATAAACACGTACAGCGCGTTGTGTTTCTCGAGGGTTTCCCTTGCTAGCTTTTCGAACGTATCCTTACAATGCTAGTAGCTGATGCTTGAACTCAGAAGTTGTACGAGAGCCTGTGATAGCATTCAATAGCTTTCAAAACTATAGTGATGCCAGGCGAGGATAGTAAATAGCTTTACTTTTCCTTCCACATCTGCATCCCAAGTTTTATCGAGCGGGCAGCGGCTCGTCTCGTAAAACCACTTAAAATTCTGTCCCCGCTTCCAATAATTGCCGGTGTCCCGTAAGGGTAAAAACTCCGATCGAAAAAGGCCGAAAGTCATAAGTCATAAAATTTGTTCGGGCGACGTCTTCTTGACCCTGAGGGTTGCGCTTACCTACCTTTTAGATGTGCATGTAATGTATGTAGCCTATGTAAACTATGTAATCGGAAAGCGTGCCTCGACCGCCAGCCGAGAGTGAAGGGAAGCGCGAAGGAAGGGCCAAGGACGGAGAGACAACCGTCATCATTTTGATTGGACGAAAAGATCTGAGGAGGAATTTAAAAGGATGCTCCGGAGTCAGAGGAGTAGGATGCTCAGAGGGCACAAGCGAAGAGCGACTTTGTAAAAGCGTTATATCGAACTTGTTAGCAGAACAGTTAATGTCGAGTTACCAATTACAAATCTAAACATAGAAGTTAATCAGAAGTGTTTCATGTTTCTTCCATCATTCTGATTAACTTCTAAACATAGAAGTTAATCAGAAGTGTTTCATGTTTCTTCCATCAGTTAAATTCCCGCGCAAACTCGTGAGATGAGTGCTTCAGCGCTCCACGGGCACGGACCTGCCGTCTAATTAAATCCTCACGGAATGGCGCAACAAGTTACCGATCTCGATGTGGAGCTGTTGGAAATGTTGGGAGAAGAAATCCCTTCTACAGAATCGGCATTAAGAATAGATGCAGGTATTATAAAGTGGTGGAAAAAGTGAATGTCGAAAGGCTTATCATAAGAAAATAAAAAAGATGTTTAAAAAAATATCCAATGGAAGTTGAATATACTGCGCAAGCGCCAAAAGTGAATTTAGAAGTTCAACGCCATTTATATCAACATACTTCCTGGTTCCAAAGCCAGATGGCTCTAATAGGTTTATAATTAACCTTAATAAATTAAATGAATATATAGAACCTATACATTTTAAATTGGAAGATTTAAGATCAGCAAAAAACTTACTATCTAGGGGTACATATATGTGCACATTAGATTTAAAAGACGCATCCTTTTTTACTTCCTGTGTGTGAAAACGATAGAAAATACCTAAGATTTAGATTTGAAGTTGGCCAGGTCACGTGACGTGTCTACCCCCTTAAGGAGATTCGACACCTCCGTTGCAGGGCAGGCGACGAGAGGGGTAAGCCTATTCTTATACACGGGACCCTGCAGTGATACCAATCTTAGATAAAAAAATAATTATGTAGACAAAAATGTTATTTACATTTCTATTCCTAATAAAATTATTACTACACATTTTATTTTGGAATTCAATTAAACAAAAAGTATGTTTAATGCAGCTAGAAACACAAGATTTTCATTAAGAGTAGTGTAAAATATGTGAGTGAAATGTGGCAACGTCGCTTTGCGTCCATCTTTTTTTCTCTTTCCATTTCACACTTGTGGCGTCCTTTCGCGCGTTCGCAACAAATTACTAAATACATCTTAGGCAGGTCGGTATTACAGCAGGTTTTTTCTGAACAGAAACGGTAATACCCATAGATACGCGGCTGCCTGGTGCACGCGAGAGGGAGCTGTTTGCTATTTCCGTATTCTATTCTGAATAAGGAAAGAAATTCTCAGCTGTTGCGTTGTACTTGGAAATATTTAAACGGAATGTCTGCTGGTAGAGCAAACGTAGAAAATTCATTGTCCATTTTAATTACTTAAAATGTGCTTATGCTACAATATGCTACGTTGGCAGTAAGGAATTATATGTGAAAAGGAAAAATAGATGAGGGGATGTCCTCATAAAATGAAATTTGTCAGGTTAAACATTTTTTCATTAGCAAAACACTAAGACAGAACATGAAATACACTTATTACATAATAAGTAAACGTCCTATGCAGAAAGCAGTTACGAACAAACATTATATACAAAATTGTGTTCGATGTTGAATTGGGCTAGTAAAAAAAAATGCGCGTCAGCGGCAGTGGCCGCGGTGAAAGCACCGGTTCTCGTTGGATCACCGAAGTTAAACACCGCGGGGCGCGCGCCGGGGAGAGACGGGTGACCGACCGTTTGTCTCCTTCCCGGTGCGTCGCTTGCTACTGGCACGGCACGGCGACGCCGCGTTAGGGGGAGGCGAGGAGAGTCAGCATTTCTTGGGACTGGGCTTGCTGACCCCCCCCCTCCCCCGCCCGGCCCGTTCTTAAAATGCAACGTGGCCGGGTAATGCAGTCACGCGGTGTCGCGGTGTCGCGGGGTCGTGGGGTGGGGGATGACGGGGGCGCCTCGCCCCCTTGTTTAGAAGCGACCCCGGGAAGAGGGTGACGCGGACGTGTGACCCGTCGCGCGTTGCCCAGGAGTGACGTGGAGAATGGAGGGTGGAGTTTGGCCGAGTGGGCGCGGGCGCCTTCTCAATGGTGCTCGCGCCCGCACGACGAGAGGGGCTCCCTGTACAGGGAGCAATAGGCGCGGGGAGCTTCATATGCATCCGTGGGGGGGGGGGGGGCAAGCGAACGAATTGCTAGTTTGATATCGTACAAGTCCCCCCCTCGGGTGTGCGTTCGCCGCGGCAGGAGGAGGTCACCTTGGTGGTTTTAGTGGGTTCGAGTCCCACATAACCCCTGGCCCTCCCCCGAGGGTTAGGGGTATCCGTGGGGATTTCCACCAAGTCAGGAAAAAAAAAAGTAAAAATGCGCAAGCTGGATGTGCGTGATTATTATGTGGTCCCCTGCTCGAAATGACAGATAATATAACCTATATGATGTACCTGATTTTCTAAAGATACTGTCGCAGCGTAATAATAATGTTTCGGAAGGATGATAAAAAGTTCACAATTGTAACGCAAAAGAACGAAATAGCTGCTCAACATTTATTGTCATATAGCATATAGGTTATATTTTCTGTCACTTTGAGGAGGGGACCACATAATAATCACGCGCATCCAGTCTGCGCATATTCACTAGCCCGGTCGGCGTCATGGAAGGCGTACCTACTCTACCCTGTATTTGTGGTAGATGGGTTTCTGGAATTCTCTTGATTAAATAGGCAGAAAATAATTCAAATCGGACTATTTTTAACGAAACGGGCTTTCAATTCTGCAAACAATATTTTCACGTAATTTCCTTAATTATGGTCCGAATTATATCATTATTGGGGTCAATTTGATCAAGAAAACATAGGGAATCGATCGACGCCACTTTCGCAAAGATCTGATTCGAAATTGCAGAACTTCAGATTCATCACTGCTTAGTATAGTATTGTATAGTCCCGCTGGTTTCAAGCGTTGAAGCTCACGAAACTCAGCGAGACACATGATTGTTGGCGAGCATCGCGCTTGATGACTCTAGCTAGAGAATCACCCCGTATAAATGCTAAGAAACGATAGTGTGAACTGGCATGCGTTTCAATTGCACATTGACAATATCGTAGATTCTAGGGCCTAGAATATTAGCTCCGTATTATGATGTTCTTCAACAGAGTACTGCATTAATGAATTAAAAAATAAATGAATAGGATAATTAGTTAAAATTAATGAACTGTGCATGATTTTAATGACGCCTAATTTAATTGCACTTACAAACTGAATTACTAATTCTAATTAAAAATTTTTTTGACGTGCAACATGAAGCTAAGCACGCAAATGGTTGGGCTCGGATTATCGGGAAAGACCTACCCATCCCACCGTTTTGCTCTCTCGCTGCGAGCGAGAACCTTCGGGCCCCAGTAGATCACCCATTAGGGCCCTTTACACGGACGTTCCAGCGCGCGTTCCGGCGCGTCACACGCCGCGTGGCACGCAAAAGTACGTGAACGCCGGAGCGACGCTCCTTCGTGCACGCCAGAAGGTTATACACGCCACTACTTAGAGACAGCGAGTTCGGCCTGATATTTCTACGTCGACTCCATCTACATGTTTTTTCCACGATCCACCGCAGTGGTGTATTGTGTACTACCTGTTCGATGTATATGATAGATCTGCGAAACGATCGGCAAAACACGATCGCGATATATGTTCGCGAAAAGTATACGAATTCCTCGATATACCTGGCTAGTAGAGGATATCATAAATACTATTACTGTAGGGTACACTGAAACATCTGTTTTTAGGAAACTACATTTGGTTGACCTGAATGTGCTACAAATTCTGGAAATGGTTTATGACTCAGTTATAACGAGTGTAAAATTTTACACGGGTACTGACTCACCCTGGCTCACACAGTCGAGGGTCGTTCGAATATGAAAGGTCAACTTCAGATCAATTTTTTTGTAATTAACATGAATACGACATATTTGTTTGCATGGTTACATACTTTGTCTATTAGCTATCAGAATAGAGTGATGGATACACAAAAATACAACTTTCAAACTAAACTACGTCATTGCCATATTTTTTTTTCTGTTTCTGCAGCTATTTCTAACTTTCACTTTTACTCCTTTATATGTACCTACCTCTTCCTGCCGTTTCTGCTTCCATCTACCTACTTAATTTCAAGGGTTCGCAGAGGCCTGGTCAGCGTCAGGAACACTTGGCGACCAGGCCTTTGCGAACCGGAGGACAGTTTTCTTATCCCACGCTTTCTTTTTACCCCCTCTATGTTTTTTCTCTGTTTTTTCTCTGTTTTTTTCTTTTATTCGCTATCTCTAACTCTGTCTAGTCTTTCCTTTTTAACCGGCGAAAATTCACGGAGCGGACACTTGGTCTCGAACCGGCTATCAGACAACACGTACCGCGCACGCATTTTTACTGTTTTTCCATATTTACTGTTAATTTATTACTGTTAATTGTTACTTTTAATTATTTCTGTTACTTGTTACTCTTAGTTGTTACCGTTAATTATTACCGTTACTTGGTAGTGTTAATTGTTTCTGTTAATTGTGACTGTTAATTGTTATTTTTAATTGTTATTGTTAATTGTTTTTGTTAACTGATATTTTTGGTTAACTTGATTGAGTTGTGGGTGTTATCTTTACACCAAACCACTTCAAGTGTAAGAAACAGTAAAGTTCGGCAAAAGGCCAAATTTATTCGTCAGAAAATTTCTGATCGGCGTGTTGACAGCTAAGCCTGTGTGAAGAACGCGGTTTAAGAAAGTGCGAAAAGTTTTGTCATGTTTGTGGTGAACAGTAATCGTGACCGGAACTTAGCTGTTGTTGTTGTTGCTGCTGCTGCTGTGCATTTAACATTAGCAGACCGAAGAAGAAACAGAAGAAGAAACCGCCAGGTTTGGGTAAAAGAATACCGCGGAAATTGTAATCATCAGCCCCTTCTTCGAGAGCTGAGAGAAAATTATCCAGATGACTACCGGAATTATTTGAGGATGGATTCTGAAGCGTTTGATCATCTCCTCAGCTTAGTTCAAAACAAAATTAAAAAAATGGACACCGTTATGAGGCACAGCATCACCGCAGAGCAACGTCTTATCGCCACTTTAAGATTTTTGGCAACGGGACGTTCTTATGAAGATTTGAAATTTACAACAGGAATATCAGCTCCTTCGTTATCCAAAATAATTCCTGAGACGTGCAAAGCAGTGTATGATGCCCTACGGACAGAGTTCTTAAAGGTAAGGGTTACAAATTAATAATACGTGTAGACGAACAATAATACTTTATTAATTAAATGTTGTACCGTTAAAGAACTAGTCCTTGATCAGGCACTAATTTTTTATCAGTTCATGAAATAAATTGTTCATGATATAAATTGTACAATAATTTAATCTACAATGTAGCGCAAGAATTTTAGTATTATATGTATCATTTTGCCTCTTCGTCCTTCATACCAAAAAAAGAAAAAAAATTTAATAAAATAAGAAATAACGAAGGAATTAAATTTTGTTTATTTTTGTATTGTATTTTGTTCTGTCATAGTTCCCGAATACCAAGGACGAGTGGAAAAAAATAGCGGTAGGATTTCAGAACAAATGGGATTTCGTCAACTGCGGAGGTGCTATGGATGGAAAACACATCCGAATTGTTCAACCATCGGGCTCCGGGGCTTTTTATTATAATTATAAAAATTATTATAGTATCGTACTAATGGCGTTATTCGATTCGAATTGTGAGTTTATTTTTGTCGACGTCGGCAAAAATGGAAGGATATCGGATGGTGGTGTTCTCGAACACACGGAATTTATGAGGCGTTTAAATAACGGGCAGTTGAATTTGCCGGAAAATAATGAAACCATAAAAAATTTAAACTTCGCCTTTGTAGGCGATGAAGCGTTTGCTTTAACTAATAATTTTTTAAAGCTCAAAGGGAACTGGACCGCGATAAAAGAATATTTAATTATAGATTATCGCGAGCTAGGAACGTAGTAGAAAATACATTCGGTATATTATCCTCGCGATTTCGAGTATTACACACACCAATTAATATGAAGGTGGAAAATATATCATACGTTGTATTGGCTACTTGCGTTCTCCATAATTTCTTACGGAGACGGAGTGCAGCATATATGACGAATAACGGGAGTATGCAGGAGAGGAATTGTCAAAACGATGCAGTACAGATGGATGATTTGCAACCCCTTAATCATAGGAATATGAATAATTCGGCCAAACAAAATAGGGACCGTTATAAAGAGTATTTTGTAGGAGAAGGAAGTGTTCCGTGGCAGGAAGATATGTTGAATGCGTATAGAGCGTAAGTGTTTGATGTATTAAGGGGTCCGATGTACCTGTGAGGTCTGAACACACAATTATTTTGGGGGTTTCTTTTTTTTTTAAACAAAAAGACATTTAAATAAACGGCTGTGTATTCGAAAGTATATATTTTAAAGTTCTTGTAGTTTTTTTTGCAATGCAATATATAAATAAATAAATAAATAATGAAATTATAGGCAATCTCCCGGCATGAACAGCCGCCATTTTATTGGAAATTAATTTTTCAGGATAATGACCGATTAAGCACTTGATAATTTAATATACTAACTAAATTTGGTCGAACTTTTTGCTTCTGATGAACTAGGTCAAAGCTACAGTCACGGTCACCATAAAGTGCTTAAATAAAAAAAAACTGCCGGGAGATCGTCTATAATTCCATTATTTATTTATATATTGCATTGCAAAAAAATACAAGAACTGTAAAATATATACTTTCGAATACACAACCGTTTATTTAAAAAAGTCTTCAAGGGTAATTTAATTACGTAACAATTAAATAACGCCGTAATTGAATTACATTCAAACTTTGAATTCAAACTTTTTAATTAATTGAATTGCTAATTACTGTAATCATCTGAGGAATTGCGATAAATGTTTATATTTATCTTTCATGTGTATATGACTATGATATGTACTCGTGTAACAAACTTCGGTTAGCGATATGCCCTTTCTTGTATTTACCTTTCTCTCATTTGTTGTACAAGGGAATTTAATGTATTAAATAGTATTAATATATATGTTAATAATAATCCTCTGTGTACACTGTACACCAGGGATGCACAGACTTAGTAAGACCAAGGGCCACATATGTAGGTTCACTGTGACTTATGGGACGGCCGCCAAAGAACATGAATGTTACCTATCATATATTATTTGTTTTATTTATATGTATCATATATTATGACTTGTTAAAATTAAAATAACACATAGTGACCGGGCCGCCAGCAAATCACCGGAGGGCCCCGGTCTGTGCATCCCTGCTGTACAGAGTGTTCAAAAAGTAATGGTCACTGGTTTGGGGCGTGAATGTGCACCTCTGGACCAGTGGAGATTTGTTAAAAAAAAAAAAAAAAAATTTTATAGCATTGAAAGTGATGTTTCGACGATTCGATTGCATAGAGTTACACGAATAGGCATGGACCTACCACTACTCTGCTGCTTTGCCAGGTTCTACCCAAATGGTGGGGCCTGACACAGTGCGTACCCCTAAACGTAAACAAACACAATCCGACGATTAAAGGGAAAGAAGGTAGTGCAAGGTGCATCGACCTAGTTTGGACCACTGTCCCAGACCCCACCATTCGGGTACATACTACGAAAGCGGCAGAGTAGTGGGTAGGCCCATGACTATACGTATAACTCTATGCAATCGAATCGTTGAAACATTATTTTCAATGTTATAAACAATTTTGTAGCAATTGTTTTTAACAAATCTCCACTGGTCCAGAGGTGCACATTCACACTCCAAACCAGTGACCATTACTTTTTGAAGCATTATAACGCGCATGCGTTAATATTATTGTTTGAAAACGATTTAATTGAATTATTTTCCAATCATTTTGCAATAATTCATGAAGTAATTCAATTGTCAATCTGCACATCTCTGTTCAATTGTAATACCTACATACTTAGTTACCATAATAAACTATAATTTCATAAAAAGACAACCATGTGTTTCCTTTTTTTTGCCTGTGTCCATTGTAAAATTATATTCCATTCCTTGTTTACCTTCAGCACTACATTGAAATAATATTTCCATGTATAAGTTGGAGCCACAGAGGCTCCCTAAGAATAAAAGTTTGTAGTGACAGCATTTTAAAAAAAATTTCGATTTCTGCTAGACATTTAGCTTGTTTCGTTGTGTAGAATTAATTTTTTACAAGATAGAAACTAGTTCCTGGTTCCAGCCATAGCGACAACCATAATAAAGAAAATAAGTCTTAATTTTGTCATTTTACTTTAGAAAGGACATGGTTCACCGAAATGTTAATTAAAATGAAAAAAGCAAACGATGCGTCTTAAAGAGGAAAGACTGATCTTTCTATTGCTTTATTGCTGAACGTCCTACAAAGATTTCCTGGCTTTGTAGGTGCACTTAAAGCGAAAGGGAGGTTTTTTTGTTTCAAACATGAATAACTCAGGCAAAAAAACGTACCTACAACCACCAATGAATACTGATTTTACACAGGAAAGTCGTCGCTTATTTTTTTTAGGAGTGTAGTACTAATATAAATGAATAATAGGTCATAAATAAACTTACTTGATTGTGAGGCTGCGTCTCAGTGTCGTCCATGTCATCGACAAGTGGTTCTTCAACCTCGGGATCAATTTGTTCCGCTTCGTCTCCCATCAATTCCGCCTCGTTTAGGAGAGATGGCTCCTCTTCCATATTTGAAACACTGGCACTTGGGGTGTCTTGATCTTGTGTAAATAATAGTAACTTGTAATACCACAGTGTTGGTACATAAACATCCTCAGCCCCGTTCCCAGAGCGTCTGGACGCCACTACTTTTTTAAATTCCTTCCGGAATGACCCGCGGAGGCGTTGAATTTTTTTAATTACAAACTCCTTGTCTGCCTCGGGGAATATACTTTTGCAATATGCAATTAGTTTCTCGTAGCACTCTTTACGTAAATTACGATTTTGATACTCCCGAGTCTTGACTTTCCACAAAGCTGGCATTGTTCTGTACAGAGTAAGGAGCTCTACCACTACTTTTGTGCTCCACTTTGCGTCGTCTGCAGACATCACGCAGAAAGTCAATAAGGTAGCCGAACTATTTTAACACGATATCGACACTTCGATTTTTCGTTCGATTCGGCCTTTCATCCGGGTTTTCACTTAGAACGTAAACATTGGCTCCTCCCTCCATAGGTCAAATTCCGAGTGGAGGTGGTTATGGCAAAATATAATTGGTTAAGATGTGACAAAAGGGGCTGATTTGAGCCCAGGGGGAAATGCAAAACGGTTTCTTCCTTTTTCCCGAACGGTGGTCGGGTAATAAAAATCAAGGGTTGTAAATATGTCTTTAGTTTACGTTTGGCGGCCAGATGTGCAAGTTCCGCGAGGTATTTCCTTATTTGACCATTGTCCTGGGATTCTGAAGGTTTAGTCCAACAATAAAGACGTCGTGGGCTGAAGCCCATCACTGACGGCATTGCGAAGTGTCCCAGGAGTATGGCAATTAGAATTGCCAAGTGTTCGCCAGGCCCAAGATATAAACTTAAATATACCGAGTCTTAAGAGTCATGCTTAAAAAAGACGAATATGTAGGCGTAGGGGCGGGGTAATTAGAATATCTTGTTTTCAGACATTGATCAACTAAATTCAGTTTTATTATAAGTATATAGAAATAAATACACCTAGTTCCACTGAATACCTTGCAATCAATCCGCCGCTTTCATCACTAAGCCGCTGCTAGAATATGTTCATAAACACCTGATGTAAAACAAACTCTTAATCTATGCAATCTCACCCACGCGTTTATGTACTAAAACATAACACGCGATGACTCGCGACGAGGCCCAATACATACCCTTCGCGGAGGGACTCTGGAACAGGAAGTTCGCGCGGGGTCCCGCCTGCGCCGTCCTCCCTTCAAATTACAAACGGATCCCTTATCGCTCGAGTATATACACGCACCAGAATATAAAAACAGAAGGAAGCGCGACGATTTGGGTGCACGAAAAGGTTCGCCATAGGGAGGAGATATTACTATGACATGGTGGAAACTTCGTGTCTGCATCCTTGCAGGTACGATTGCTTATAAACTAAACCCTCCTACGGCTTACCTTCTCTCGCAGTAGAGGTGGCAAATGCCACATCTGGTTATCGAAAACCTACCAGGCTGATCGGCCGGATCGACCCACCAAAGTCGCGGTTTATGGCGGTGCATTGTTCTGCGAGTCAGAGGTATACAACGGTACGTTCGGGTGCGAAATTATCGTGCGCACTATCCACCAACAGAGCAATATACGGATTAACTCAGACTGAACAATATGACCAGGTTTTTTTATTGCCCTTTAGAAATCTGGCGAACAGATGTTGTCGAAA
This sequence comes from Andrena bucephala, assembly GCA_947577245.1. NCBI lineage: Eukaryota > Metazoa > Arthropoda > Insecta > Hymenoptera > Andrenidae > Andrena > Andrena bucephala. The sequence goes on along the minus strand of OX387716.1, from coordinate 51,557,979 downwards.
CGTTCTAGGAAAAATAATAAATTATCGATCGCAAAGAACAATTGAATTTCCGTCTGCCTCTGAGCCCACTGTTGTCTCGACACACGTGAGAAAGATTAGCAATTAAAAAGTATTATCCACCATCAATACGCCTCAAGGAGACAGGACACAGGATGGAAGGGTGTAGTCCGCTGACCGCGCGTGATTCCGCCTGCGTCGTCCTCCCTTCAAATTAAAAACGGATCCCTTACCTCTCAAATATAAATATGCGTTGGAATATCAAAACAAAAACTAGCTCCACGTATGCGCTGCGAGAGAAGGTAAGGCGTAGGAGGGAGATTATTTTATGATCAGTCGTACCTGCAAGGATGCAGACGTGAAGTTTCCATCATTTCATAGTAATATCTGCTCCCTATGGCGAACCTTTTCTTGCACCCAATCGTCGCGCGTCCTTCTGTTTTTATATTCGCGCGCGTGTATATACTCGAGACATAAGGGAGCCGTTTTTAATTTGAAGGGTGCACGGCGCAGGCGGGAACTTCCTGTTCCCGGGTCCCTCCGCGGAGTGTATTGGCCCTCGTCGCGAGTAATCACGTGTAATTTTTTAGTACATAAACGCGTGGGTGAGATTGTATAGATTAAGAGTTTGTCTTACATCAGGTGTTTATGAAAATATACTAGCAGCGACTTACTGATGAACGCGGCGGATTGATTGCAAGGTATTCAATGGAACCACGTTATATTTCTACATACTTATAATAAAATTGAATTTAGTTTATCACTGTCAGAAAACAAGATATTCTAATCACCTCGCCCCTACGCCTACATATTCATCTTTTTTAAGCATGACTCTTAAGGGGGTAGACACGGGTAATGCAGCGCGCTGTATACCGACACAATCTGGCCCGAAACATGGGGTTGGGATTTTTCATCATTCGTCCTTATATGAGCAGATTTTGGGCTGGGTTAGGACTCATTCGAAAGAGGAAGGTTCAATGCAGAGCGCTCTTCTCATGGTTCAACGAGATTGTGTTGATATCTAATAATATGAGTATCCAAAGTAGAGCAAAAGTCGACAAAATACACCCGCAGAATCCAAGTATTTTTAGGTCACTAAAAGAGCTTTGTGACTGAAACGGTGAGAAGAGCGCTCTGCATTGAACCTTCCTCTTTCGAATGAGTCCTAACCCAGCCCCAAATTTGCTCATATAAGGACGAATAATGAAAAATCGTGATTGCATTCCCAAATACGAGTTCCGCCATATTGGCGGTAATACAGAGCAAGTCACGTGACAAATTTAGTTCCGCTAGTGGACACGAGATGGCGCCTACACGGGAGGACTGCCGACGTGGAATCATAGCAAAACTGAAGCGTTAGCTGGATATACAAGCCACAGTAAAAGCGTGATGCAGTCAATGCATGCATTTTCGGACGACTTTAGGTTAGGTTATATGCATTTTAGGCATACATTGACTAGGAACTGCTGGGAATTGTCTACATTTACTAAATTCACGCTTTTACTGTAACACATACATCACCGCTGCCGAATATATGTTATAATTATATGGCCACATTATTTCAAATAAAAAAAGAGATTGGAATTTTTTAATAACACTGGAAGTAGTGATTTACTGATATTATATTTTCAGAATGTGGAAGTTACAGCAATTATTTGCAATTATTGCATTTATTATTATTCTTCCGACTATTGTATATAACATATAACAAGGAAAAGTCTCCAAACCGGTCAACAGTTGACTCCTTGATTTTTTTCGTAATTCTTTACGCTCCTATGCAGAGATGGGCATTATTTAATTAAAAGAATATACTTCCGAATGGTCCCAGTGGCCGATCGACACGAGGTTTGGGGGGAGGATGTGTGTACCCTAAATCTAAAATTCTATTTAGCTTCGGGTATTTATTAGTTTCCTTTGTTTATTCGAAGGCCTTTCATCTTTGGCTTCGAATAATTTTTCATCTTTCATTATATCTTTATCCTAAGGTCGTATTCAAATATATTGGCCGGTCGATTCGTTTTCGCGAACAGCGATCGAGGAGAAATCAGCCATCACCATCTGACGATCGTGGATTTGTCAGTTGGAGTTCCCTAGCCACCGAAGGGTATGGTGGGGTAACGGGAATGCTGCTCGGCCCCGTCTGAACGTAGACGTGTGGCTGTTATTTATTCTTATTGTCAGCGTAGTACATATGTAGTTGTGTGCGTCACGAAGTAATGCGTAGACCAATACGAGATGAAGCTATCGAGAAAGAATCAATGTTCTGACCAATAAAGCTCCTGAATTTTTTCGGAGCTAAGGCCTAAGGCACACCTATTCTGATGCGTGTATTTCTACGCTGCAGCTCGGTTTGGCCTATACATGACAGAAGCTTGGCGCTATCCCCACCACTTCTGGCTCACTCGTGTTCTGCGATGACGACAGAATACGCGTTACGAAATACGAATAGGAGTGTGCGGATCGTCCCGCGGCTCGGATTCTCGGCCCTCGGGACGAGTCGGAAAATTTCGGGCGGGATCAGGCGGGGTCCCGATACTTTCGTATTGCTCGAGATCCCGACGGTTTCAGGATCCCGAGACTCGATTCGGGCTACAAGCATGACCGCCATGAGCGGGCAATTTGATTTCAGGTCGGCTTGGCAAAACTCGGACGCTATCGGCTCGAAAGCCAGCTATTACGAGGGGACCGAGACGGAAAGAATTATGTATATCATTTATATCGATACCAGAGTGATAAGTTTTTACCTTTCTGTCTCCTGTTGAATCATAATTTGTATCTTATTATTTATTTACATATATATGTATTTTCATTGCTACCAAATAGTCTGTGAATACTGAATACGTCCATATACGTACTTAAATAAATACCATGTTCAGAACTTGGGAAGAAGACTATTTTTATATCGACAATATTTTAAAATCTGAATAAAATATACTTCATACTTAGTACTTTATGTAAAGGGAATATATAGGGTATTATCTTTTTCCGGATAGGTTCAGATTTAAAATAGAAAACGTACGAACTATAAGCATACAAAAAGGAATATTTCCTGGATGTTTCATAATAACAACAATATACAGGAGGCGAATATTTTATTATTTCAAATTAACGTGTAAGAAACATAATTTTTCTATGTTCTCAGGTAATAATTTTAATCTATTACTGGTAACGATATCGTCCGATCGTGTCCGAGTTTTGCCGAGCCGACCTGAAATCAAATTGTCCGCTCATGGCGGCTATGCTTGTAGCCCGAATCGAGTCTTGGGATCCCGAAACTGTCGGGATCTCGAGCAATACGAAAGTATCGGGACCCCGCCCGATCCCGCCCGAAAGTTGCCGGCCCGTCCCGAGCCCGAAAAATCGGGTAACCGCACACCCCTAGTTACGAAACTCACCGGCCAATAAATCTGAATACGATCTTAGAAGTTCGAATAACCGACGAGAACCTTTGTGTCCCGAGCCGCGCGAGATCGTCGTGCTCGGCGATGTGTCATCGATTATAAAGAAACAGAATTTGTTTATTTTTCATGGTATCAATATGAAAGTGACACCATTGGATTCTTGGCATTCTCCCGGTTATATTGGCAGAAAATAATTTAAATCGGACTATTTTTAACAAAACGGGCTTTCACTTCTACAAACAAATTTTTCACGTAATTTCCTTAATTTTGGTCCGAATTATATCATTTTTGGGGCCAATTTGATCGAGAAAACATGATAAATCGACTGACGTCACTTTCGCAAAGATCTGATTAGAAATGCAGAACTGCAGATTTGTCACTGCTTAGCGCGCAACATTGTATGACCCCGCTGGTTTCGAGCGCCGAAGCCCACGAAACTCAGCGAGTCGCATGATTGCCAGCGAGAAGGCCAAGAGGGGACTTTCCATGGCGAAGGAAAATCAGCCTTCTACAGAACTCAAATCGAGAAAGACTTTGCTAACAAACTTTATATTCACGTCAAATAAATACTTGTAAAATTTAGACGACAAACTATTGTTGAATTTCGCCAGTTCTTACATATGCCACACTGGGTTCGGAATTCCTGATCCCAGAGTTTCATGCATTTACCTATTGAAATGTTGCTTCAAGTCATCGGGCAATTGCATTGTTTCTTCTCGTACATATGTATATCTGTTCGCGAGTAGGTGTCATGAATGACGTGTAAGAAAATCCGATGGACACCTATTTGAATGGCGCGCCAGAAACGCGGCCTACCATCCGGAAGCCGAAACACCCCGGCCGGAACCGTCTGCGCGGGAAATACTGGGAAAAACCCAGGCCCAACGGAAGCGCAGCGAAAAAGGACGCCACGCCGGGGCCGCTTGGACGCGGTCACTCTTGTACGGTCTTTGGGACACGCTGGTCGCCACTCAGGAAGCCCTCCGCGTTCTATTGTACGACTTGCTATATTCTGGCAGAATATTAAACAGTGTATCATCGATAGTTTATTCTACGCGTGTTATTGTTTATTGTAAGAAAAACCTGTCTTACAGACGCGACTTTTGTTTCCCAAATAAATTCACTCCTATCAGGGCCCTCGCTCGAACCGCTTGACAAGGAGACCGAACGATGTGAACCGAGTGCGAGTGAAATAGCGCACCAGCGGTACACCCTCGGTCGACGGCGACTTGAGTCATCCAGTACTGAATACGAAATGTTCAAAATTTCTCATTACACCTTGATGAGAGTGTTACCATTCATGGATTGTTGGTGAGTCAAGACACGAAGCAATTTAGTCTATTTTTTCTTATGAATACATGATTAGAACACACTCTACGTTCAATAAAAATTGATCGAATTGCTCCATGTTTGATATCATTTTCATCGGGAAATCCTAAAAAATTCATCGGTAATACTTTCATCAATACTTATCAAAAACACGAACATTTTATTTTTCTGTACTGGGTATTTTATCCAGCTCGTCGGTTTTATTGTTCTCGGCTGTCAACGGGCGGTCTACTAGGACCCGAAGGTCCACGCTCGCAACGAGAAAGCAAAACAGTGGGGTGGGTAGGTCTTTCCCGATAAACTGAGCCCAAAGGCTTCTCAACAATTGAAACATTGGAAGACTGTACATATTCTTTCTGATGCTTTCGGCGATATGCGCAACCATTTGTATGCCCGGTTTCATGTCTAACAAGTCAGGCGATTTTGTTTGTGAGAGCCATATATAAAGACAGTCCTGTAACGTTCACTACATCTTCAATTATAAAACTGCAAATATGTTATTTTACACATGTGTTTCGCTGAGTTTCGTCGGCTTCGACGCTTGAAACCAGCGGGGCCATACAATGTTGCGCACTAAGCACTGATGAATCTGAAGTTTTGCAATTTCTAATCAGATCTTTGCGATCGTGGCGTCAATCGATTCCTTATACTTTCTCAATCAAATTGGCCCCAAAAATGATACAACTCAAACCATAATTAAGGAAATTACGTGAAAAATTTGTTTGCAGAATTGAAAGCCCGTTTCGTTAAAAATAGTCCGATTTAAATAATTTTTTCATAAAAAAAATGCGCAGGCTGGATGCGCGTGATTATTACGTGGCCCCTCCATAGACATATATAGACGGATCAGAAGATGGGACTATTGGCGTGGGGAAGGAAGGCTTGGAGGGGTAAAGGCATAGGTTCAGATACAGGCACGTCGGTTAGCTTCGGATGCATTCGGCATGCATAACCACAGCGTTATCCGATTTACTCGTATCGCTCCCCTTACCGCGAACCTTGCCACCCCCCTCAGCTTACGCTCCGCCGTCTATATATGTCTATGGTCCCCTCCTCGAAGTGACAGAAAATATAACCTATGTATACGCTATATGACAATAAATGTTGAGCGGCTATTTCGTTCTTTTGCGCTACATTTGTGAACTTTTTATCATCCTTCCGAAACATTATTATTACGTCGCAACAGTATCTTTAGGAAATCGGGTCTAGCATATAGGTTATATTTTCTGTCACTTCGAGGACAGAAAATCCAGTCCTCCAAGTGACAGAGAATATAACCTATATGCTATACCCGATTTCCTAAAGATACTGTTGCGGCGTAATAATAATGTTTCGGAAGGATGATGAAAAGTTCACAAATGTAGCGTAATACAACGAAATAGCCGCTAAATATTTATTGTCTTATAGCATATACATAGGTTATATTTTCTGTCACTTCGAGGAGGAACCACATAATAATCACGCGTTGGATTCAACATCAAACACAATTTTATATATGTTTGTTCATAACTGCTTTCTGCATAGGATGTGTATTTCATGTTCTGTTTCAGTGTTTTGCTAATTAAAAAATGTCTATCCTAACAAACTTCATTTTCTGGGGACATGCCCTCATCTATTTTTCCTTTTCACTTATAATTCCTTACTGCCAACGTAGAATATTGTAACATAAGCACATTTCAAGTAATTAAAATGTACAATGAATTTTCTACGTTTGCAGTACCAGCCGACTTTCCGTTTAAATTTTTATAAGTACAACGCAACAGCTGAGAATTTCTTTCCTTATTCAGAATAGAATACGGAAATAGCAAACAGCTCCCTCTCGCGTGCACAGGCAGCCGCGTATCTATGGGTAATACCATTTCAGTGCAGAAAAAACCTGCTGTAATACCGACCTGCCGAATCGGCCAGACCACGTGACGTGTCTACCCCCTTAAGACTCGGTATATTTAAGTTTATATCTTGGGCCTGGCGAACACTTGGCAATTCTAATTGCCATACTCCTGGGACTCTTCGCAATGCCGTCACTGATGGGCTTCAGCCCACGACGTCTTTATTGTTGGACTAAACCTTCAGAATCCCAGGACAATGGTCAAATAAGGAAATACCTCGCGGAACTTGCACATCTGGCCGCCAAACGTAAACTAAAGACATATTTACAACCCTTGATTTTTATTACCCGACCACCGTTCGGGAAAAAGGAAGAAACCGTTTTGCATTTCCCTCTGGGCTCAAATCAGCCCCTTTTGTCACACCTTAACCAATTATATTTTGCCATAACCACCTCCACTCGGAATTTGACCTATGGAGGGAGGAGCCAATGTTTACGTTCTAAGTGAAAACGCGGAGGAAAGGCAGAATCGAACGAAAAATCGAAGTGTCGATATCGTGTTAAAATAGTTCGGCTACCTTATTGACTTTCTGCGTGATGTCTGCAGACGACGCAAAGTGGAGCACAAAAGTAGTGGTAGAGCTCCTTACTCTGTACAGAACAATGCCAGCTTTGTGGAAAGTCAAGACTCGGGAGTATCAAAATCGTAATTTACGTAAAGAGTGCTACGAGAAACTAATTGCATATTGCAAAAGTATATTCCCCGAGGCAGACAAGGAATTTGTAATTAAAAAAATTCAACGCCTCCGCGGGTCATTCCGGAAGGAATTTAAAAAAGTAGTGGCGTCCAGACGCTCTGGGAACGGGGCTGAGGATGTTTATGTACCAACACTGTGGTATTACAAGTTACTATTATTTACACAAGATCAAGACACCCCAAGTGCCAGTGTTTCAAATATGGAAGAGGAGCCATCTCTCCTAAACGAGGCGGAATTGATGGGAGACGAAGCGGAACAAATTGATCCCGAGGTTGAAGAACCACTTGTCGATGACATGGACGACACTGAGACGCAGCCTCACAATCAAGTAAGTTTATTTATGACCTATTATTCATTTATATTAGTACTACACTCCTAAAAAAAATAAGCGACGACTTTCCTGTGTAAAATCAGTATTCATTGGTGGTTGTAGGTACGTTTTTTTTGCCTGAGTTATTCATGTTTGAAACAAAAAAACCTCCCTTTCGCTTTAAGTGCACCTACAAAGCCAGGAAATCTTTGTAGGACGTTCAGCAATAAAGCAATAGAAAGATCAGTCTTTCCTCTTTAAGACGCATCGTTTGCTTTTTTCATTTTATTTAACATTTCGGTGAACCATGTCCTTTCTAAAGTAAAATGACAAAATTAAGACTTATTTTCTTTATTATGGTTGTCGCTATGGCTGGAACCAGGAACTAGTTTCTATCTTGTAAAAAATTAATTCTACACAACGAAACAAGCTAAATGTCTAGCAGAAATCGAAATTTTTTTTAAAATGCTGTCACTACAAACTTTTATTCTTAGGGAGCCTCTGTGGCTCCAACTTATACATGGAAATATTATTTCAATGTAGTGCTGAAGGTAAACAAGGAATGGAATATAATTTTACAATGGACACAGGCAAAAAAAAGGAAACACATGGTTGTCTTTTTATGAAATTATAGTTTATTATGGTAACTAAGTATGTAGGTATTACAATTGCACAGAGATGTGCAGATTGACAATTGAATTACTTCATGAATTATTGCAAAATGATTGGAAAATAATTCAATTAAATCGTTTTCAAACAATAATATTAACGCATGCGCGTTATAATGCTTCAAAAAGTAATGGTCACTGGTTTGGAGTGTGAATGTGCACCTCTGGACCAGTGGAGATTTGTTAAAAACAATTGCTACAAAATTGTTTATAACATTGAAAATGATGTTTCAACGATTCGATTGCATAGAGTTATACGTATAGTCATGGGCCTACCCACTACTCTGCCGCTTTCGTAGTATGTACCCGAATGGTGGGGTCTGGGACAGTGGTCCAAACTAGGTCGATGCACCTTGCACTACCTTCTTTCCCTTTAATCGTCGGATTGTGTTTGTTTACGTTTAGGGGTACGCACTGTGTCAGGCCCCACCATTTGGGTAGAACCTGGCAAAGCAGCAGAGTAGTGGTAGGTCCATGCCTATTCGTGTAACTCTATGCAATCGAATCGTCGAAACATCACTTTCAATGCTATAAAATTTTTTTTTTTTTTTTTTAACAAATCTCCACTGGTCCAGAGGTGCACATTCACGCCCCAAACCAATGACCATTACTTTTTGAACACTCTGTACAGCAGGGATGCACAGACCGGGGCCCTCCGGTGATTTGCTGGCGGCCCGGTCACTATGTGTTATTTTAATTTTAACAAGTCATAATATATGATACATATAAATAAAACAAATAATATATGATAGGTAACATTCATGTTCTTTGGCGGCCGTCCCATAAGTCACAGTGAACCTACATATGTGGCCCTTGGTCTTACTAAGTCTGTGCATCCCTGGTGTACAGTGTACACAGAGGATTATTATTAACATATATATTAATACTATTTAATACATTAAATTCCCTTGTACAACAAATGAGAGAAAGGTAAATACAAGAAAGGGCATATCGCTAACCGAAGTTTGTTACACGAGTACATATCATAGTCATATACACATGAAAGATAAATATAAACATTTATCGCAATTCCTCAGATGATTACAGTAATTAGCAATTCAATTAATTAAAAAGTTTGAATTCAAAGTTTGAATGTAATTCAATTACGGCGTTATTTAATTGTTACGTAATTAAATTACCCTTGAAGACTTTTTTAAATAAACGGTTGTGTATTCGAAAGTATATATTTTACAGTTCTTGTATTTTTTTGCAATGCAATATATAAATAAATAATGGAATTATAGACGATCTCCCGGCAGTTTTTTTTTATTTAAGCACTTTATGGTGACCGTGACTGTAGCTTTGACCTAGTTCATCAGAAGCAAAAAGTTCGACCAAATTTAGTTAGTATATTAAATTATCAAGTGCTTAATCGGTCATTATCCTGAAAAATTAATTTCCAATAAAATGGCGGCCGCTCATGCCGGGAGATTGCCTATAATTTCATTATTTATTTATTTATTTATTTATATATTGCATTGCAAAAAAAACTACAAGAATTTTAAAATATATACTTTCGAATACACAGCCGTTTATTTAAATGTCTTTTTGTTTAAAAAAAAAAAAGAAACCCCCAAAATAATTGTGTGTTCAGACCTCACAGGTACATCGGACCCTTTAATACATCAAACACTTACGCTCTATACGCATTCAACATATCTTCCTGCCACGGAACACTTCCTTCTCCTACAAAATACTCTTTATAACGGTCCCTATTTTGCTTGGCAGAGTTATTTATATTCCTACGATTAAGGGGGTGCAAATTATCCATCTGCACTGCATCGTTTTGACAATTCCCCTCCTGCATACTCCTGTTGTTTGTTATATATGCTGCTCTCCGTCTCCGTAAGAAATTATGGAGAACGCAGGCAGCCAATACAACATATGATATATTTTCCACCTTCATATTAATTGCTGTATGTAATACTCGAAATCGCGATGATAATATGCCGAATGTATTTTCGACTACGTTCCTAGCTCGCGATAATCTATAATTATATATTCTTTTATCATGATCCAAATCCCTTTGGGCATAAGGCTTTAAGAAGTTATTAGTTAAAGCAAACGCTTCATCGCCTACAAAGACGAAGTTGAAATTTGTTATTGTTTTATTATTTTCCGGCAAATTTAACTGCCCGTTAGTTAAACGCCTCATAAATTCCGTGTGTTCGAGAACACCACCATCTGATACCCTTCCATTTTTTCCGACATCGACAAAAATAAACTCGTAATTTGAATCGACTAACGCCATTAGTACGATGATGTAGTAATTTTTATAATTATAATACAAGGCCCCGGAATCCGGTGGTGGAACAATTCGGATGTGTTTTCCATCCATAGCACCTTCGCAGTTGGCGAAATCCCATCTGTTATGAAACCCTTCCGCTATTTTTTTCCACTCGTCCTTGGTATTCGGGAACTATGACAAAACAAAAAACAATACAAAAATAAACAAAATTTAATTTCCTTGTTATTTCTTATTTTATTGAATTATATGTGTTTTTTTTTTGTATGAAGGACGAAGAAGTGCAACCGTGTGGAAGCAGCAATAAACGGCCGGCTGGCAAAATTTCTCGCTGCGCCAAGAAGAGAAAAACTGATGACGGCGTCATCGACGTTTTAGAAACTTGCGCTGTCGCGCTTAAGAACCCCACCTTCAGCAGATTAGAAATATCTGAACATGAAGCCTCAGGCATAAAAGTTGCAAAACAATTGGAAAGGATGGACCCGGAGCAGGCTATTTATGCGGACACCATCATAACAGCCGTGTTGAGAAGAGGATTGTTAAAAACTTTAAAGCCTCACACAGATTTGTGTGATAACGAATGTAGGCTCTATGCTGGGCCGAGCCGGGAACAAACGAACATCAGCAACATGTAATTGTAATAGTTACAATGAACATTCGCCAAATGTTGAAGGATGTTATAGTAGGCGTTACTAGAGTTTTATAGATACGAGCGCGAATTCATATGAAAATCTGTGTACTTTTTTGTATTTAAACAATTGTAAGGCGCTCTGATTGAAAACTTGCTGCGCGGCGTGCAGCATAGCGGCTGTTCTATTTATCTGACACAAAATACCAAAAGGAATTTTGTTTTTTAGGAAATTGCGCAAGTAATGAACCTCGGAACGCAGTAAAAGTTGCCGGTATTTTGTGAATGTTGCAGTTTTTATCCTCCCAATCGACCTTCATTAACTGCGCAATTTCCTGAAGAACAAAACTCTTTTTGGTGTTTTGTATCAGATAAACAGAACAGCCGCTATCTTGCACGCCGCACAGCAACTATTCAAACGGAGCGTCTGAAAATAGTTTAAATAAATACAATACACAAATTTTCATATGAATTCGCGATCGTGGATTAGCTTTTCCCTGTTAATAACGATACTAGGGGAAATCGGGGTAAAGTGACCCTAAAAAAGTTTGAAGTGACTTCATGCGTCACTTTGGCTTGCCGAAAATCTATTCTAGAAAAATTGATACCTTGACAAGAACACCTCTAAGTAATTATCCATATAACATTTGGTAAATTAACCTATTTGTATTTCACAGATTTGAATACAAATTAATAATATCTAATATTTAAGATGAATTAATAAGATGATGTCATGACAGTAAACGTAGCTTAATTACTGACATAATGAACAACAAATGAATTTATATTACCTGATATATTAAAAACAATTATTTACGAAGACACGGTGTATCACCACGCCGCGTCTTTTTCTAGCCACTTGACAGGTTAGGATACCTACTGCGCACATCACTTGCACATCGGTTCTTAGCAGTCATTGCAGCTCAGTTTACCCCGGTCACTTTACCCCGAATATGTACTCAGTGGAAAATTAATTATTTAATAATGTTAGGATTAATTTTTTCTCAAATGCGTGTACATGTATGTTTATAAGCTTGTTTTAAACACGCAGAAAAAATTTGGAGTCAAAATAACACATTTATGACTCATTTATCCAAAAAGCTAAATTGAAAAGAAAAACAAACGGAAGTCTCTAAAAATTAATTTCTAAGTTTTTAAATGAATTTCCATTTTTCGATATCTGAATGTGCATAATTATCATTGCTATAGTATGTACATTTATTACGTCACCACAATTTGTAAATATATTATATTGTTAAAGAACAAATTAAGGAAGCTCATTTTACCCCGTGGTTCACTTTACCCCGCTCTCCCCTACATAGATCACTTAATTAATAAAGTATTATTGTTAGTCTACACGTATTATTAATTTGTAACTCTTACCTTTAAGAACTCTGTACGTAGGGCATGATACAGTGCTTTGCACGTCTCAGGAATTATTTTGGATAACGAAGGAGCTGATATTCCAGTTGTAAATTTCAAATCTTCATAAGAACTGCCAAAAATCTTAAAGTGGCGATAAGACGTTGCTCTGCGGTGATGCTGCGCCTCATAACGGTGTCCATTTTTTTAATTTTGTTTTGAACTAAGCTGAGGAGGAGATGATCAAACGCTTCAGAATCCATCCTCAAATAATTCCGGTAGTCATCTGGATAATTTTCTCTCAGCTCTCGAAGAAGGGGCTGATCATTACAATTTCCGCGGTATTCTTTTACCCAAACCTGGCGGTTTCTTCTTCTGTTTCTTCTTCGGTCTACTAATGTTAAATGCACAGCAGCAGCAGACAACTACAACGGTTGATTTTATGCTATCAGTGCGCATGGGAGTTTTGTAAGGCGCTCCATTTTAAGCTCTATAACTCCGGATATAACCATTATTATTGCATACAATTTTTTTACATATTCCCTAAAGACTGCCAAATGAAGCCACAAAGCTGGAAGTAAATAGGTACATTTAATTGTTTGCTTTTAAAAAATTCGCGTTCACTTCCTACCGCTTGTAGCGGCTCGCAGAGGCTTGGCTGCCAGGCTCGGCGCGCGCTCCAGGATTTCTTTTTTCTGTTTCTGGAGCTATTTCTAACTTTCACTTTTACCCCTATATATGTATGTACCTACCTCTTCCTGCCGTTTCTACTTACATATACCTACTAAGTTTCAAGGGTTCGCACAGGCCTGGTCACCGTCAGGAACATTTGGCGACCAGACCTTTGCGCGCCGATTGACAGTTTTCTTATCCCACCCTTTCTCTCCACTCTCTCCATGTTGTTCGTTCTAGTCATCGTACGGACCACGGAAACCGAGCAGCCTTCATAAAACAAAGTTTTCACAATTATTTTGATCACCGTACGGATCACAGAGTCTACATCGATCAATCATGCTTTTGGATCAGTTACACTCTCGTCGGACTCCAGGGTGAGCCAGGAATCCATTTGTCACGTCCATATCGATACGCTAAAAGAGTGCGTTTAAGAAATGCCTACTCCTTTTATGAATTGTATTGTTTGTGTAAAAGTAGTCCGATTTGCATGATATTTGTGATAATTTTAATGGGGAGAACGCCAGGAATCCATTAGTGTTACTTTCATATCGATACGATGAAGAATAAAGAATTTCTTAATACGCTGTAATAAATATTTCACCCTCGACTGTGGGTCGCCGACCTCGATTCGCTGCGGTCGGCCAAGGATTCATACCTGTTTCAGAAAAACTGTATACTTTATTCTTTATCCTATCGATATGGAAGTGATACCGATGGATTTCTCATGTTTTTCAAATGAAAATTATGCCTACCAACTTTCATATAAATCGAACTATTTTTAACGAAATTATGGAAATCAATTTATTACAAAGATTCCTTAATTACAATCCGATTTGTGTCGTTTTTGGACCATTTTCATCGGGAAAACATAAGGAAACGATTCACGTCACTTTCGCCAAGATCCGGTGAGAAATGTAGAATTTTCTATTCGCCACGTCTTAGGGGGCAAGATTGTACGGCCCCCCTGGTCTCGAGGGTCGAAGTCCTCGAAACCCATCGAGGCACGGCTTATCGACGGCGTTGCCTCTGGAGTCTTGGCTGCCAGGATCGGCTGCCAGGCTCGTCGCGCGCCTCAGGATTTCTGCACTGTTAGAAATCCTGAGGCGCGCGACGAGCCTGATTTCAAGTGCCGTTTTTTCCTTTTCTAACTACCTTTTCTGTCTCTTATGTAAACTCTTCTGGAGTCAAGGTTGGAGCGCGGGCAGGAGCGTGGTGCTTTCTAGCACGCGGGCAGGAGCGTGGTGCTTTCTAGCACGCGGGCAGGACTGTGGTGCTTTCTTGCGCGCCACGCAAGAGCGTGGGTGAAAAATTTGACCTGCATCACGAGCAATCAGAAGACTACCCCCTTCTTCAAAACATCTTGCATATTACATCTCTTCATCATTTATCTTACGTATAACATCACTTGCATACCTATGTGTATGAATTGTCTATCAATATTAGTTTTTATATTAAAACAAGCAGTGACATGGTAAATTATTGCCGTTGATAGTAATAATTATGATCGTCACAACAGGGAATGTGTTAAATGCAATTTCATTTGCCATCGCATTGTCGGGGAAACATTTGGACATTTTTTAAAGTACCCTTGTAAAATTTTACACTCGTTATAACTGAGTCATAAACCATTTCCAGAATTTGTAGCACCTTCAGGTCAACCAAATGTAGTTTCCTAAAAACAGATGTTTCAGTGTACCCTACAGTAACAGTATTTATGATATCCTCTACTAGCCAGGTATATCGAGGAATTCGTATACTTTTCGCGAACATATATCGCGATCGTGTCTTGCCGATCGTTTCGCAGATCTATCATATACATCGAACAGGTAGTACACAATACACCACTGCGGTGGATCGTGGAAAAAACATGTAGATGGAGTCGACGTAGAAATATCAGGCCGAACTCGCTGTCTCTAAGTAGTGGCGTGTATAACCTTCTGGCGTGCACGAAGGAGCGTCGCTCCGGCGTTCACGTACTTTTGCGTGCCACGCGGCGTGTGACGCGCCGGAACGCGCGCCGGAACGCGCGCTGGAACGTCCGTGTAAAGGGCCCTATTGACAGCCGAGAGCAATATAACCGACGGGCCAGATAAAATGTTCATGTTTTCGATTACTCTTTAGGAAAGTATTACCAATGCAGTTTTTACGGTTTCTCGATGAAAGTGATGCCAAACTTGGAGGAATTCGGTCCATTTTTAGTGAACGTAGTGTGTGTCCTAATCATGTATTATAAGAAAAAATAGACCGAATTACCAATCCATCGGTGGTAACACTCTTATCAAGGTGTAATGAGAAATACGAAGATTTTCATATTCAGTACTGGATGACTCATGTCGCCGTTAACCGAGTGTCTCTCGCTGGTGCGCATTTCATTCATACTCGGTTTACGTCGTTCAGTCTCCTTGTCAAGCGGTTAGGACGAGGGCCCTGATAAATGTAAATTTATTTGTGAAACCAAAGTCGCGTCATTCGTGACACCTACTCGCGAACAGATATATGTATGTACGAGAAGCAGCAATGTTATTTCCCGATGACTTGAAGCATCATTTCAATAGGTAAATGCATGAAACTCTGGAATCAGGAATTCCCATTGAAGTAATGCATATGAAAGAACTTGCGAAATTATACAATAGTTCGTCGTCTAAATTTTACAATTAAAGTATTCTCCTATTTATCCTGTTTATACTTTAATTCCCTTCCTTTGGAAATTCGCTCTCTGTCCTCTTTCCCTGCTTTTAAATGTGCTGCCCGTTCTTTTATTCTCGTCCACTATCCGTAACTCCCCTGTTGTTTGTTTGTTTGCTTCTTTCTCTTGCTTTTTGTTTCACTAGCTTTACTTGTGTTAAATAAACTTTGGGGTTAGGTTGCAAAGCAGCAGTTATGCTGAACCTCGCCCATTTATCACAACAATTTTTGTAATTTGTGGTGAATAAAGACGAATTATTATTATTATTATTATTATTATTATTATTATTATTATTATTATTATTATTATTTATTTGACGTGAATATAAAGTTTGTCAGCAAAGTCTTTCTCGATTTGAGTTATATAGAAGGCTGACTTTCCTTTGCCATGGAAAGTCCCCTCTTGTCCTACACGCTGGCAATCATGCGACTCGCTGCGTTTCGTGGGTGCCGACGCCCGAAACCAGCGGGGCCATACAATGATGCGCACTAAGCAGTGACAAATCTGCAGTTCTGGAATTTATAATCAGTAGTATGTCTAGGCCGGTTCTAACCCAGGTCCTCTGAGGGGAGCGCCCGGGAGGGGGGAGTGACGGCGCGCGGGGAGTGCGGTGGAGGGAACTCTGGGCGCGGGGGAGCGGGGAGCGGGAGATTGTTTGCGCGCGCACGAGCCGCGGAGTGGGGGAAGCCACAACCGTGGTGGGGATCAGTCCAGGCCGAGCCGCCGCGGACACCTCTCCAGACCCGGCCAGCCGTTGGAAATTTTTCCGAGGGAGAAAAGGACCCTCTGAAAAAAAGTCTGGGGGGCAGGTCTTCTCTGAAAAATCCTTTGTAGACTCGATCCACCCCCAAAATTTTTTTCCCCAAATATTTTTCCCCCCAATCACAGAGAGAAATAATAATTTTTAACCAGCGATCTACCGAACCATTATGTAGAAAACAGACATATTTTTTCAAACAAATATGCAGCAAGCATTCTAAAGCTAGCTAGTTTTTAAAGCGTTCCGATTTAACGTCGCGGCGTTTCGCGCGATTACGCGTAATTTAAATCCTAACGTAATATAATTATGCGGCGTGAGCAGAAATGTTTTTTCCATACATATATGTGACGGAAATTTTTCCCCAACGCGGAGAAATAATAATTTTGAAACGTCGAATCTTAAAATTATGTGGCGAGAGAAGGAGGAGGAGGAAGATGGGTAAATAAAATGGAGAAATAATATACGTTTAAGAAATTTTATTTAAATTTAAAAGAATATAATTTAACATTTTTTCCTACGAGCATCAGCTACAATATCATTGATGCCGCATGCTAACAGTTCGCAATCTACATGATAATCCTCGCTGTAATATTCGCTATCACATATGATTTTAGCAGCACAATGCACATCTAATGTTTCACAGGCAATATCGCTTTGCTGTAGAACGCTAGCAAAAGTTTTAAATTTCGTCCGCACATCGTTTGCAGTTTCACCCAACCGCGGATACACACAGGCTACACGGCTCAAGATTAAATAAAAATGTTACAGTATTCGGTTTGAAATCAAGTAGTGTCATCTTTACAATGGTAGAATTATAGATCTGACAAAAATCCACCGTTAATTCATTAATCCGTAGCGATGCTGATTCAGGTAATTGTGCACGCTCTTCGATGGTTTTACGGCTGTCCACTAGTGCACACCATGTATGCAATGGTAATATGAGATGGTTCCCACGATTTTCGCCGAGAACAATTTCTACATCGGCTGTAGATCGTACGCTGATTCCAATTTCCAAATATTTGCTGCGCATGGATGTTAATGCGTATCTTCTGACCATGATACGCGATGCTCGGCGCGGGCTAAGAGAACAATCAAAGCTATGAAATTGTCCGCTCGTATCAGGAATAAACATAAAATTTTTGAGAATATGTGAAAATTAAGCCTTACCCATCAACTGTATTCTCCCCGCATGGAGCTACGCCATCATCTCGCATGATCGGAACGTAATAATTCATGCGTTCGACGTTTCCTTCGGCACTGGTACTGCACATTTTTTTCAGAGCACTATTTGTCCCGTCGAAAGTTACTGAGGCTACTGAGCTATTAATGGAATAGCGTCCGGGAGCCGACTTAAATAGAGGTGCAATTGCTTCCCCCCACCACCGCATTTTATTTTAAAGCTACCAATTTTCCATAATGTTTTTAAATCCTAACGATGCAGCATGATCGCATGTAATTTGAACGCACCCTCAAGGATAAAAGTCTCGACACGTGTTAAATGTAATACCTTTGGAAGCGTCGAATCTTAGAATTAGGTGTCAGCAGAAAACTGTGTCGAATGATTTTGCGCACTAATTCGTCATACCCGTGAATCATGGAAAGAATTAAGCCGTATCAGCCGAAACTGCATCGAACCATGTTGGGGAGGATCGTCGTTTTTTTGCATGCAATGCATTCGAGTGAGGGGGTACAGCAAAAGAGTCAGACACAGATCGCAAATCGTGGTGTGGGTATAAAAAACGCGCTCTAAACTGTACAAAGCATCAAATCATTGCAACGTGTTGCGCGAGACATTACATTTTTACATTCCATTTACAATCATGGAAGAATTCGCGCAAGTAGAACGCCATTTGTTGGATCAATCTACACGATTGATTTCGCGGGAAGAATACATCACGTGGGAAGAACGGTGCAACGAGTTGTTGTGCCCTGCGTGATGGGTTGCAAGGCTGGTACGGGATTTGGCGTTATCGTAGGTTCGGCAGTGAACAAAGATAAGGATCTACTGGGTAAACTACACCAAATTCGATTGAGCTCAAGACTAAGACTTTTATTCAGAATTAACCAAACTAGACTGATGTATACAAGTGTTTTTTAGCCGTGTTAACTGGTCGAGAGTGGGGTGTAGAATTCGTCCATTAGCGGAGTCAAATTGGTTTTATATCCCTCTTAGGCGTGGTGCGCGTTACCATGCCCGGTCGCGGTTGCGCGGATTCGTGGTTGCTTAACGCCTGTCTTAGCGTAGAAACGTCTCGAACGTAATATAATATGTATAATGTATATGATGGTGTTTATAATACGTGTGCTTGGGCGTTGCCTGGGCACAACAGAGTATATCGAACCTTTGGAAGACACAGTCGAGTGAAACGTCCGCGATTATCGATCGGTGTTCAACAATCATTGGTTGCACGAATTGCGCGGCTCGAAGGATTGAAACATTCGTTGAGCGAAAGTTTCGTGCGGGAAGGTGTAGGGCATTCGAGCACAGGACTTTTGTGGCTCGAAATAAACACTGCGTTCGATAGCCGCGTATTAACTGGTGCAGTGCACAATTCAAACTATATCGAGCCGCACAATTTCCTCCAAGATGCGGTGGCCATTGTGCTGAAGCATGTGCGAGGTGCTTTGAGGAAACATTGAAACCTCAATGTGAACACTGTGTTTACCGGTGAATTTGTGGCCGGTGACAAGCATGCTTGTTGAAGCATCAATACCCGAAACTGTGAACTCTTCAACACATCCGATCTGCAGGTATCAGATATCAGCGATGTGTCAGCGAACCCACCCTGGCATCGCGGGAAGAGTTCCAGGAACAGCGACAGCGGATGGGCATTGACGAGGATTCTCAACCTAAATGGTCAATGTCAACAAGTACGATCCGCTGCGCACAGGGTGCTACTACAAGTTGCCGCGGGAATTGTTGCTAAAGAAAGCAACAAGTAGTGTGTACTCCCCGGACATCGCCTGTTTCGCGTGGGCAGTGGTCGCCACTCTCCATCCCGTGGAAAGACATACCGATCGTCCAAGTTCATACCCGCAATATGCTTCCATATTAAATCTTCAGGTCATTGAGTTTCCAATGTCTCTGGAGCAAATTGGGAAGTTTGAGCGACAGAACGAAATCTCCATCAAAGTTTATAACTTTGAAGCGGAAACGAAGAAAGGGTCGACGGTCTTTCCTCTGCGTCTTATCAGCCACAAGAGGGATCGACACGTCAACCTGCTCTACACGCCGAATCAAGAGCACGGTGATGTAGGGCACTTTGTACTAATCAAGGACTTATCCCGGCTGGTGAGCGTACAACAGAGCAGACACGAAAAAACGAAATTCATCTGTGATCGGTATGTATAGAAAACATAAAATGTTGAAAAATATCTCGCGAAAAAATTTAAATAAAAATTTTTTTTGGGTTTACAGATGCATGCACTATTTCGGATCTGCCGAGAAGTTGGAGCTTCATTCGCTAGACTGCGGCAAGGTGAATCATTGCGCCATCCTGCTGCCCAGTGAAAGAAATTATCAGCTCAGTTTCGGCAACCACGGTAGGAAGGAGCGACTTCCCTTCGTGGTATACGCCGATCTCGAGTGCATCATCGAGAAAACGGAGGACAGTCACCGAAAGGGTGATATACAGGGTGTCCGTGGAAAGACTGGACAGCCGGTTTTCTCCTAAACTATTGGAGATAAAAATATTAAAAAAATTGGGAATTGCATGGTTCGAGGGGGCCAATTTATTAGCGCGAACGAATTTTATTTTCGATTATTATTTTAAAAGATACGATGGTCAAGTTCGGTTTTTCAGATGGAATTATTTTTTTTGAAGACCTGAGTTGATAGTGCGTTCCAAGACAAATCCAATAAGCTAAAATGTATACACTTTATTTCCACTGGTTTTTAAGATATTGCGTTTGCAAATTTACTGATTTTCACTGGAAGAAAACTGTCTGGTATAGCACGGACCGGGGACGGTCTTACTGGCTCCACGGGTGGCACTGCCTGTTGAAATAGATACCTACCTGCCAAAGGTCTACGCCAGGAATGGCAGGCCCAAAGGCTGGACAATTCTTTTCCGTCAGAAATGCTACTTAGGTAGGTACATCTGCGGAATCGAGAAGCGCACCGTTACTTTTATTTCGCATTTGCTTCTACGCTCGGATGGCCGGTTCTTTTGGGAGGGATGCAAGTTGGATTGGTGAAATATCCATTACAGTGTATTAAGAAATTCTTTTCTTTATCGTGTCGAAAGGGAAGTGACGCCCATGGATTCCTTATGTTTTTCTGACGAAAATCATACCAAATATGCAAATCGGACTACTTTGACACAAGCTATTTCTATTCCCTATGTAAAAGTTGTCCGATTTACACGACATTTGGTATGATTTTCTTCAGAAAACCCCAAGGAATCCATCGGCGACACTTCCATATCCATATGATAAAGAATAAAGAATTATTTTATTTCCTAAACAGATACAGGGTAATTCTGGAGCTACGCCCGTCACCCCGTGGCGAGGACAGCACCCCGGAGTGCCCATAGAATTTTATGGCTTTCGACCCTCGAAGGGTTTGGAATATCATTAAGAAGTGAGAAATGTTCAGGATTTCAAATGTTTGCTTCTTTTCTTCATCGTATCGAAGGGGAAAGTGATGCCAATAGATTTCTGGCGTTCCGTCGATTAAAATCATAGCAAATATCATGTAAATCGGACTATTTTTAACCAAGTCAAGTCAGCTTGAAATGATATAAATCGATATTCCATGGAATTTACTTCATTATGATCCGAATTACGTCGTTCTTGGTGTCAGCTTCATCGGCGAAACATAAGGAATCGATAGGTGTCGTTTTTGCAAAGATCTGGTGAGAAATGCGCAAGTCGAAGGTTTCTCACTTCTTATTAGGCACTCGAACCCCTTCGCGGGTCGAAAGCCATAAAATTCGGTCAGGCACTGCGAGGGGTTGTCCTCGCCACGGGGTACCAGGCCGCATCTCCTTAACGGGCGTTGCTCCAGAATTACCCTGTATCTGTTTAGGAAATAAAATAATTCTTTATTTTTTATCGTATGGATATGGAAGTGTCGCCGATGGATTCCTTGGGGTTTTCTGATGAAAATCATACCAAATGTCGTGTAAATGGGACAACTTTTACATAGGGAATACAAATAGCTTGTGTCAAAGTAGTCCGATTTGCATGATATTTTGTATGATTTTCATCAGAAAAACATAAGGAATCCATTGGCGTCACTTCCCTTTCGACACGATGAAGAAAAGAACTTCTTAATACGGTGTAATGGATATTTCATCAATCCAGCTTGCATCCCTCCCAAAAGAACCGGCCATCCGAGCGTAGAAGCAAGTGCGAAATAAAAGTAACGGTGCGCTTCTCGATTCCGCAGATGTACCTACCAAAGTAGCATTTCTGACGGAAAAGTATTGTCCAGCCTTTGGGCCTGCCATTCCTGGCGTAGACCTTTGGCAGGTAAGTATCTATTTCAACAGGCAGTGCCACCCGTGGCGCCAGTAAGACCGCCCCGGTCCTTGCTATTCCAGACGGTTTTCTTCCAGTGAAAATCAGTAAATTTGCAAGCGCAATATCTTAAAAACCAGTGGAAATAAAGTGTATACATTTTAGCTTATTGGATTTGTCTTGGAACGCACTATCAACTCAGGTCTTCAAAAAAAATAATTCCATTTGAAAAACCGAACTTGACCATCGTATCTTTTAAAATAATAATCGAAAACAAAATTCGTTCGCGCTAATAAATTGCCCCCCTCGAACCATGCAATTCCCTATTTTTTTAATATTTTTATCGACAATACTTTAGGAGAAAACCGGCTGTCCAGTCTTAGGTGGGACACCCTGTATAGCATGTATTTAGCGAACAATGTAAATATCATTTGAATATAGTTTTCTATCTTCCAGAATTTCATACACCGCTTTTATAAATATTTCCCATTCTCATTATAATATATTAATCTTAGGATCTTACATTAGTAACATACAAAATATTGTGCAGAAATATATATATATCTGAAAAAAATTATATTAAACGATTTTATGAAAAATGCAATAAAAACTAAAAAACAATTCTTTTCTTAAACTACAGTTTCGATGGTGTTTTTTTCACTTTAAATAAAATCATAGCGCAGGATATCTCACAACAAATTGCTGTATTAAATTGATTCATATTCTGTTATGAAATATCCTGCTCCCCGATTTTATTTAAAGTGAGAAAACACCGTCCAAATTGACCAAATCACACAAAAGACAAAAAAGAGCCAGAACTGTTTCTGAAACACATACATATTAACAAAATACTTGAAGAAATGTACAGAATGAATTAAAATTGAAATAAAACAATAAAATGAAAAAAAAACACAAAAACCGTGAAAAAATGAAATTTTAGTGTTTTCACACAATTGTCTCTAACTTCGGAGTTTATCCACAGATTTTCTTCAATAGCATCTGTTTGATAGACAGGTAAAAAGTTCACCTGTTGATATCTCGAAAACGTATCCATAGAAAATCTTTTAGACCTTATTTTGGGAATCAGCGGCCTTAAGGGGGTAGACACGTCACGTGGTCTGGCCGATTCGGCAGGTCGGTATTACAGCAGGTTTTTTCTGCACAGAAATGGTAATACCGATAGATCGACGATTGCCCGGTAAACGCGAGAGGGAGCTGTTTGCTATTTCCGTATTCTATTCTGAATAAGGAAATACATTCTCAGCTGTTGCGTTGTACTTATAAAAATTTAAACGGAAAGTCGGCTGGTACTGCAAACGTAGAAAATTCATTGTACATTTTAATTACTTGAAATGTGCTTATGCTACAATATTCTACGTTGGCAGTAAGGAATTATAAGTGAAAAGGAAAAATAGATGAGGGCATGTCCCCAGAAAATGAAGTTTGTTAGGATAGACATTTTTTAATTAGCAAAACACTGAAACAGAACATGAAATACACATCCTATGCAGAAAGCAGTTATGAACAAACATATATAAAATTGTATTTGATGTTGAATCCAACGCGTGATTATTATGTGGTCCCTCCTCGAAGTGACAGAAAATATAACCTATGTATATGCTATAACACAATAAATATTTAGCAGCTATTTCGTTGTATTACGCTACATTTGTGAACTTTTCATCATCCTTCCGAAACATTATTATTACGCCGCAACAGTATCTTTAGGAAATCGGGTATAGCATATAGGTTATATTCTCTGTCACTTGGAGGACCGGATTTTCTGTCCTCGAAGTGACAGAAAATATATCCTATATGCTAGACCCGATTTCCTAAAGATACTGTTGCGACGTAATAATAATGTTTCGGAAGGATGATAAAATGTTCACAAATGTAGCGCAAAAGAACGAAATAGCCGCTCAACATTTATTGTCATATAGCGTATACATAGGTTATATTTTCTGTCACTTCGAGGAGGGGACCATAGACATATATAGACGGAGGAGCGTAAGCTGAGGGGGGTGGCAAGGTTCGCGGTAAGGGGAGCGATACGAGTAAATCGGATAACGCTGTGGTTATGCATGCCGAATGCATCCGAAGCTACCCGACGCGCCTGTATCTGAACCTATGCCTTTACCCGTCCAAGCCTTCCTTCCCCACGCCGATAGTCCCATCTTCTGATCCGTCTATATATGTCTATGGAGGGGGCCATGTAATAATCACGCGCATCCAGCCTACGCATTTTTTTTATGAAAAATTATTTAAATCGGACTATTTTTAACGAAACGGGCTTTCAATTCTGCAAACAAATTTTTCACGTAAGGGTATAGCCGGTTAAGATGGTCAAATGTGCCCCTGAACCGAATTCAAATCACGATGAGTCATTCGAAAGCTTATAAAAAAAGAATGATTTCTGTCAAGTTTCAACTTCGTATCTCGACCCGGGGGGTAGTAAAGGGTAAAAATAGAAAATCAGGTTTTTGCCGAATTTCTCCTATACCAGCGGATGAAAAATTTTGAAAAAATTCAGAGACATGTCTGTCATCGGTGCACATATTAGGGAATCGCGTCAGATTTTTATATTGAAAAACCAAGCTGTGAAAAATAAAAAACGCCAAAAAATGCTGAAAAATGCCGGTTTTGTATTGAAGCAGTCTTGATACTATAATTATATTTTTACTGTAAGTCCGCATCGTTGTTACTATTGTCTTGAATTTTTTTCAGATTTTTCAATTTGGTGCGCCGCAGTTAAAAAAATTAAAAACCGATTTTTTCGCCGTTTTCTCCGTGTCAGGGTAACTTATACGTCGAACTGCTTCATGAAATAAGTGTTTTATGTGATCATCAATGTTTCTACATACCGCAAAGCAACATATGAATTAGAGAAATTGGAAAAACCGAATCATTTGAAACTACGCTATGCTCCGTGCATTGAAAAGTATCAACCATATTTTTCAACGGTGTCAGCGGCGCAGTGTTAAAGTGTCGAGTTGCTAAACCAATGCAAACTTTTTGAACGTAGGTTCGAACCTCGAACTTACAAGTACCCCTTAGGTTAAGCTGTTTTTTTTTTCATTAACTATATATATTTCCTAATTATATGACAAAATAATCAATATTTATTTTCAAATGTTTTAAGACTATTTTGAAAACATATTAACCTGAAATATACGTAATAATGAGTTTGGATTGCTTTTTATGCCACCGTTTGTCTAGTCAAGTATCCTATCAATTACGGTATTGTTTTCCTACACTATATTAATATGTGAAGGTATAAAATTTCCTACACTATATTAATATGTGAAGGTGGTTTTTAAATCTCTTACCTTTAACAATTATGGATGGATAACAACAAAAATCGTGTGTGGTGTATTCAATCTTCATCGCTGTCTTCGTTAATTACAGGTGTCACGTGTTCATTGTTGAATATTTTACTGAGAATTTCTGCAGACCTTACAATTTTTTATAGGTATCGAGCATGCGACAAATAATAAATTATTGCAGCTGTATGTGAACAGCACCCGACGGTACGGTTACCATTTGCACATTCACAACAATAGCGTTTAATTCCGGAATAGCCTATTGAGTTTGGTGCATAATCAATATAACATCTGTAGGGTTTACTGTTAATATGTCGCGATCTTACTTCGAATTTAATAATATTATTTCTCTCTTTAAGACAACGAAGATTAATATTGTTCTCTTCATCCATTAATTCTGCTAAATATGAGATTGCTTGAGACAATTGATAGGAGCCAGTAAACAGAATTTTGAGATCTTTCTCTGTCATTTCCGGAAAATCAAGAAGCTCGGTAGATGATAGTTGATTAAATGGAATCTTTCGTCTATTCCAATGTTGATTTTCCACTTCCACTGACAAAGAATTCTCAGTGCTTTTTTGAAATGACATTCTTTCTACTATTTCATCACAAAGTTCTACGTCCGAATTTAAGCGTTTCCCGAATGTATTATTTAAAAAACACGCTATTATTCAATATAAACTGACTTTTGGAAGTAACTTATTGTCCATTTGATGGTGGAGAAGTTTGTATTTTTGTCCTATGATGCCGTGAATTGCCTCGACTACCCAGCGAACTTATTACGTATATTTCAGGTTAATATGTTTTCAAAATAGTCTTAAAACATTTGAAAATAAATATTGATTATTTTGTCATATAATTAGGAAATATATATAGTTAATGAAAAAAAAAAACAGCTTAACCTAAGGGGTACTTGTAAGTTAGAGGTTCGAACCTACGTTCAAAAAGTTTGCATTGGTTTAGCAACTCGACACTTTAACACTGCGCCGCTGACACCGTTGAAAAATATGGTTGATACTTTTCAATGTACGGAGCATAGCGTAGTTTCAAATGATTCGGTTTTTCCAATTTCTCTAATTCATATGTTGCTTTGCGGTATGTAGAAACATTGAAGATCACATAAAACACTTATTTCATGAAGCAGTTCGACGTATAAGTTACCCTGACACGGAAAAAACGGCGAAAAAATCGGTTTTTAATTTTTTTAACTGCGGCGCACCAAATTGAAAAATCTGAAAAAAATTCAAGACAATAGGAACAATGATGCGGACTTACAGTAAAAATATAATTATAGTATCAAGACTGCTTCGATACAAAACCGGCATTTTTCAGCATTTTTTGGCGTTTTTTATTTTTCACAGCTTGGTTTTTCAATTTAAAAATCTGACACGATTCCCTAATATGTGCACCGATAACAGACATGCCTCTGAATTTTTTCAAAATTTTTCATCCGCTGGTATAGGATGAAATTCGGCAAAAACCCCGGGTCGAGATACAAAGTTGAAACTTGACAGAAATCATTCTTTTTTTATAAGCTTTCGAATGACCCATCGTGATTTGAATTCGGTTCAGGGGCACATTTGACCATCTTATCCGGCTATACCCTTTTAACGGAAAACAATGATTAATCCATTAATTCTTTGATGTTTGTAGAATAGATTTTGAATAAAAAAAATTTTATTCCGTTTAACATTTACAAAGATAT
The DNA here is from genome assembly GCA_947577245.1 of Andrena bucephala. NCBI lineage: Eukaryota > Metazoa > Arthropoda > Insecta > Hymenoptera > Andrenidae > Andrena > Andrena bucephala. The sequence goes on along the minus strand of OX387716.1, from coordinate 51,530,844 downwards.
TAACAAAAACAAATAAACGTGCAGAAATGCACGCACAACAAGTATTCGTACTGTTGAATAAAGAATTAATAAACTATGTAAATAAACTAAATATTTAATGTTTTAATAATTTGTGGGATTGGCTTTTGATTTTATAATAGCTTATAATTGCTGGATGTTCTAGCAGGCTGTATTTTACTCTACTCTTCTAGCAGAATGGCTTTCAAACTTTCTTTAGATGTGACATTATGATTACGTATTTTTTTGTCCAAATAATCCCATAGATCAGGGGTGCACACCAAGTCTGCCATAGGGCAGTCGGTGCGCCCTCGAGCTCGACCGTGATATGCTCATTCCCCACTCTTCGGTATAAGGTCTCGTGAAGAACTCTATAACTACAGAGGCCGTATGCCCATTTTGTTTTCTCCCAGGAAAATATGGTATTGTCTCGAGCTTCACATTGTTGTTCCACCACGATCACCGGAAAGGCCCAGTTTATGTTTTTATGACACCCCCCCCCCCCCCCATAGCTAAATGATCGCTTGGCCGCGACTGACATACACAGCTCCGTCACTGTGTGCGTCAGCAATCTCAAGCGGTGGGTTAAACTTGACTCAGGCACAGGATACGGAGGGTTAATTAAGATTTGAAAAATGTTTAAATTTTTGTATGCAGTAATAATAATTTTGTTTAAAGTTATAATGATAGCAGTAAGAAGAGTTTAAAGAAGTTTGTTGCTGGCGAAGATGATTCTGGCTGTCGTATTCATCGGAAACAAAAAGCGCAAAAATTGTCTTAATCTATATGATATCCTGTAAACTAGAATGAAGTAATTATTTGCAAAAATCCAATTTACAACACACAAAACTGTTGTGCCGTGACGCCGGGGGTCGAGATTCTGGGTACGAATCTCGGGTGCTCCTGGGCGTCCTTCACTATCGTCGTCCACGGGCTCCGAAGGTTCGGGTGATTATGCCGGGACGGGAGGATGCGGTTTAGAACCCGGAGGTACGAGATCGTTGCAGGTCGAAGAGTTGGAACTCACCGTAAGGTTTTAACAAGTTTATTCTATCCCGATCTGGGTGACAATGACACTGTGCCTAGTTTGGCATGAGTCTCGAAAATCGGGTGGTGTTCCCGTAACAAAGCGTTATCAAGTCTGAGCTCGCATTGCTCGTACGACGTTATTATATTATCGTCGGGACGAAGCGTGGACCATCGGGGTCTCCGCCTTCGGCCTGGTTTTTCGGTGTTTCGCCATCTGCTGATGGTCTTTCTGCGCTTCCGAGATTCCTTACGCGGTTGTGCCGGATTTCGGCCGCTCGATTGTGGCAATCGGTATGTGCGCGGTGTCGACACGCTCAGATGTCGGCTCGGGCACAACAAAACTAACAAATGCTTTTCCAACAAAATTAATGTTTTCATTTGAAATACAACCATTTTTGTGCGTTTTCACATTATTCGTTCAACATGAACTAAAGTTCATACGATAACCACACTCATATAGATTAAGAAAAATTATACGTTTTTTGTATCAGATGATTACGACAGCCAAAATCATGCTCGTCAGCAACAAACTTTTTTTTCGAACCCCTGTTACTACTACCATTATAACTTTGAACCAAATTACTATTATTGCATACAAAAATCTGAACATATTTTTCAAATTTCAGTTAATAAAAGTACAGAGATTGGAATTATAATACTCAATACTTTTCATTTAAAAATTCCCCAAAATGTACCTTATTTTCGGAGCGTCAAACTCTGGAAACCCCTGCGGCAGCCTGTGACGCTACGCTCCCACTACTCCAGCCGCTCCCCACTCCGTTGGCAGACTCACTTGTCTTGAACGAGCTCGAATGTACGCTCGCGCCCGGAAGTTTGGGTCCTGTGCATGCCTGCCATAGATGCTCTATGGGATTAATATGTAGTGATTATGGCGGCATTTTAAAATATTTTGGTGGGCTATATAAAACTCTCTGCCTAGTATTATATGCAGAATACTTTGGATCATTGTCATGGGTAAATATAAAGTTGTAATTATGTCCCGTTTTAATTGCACTAGCATGGGTGTGCTTGCTCAGAATGTCAATTATAAACTCTATAATTCATAATACCATCGATGAAATGTAGAGCTTCTGTTAGAGAAAAACGAGATGCAAATTCATATCTGTTGACACCAGGTGGTGCTGTTTAGTGCACGAGGCACGGAGTACTGCGGTGCTAGGGTTTTTTGTTTTATATAGAGTTCTCTCTCTAGCGTTAAGTAGTAGTTCTTTTTCTTTTCGTACAGGAAGTGCGTTTTAAGGACGCTTAGCCTTTTGTTTAAAACACGTGCGCTTTTCTCTGCGCTTTTATATAAAGCTGAATTATTGTATCTGATTCTGAAATAAACCATAACAGCTTCCACTTCAGCTGCACTCATATAGCCCCAGACAAATACAGAACCTCCCGCAGTATTTCATCATAGATCGCAAATTTTCTTTCCTAAACTCTGTATTCTTTTTTCTCCATACTGTGAAGTGAGCTTGAGACCCAAGTATTTCAAATTCACTAACGCCAACAAATTCGAAATATTTGGGTCCAAAACAGAGTTCACAGTATGGAGAAAAAAGAATACAGAGTTCAAGAAAGAAAATTTGCGACCTATGATAAAATACTGCGGGGAGTTCTGTATTTGTCTGGGGCTGTATGAGTGCAGCTGAAGTGGAAGCTCTACATTGCATCGATGGTATTATGAATTATAGTGTTTATATTGACATCCTCAGTAAGCACATCCATGCTAGTGCAAATAAAATGGGACTTACTGACAATTTCATATTTACCCATGACAATGATCCAAAGCATTCTGCATATAATACTAGGCAGATAGTTTTATATAGCCCACCAAAATATTTTAAAACGCTGCAATAATCACTACATATCAATCCCATAGAGCAAAAAAATACATAATCATAATATTACATCTAAAGAAAGAAAACCATTCTGCTAGAAGAGTAGTGTAAAATACAGCCTGCTATAACATCCAACTTAGTAAATTCCATACCAAGTAGCCTCGAAGTTATTATAAAATCAAAAGGCAATCCTTCAAATTATTAAAACATTAAATATTTAGTTTATTTCCATAGTTTATTAATTCTTTATTGAACTGTACGAATACTTTTTGCGTGTCCATTTCTGCTCGTTTTTTCTGTTTTTGTTAATATTGTAGCGCAGGGGTGTTCCATCGCAGACCACCCCGACGCAAAGGAATAGAGTGGGGTGCTCGCAACAATATCTTTGTAAATGTTAAAGGGAATAAAATTTTGTTTATATAAAATCTATTCTACAAACATGGAGGAATATTGATTAATCATTGTTTTCCGTTAAAATTTATCACACGCACGGATATACAAATTTTTACTTTAAATTGGTCGCTATACGAATACTTTTTACACTCACTGTATGTTTATCCTACATTGGGGAATAATGGTAATCACGTTGCGGGCACTAACGGAAGCGACCATCATTCCCGCACACGTTTTAATGTATAAAATTGAAGATTACATATATAAATTAAATATATTTGTATTAAATTTGATTCTAATCCTTTGCCTTTATAGTATATCTGTACTTACGTAAAGTTGAAATGTAAAATAAACTTTAAAATTAGTAGGTATTTATCTCTTACGTTATGTACACAAAATATAACATCAACAACATTTAAAACACAAAAAGGCTTGTTTCCTTGGTTGGTTAGCAACGAATAAGGCAAGGTCGATCGACAATATAACGAATGATGTCGTGGAACGTAAAGAAAAGAAATTGCACATTTCGGATAGACGGTTTTATAATAACAATACTGACCATTATTGCCCTCTGACCGCGATTGCCCCATTCTCACCTACTTATAAAAAGAAAAATTATTCTTTTTTAATAAATGTAGGTACCACAGTTTTTTGCGGTTATTGGAAAATTTGTCTATGTGGAAATGTGCCCTTCTAAAAAATCACTCCTCAGTTGTAAATGATCATCAATGTTTAAAAAAGTCCCGATGTGCATGGTTTCTACGCAATATTTTTGCATTTTTACGAAAAGTTGTTTATCTAACCCGAATGCGCTACACAGCATCGGATTCTGTAGTCGTTTTATAAGAAGAAACCATCCAGGAAATATGTGGGAACTGAACCCCACTGTATCCACTGAACGGTATCATCGGCGTCGATTACGAGTAGTTGCGGGACAGGATTCGAGGCAGGCGCATGGCGTTAAAACACCGTACACGCGTTGTCGATGGATATTTTCTCGACAAGTCCAATTTAAAAACCGTTGCGATACTTTTCCTGCATGGTTTCTTCTTCGGAAATGTCTACAGAATCCGTTGATTTGTAGCGTATTCGGGCTAAATAAATAACTTTTCCTAAAAATGTAAAAAGGTTGCGTAAAAATCATGCACATCGCCTGTCTTTAAAACATTGATGCTCACTTACCACTATTCGAAACCCTCAAATTTAATATCTCTTTGTACTGACATATTCTATGAACTCTCCTCCATCATTTTAGACTAAATGGGGCTTTCTCGCGCTCTTAGTTTTGGCGTAATACCTCATTCTTGCTAAAAATTGTGCGTTTTTACAAAAACTCTTTTTCTCAAAAACTGAGGCTTATAGAGCAATGTTCTGCTTGTGGATTCGTGTTTGGGATGAGAAACTATACCAGGATCATCCAGTAGATATTGTTGATCAAAATTAATGTTGGACTGTGTAATTTAAGCACACTATGTTTCTTAACTTTTGTCACAAAGCTTTCGTTTTCTTTCTTCGACCAATATTAATTGTAATCTTTAGACAAGTATATTCGAAAAAAAACACGTATTGTATGTTGATGTATGAAATGTTTATGCTAACTTTAGTTCCAACCTATATGTATCTCAGAAGATGAACATGATTTTTTTAATGAGATACGAGCAAAATGCCCATGCTTCGCTATGGTAAAATAATTCAAAGGAATTACTTTTATATATGTTTTTTTAAGTAATTTTTTTATGGAATTTTTGTGAAGTATCCTGTATAAAGTAATGTGTATGTTGGTTTTAAGGCATTTGTGTAACTTTTGTAAGTAAAAACCAAGTTGATATCTAATCGGGCCTAAGAGATATTAAGGAGTTCGTGAAAAACACACTTTACCCCTTTCCACCCCCTTGCGGATGGAATTTAAAAAAATTTCTTCTTATCGAGCACCTACATTAGGGTGTCCCTCAAAATTGAAGATGCGATAAAATATGGAGACGCCCACTAATTTTATTCCTTTTGGTGTGCTACGTAAGTATGCAAAATTTCGGCACAATCGGATTATTCTGAACCCTGCCTCAAGAATCTTAAAGTTATGATATACTACAAACTTTTTTTATTTCTTTTTATTTTTTTTCCACCTTTAGAAAATAATCGTTCACTTAGAACAGAGGTTCGTGGAATGCATAAATATTTTACCGCCATAGTCCAAAGACTGGAGAAATGGAAAACTTGTACCACCAGTTCTTCCACCGCTTAATGATATCTTAACGATATTATCGATATATCGTTAAATATCAATAACTTATTGATAAGATATCGATAATCGATAGTCCCAACTCCAGTTCCATCTCACATTTGCTTATATACCGGGTTGCATAAAACTTTATATCGAAACTTTGAGCCTCTTGAGGCAGGGTTTAGATATGTTTGATCAAGCCGAAATTTTGCACACATATTTAACTAAAGGGAAATAAATCATGGGGCGTCTCGGATCGAATTCTTAAATTTTAAAAAAAATTCATTATAAGGGACACCCTATCCTACGTCGTAAAAGGATCTCCGAATTTCATGTTTCGAGGGTCAGTGGTTTGGGATCGACGGTGATGAATCAGTGAGCGACACAACGATTATATATGTATAGATTATGGCCAAAAACAAGTACCTACTTGGATATTTAAAAATATATTTTAAGAAGAAACGAAAACAATATAGAAACTCGTGAAACATTTATATTCTACAATGACAATGATTCTAAACTCAATGTATAAATTGTACAAGAATATTTACTTTATAACTGTTTAAAATCGACACCTTCCCTCCACAGTCTACCAGATTTGAATGTAACTGATTGTGAGAACGTATGAGAAAAAAATTAATATTAAAAAATTTTAAAAACCCGACTACATTGTGACGTCCCACTATTTTTCGCGCGGTATTAAAACAAGTCTCTCTCTCCTAAATCACTCCACAACTCCAATGAAGCCTCAACTCATACCTTTTTCCCGACTACTGATCGCCTTGGCGATGTATCTTAGTGGTCCCCATCTCAGGACGGTCAGCCACTAAAATCCCCTTCCCCTCTTCGCCCTATGAAGCATAATCCCCTTCATATCGAATCTAAACAAGTCCCTCGTCCCAAAACCACTCTTAAATCGAGACTATGTCTCATCCCCTCTTTATGACCAAAGAAGTTAAAGCCACACACACCCCTTCCCAAATCAAAACCCTCAAAACCCATCAAATAGGTCGATTATTCCCCACAGCAAAAGCCCAGAAACGTTTCATATATATAAAAACCCCGGAAACCTAATATTCTATTGTATATAAGACTAACTTTGGAATAACCTTTCATATATATAAAAACCGCGGAAATAATACTGCGACGCATGCCTGGCGTACGTGCCATGGTGCATACCGCGCTCACCCTTCACCCCTAACAATCTTCCAAATAGTATAAATACAAGGGCCCAGAGGCCAGGGCGTTGAGTATCATTATCATTTCTGCAACAAGGACATTCTTATCTTACGCAAAGTGCTAATCATTATCATTACACGCACGTAAATTCAGTGCAACTCCTCGTACACGGATCGTCTCGCTACGATCATCATTGTAAGCAATTATTATTATTACTCTTATTTTAACATTGTATATCATCCTCATCCATCTTATTTTGCATCACTAAATCTCAGTGTTTTATATAAATGCGTATTGCACATATTGTTGTCTTTGTTAAACTATTTGATCATATTCTATTCTTTACTAAGCTTACCGCTCATACGACTGAACTTTATCGACGCATGTAGCGGGTCATCCATTATTCTCTTATATTGACACATATTGTAATTTATACACTCTCTTTTACTTATCTTCATGTACTCATGTTCATCTTCTATTATTATTATTGCTATTACATAAACCTCTATCGATGTGCATATATTCGTGTCTAAAGTTAATAAACCGCTTTGCTTTAAATCTCGCTTCGCATTATTGTGTTTATCCTGTGGTCGCGAAGATTCCAAGCCATAACAGACTGCTGCAACAGCTGATCTCGGTTCGCGAACTCAAGTGTTCTTATAGTGTTTACTAACGTTCTTTTGCATGGGCCGCGTATAGCCAGGTGACTAGACAGATTTCACGGAACCATTACGTGTGATTTCTTATATAGATGCATCGGTAAATCCAATTACTAAACCGGAACAAAAACCCACAAGTGTTCTAACGGGTGTTCCCCAAGTATAATTTCGCCTTTAAACCTTCCCTGGTCGCCGAGTGTGTAGGATTCAAGATCCTCGCCTCAAATCCCTCTACGCCGAGTGTGTAGGATTCAAGATCCTCGCCTCAAATCCCTCTACGCCGAGTGTGCAGGATTCAAGATTCTGGCCTCAAATCCCTCTACCCCGAGTGTGTAGGATTCAAGATCCTCGCCTCAAATCCCTCTACCCCGAGTGTGCAGGATTCAAGATCCTCGCCTCAAATCCCTCTACCCCGAGTGTGCAGGATTCAAGATCCTCGCCTCAAATCCCTCTACCCCGAGTGTGCAGGATTCAAGATCCTCGCCTCAAATACCTCTGCCCTCAGTGTGCAGGATTCAAGATCCTCGCCTGGGCTCCATTAACCCCACAGTGTCATTGTCCCCAAAGACCTCCACCCGGGACGTGACAACATAAAACAACGTGCTTCAAGCTGGTAACAAGAAGAGGTATTTCAACTGCAGCGTATTTTGTAACTTATATGTGTTTCTCTTTGTCCGTGTGGAGAATACTGTTAGCACTGTTAATAGCCCATCAAATCTAATTAGGGCGAACAGCGATACACAATATTTATTAAAACAATATGTAATTTTTTATTTCTAAGGCCTCTAACTGCAGGTAATTGAGTTAAATTAAATTGTCATCTTATTATTATCCAATTTATGATAAATAATATACTATGTATAAATAAATTAAGTCTTAAGGTGTAAATAAATTAAGTCTTGTTTTTGCCATTTTAGTTCGCTTTTTAGACAGTCGGAGTTTTTAAATTTTCTTAATTTTAATTTTTTTTATTATTTACTTTTTAGTTATTGCATTAGCGCTCGTCCGTTCGATAGCGTGTGCCCTCACGATTTTGTCCTTTCGGTTAAGTACGCCTCGGCAGGGATGGCATAGAAGAGTCTACCGTAGTGGAGGGACAACACCTACGGCAGCGGCGGTATATGTGTGCGTGATGACTCCCTGACGTCAAACGAACCGACGCCACCGCCAAGCACGTCACGCACACATATACCGCCACTACCGTAGGTGTTCCCCCTCCACTACGGTAGACTCTTCTGTGGCTTCCCTGCGCAGTGAATCTGTTTGAACGTTTACGGGGGTAGACACGTCACGTGACCTGGCCGGTTCAGCAGGTCGGTATTACAGCAGGTTTTTTCTGCACAGAAATGGTAATACCGATAGATCGCCGATTGCCCGGTAAACGCGAGAGGGAGCTGTTTGCTATTTCAGTAGTAAGGCTATGGGGATTCCAACCCAGGTCCTCTGAGGGGAGCGCGGGGGCGGGGGGAAGTGAGGGCGCGCGGGGGAGCGCGGCGGAGGGAAACAAGGGCGCGGGGGGCTGCGGGGAGTGGAAGACCGGTTGCGCGCGCACGAGCCGCGGAGTGGGAGAAGCCGCGATGATGGAGGGGGTCAGTCCGGACCGAGCCGCCGCGGGGGCCTCTCCAGACCGGACCCACCATCGGAAATTTTTCAGGCCTGACCCAGGGGTCGAGCCGCCGCGGAGACCCCTCCAGACCGAACCCACCCCAAAAATTTTTTCAGACCTAACCCAGGGAGGGGACAGCCACTGAAAAAATTTCTGGGGGGACGGGTCCTGTTTGAAAAATCTTTTTTCAGACTCGATCCGCTCCCTGAAATTTTTTCCATAATATGTGTTTAGGAAATTTTATTTAAAATTAAAAGAATATGAAATTAAAATCGAACGTGAATCGAACGTGAATCGAACGGGTACTGAACGTAAATCGAACGTGAATCGTACCACTCTGAACGGCTTTGAACGTAAATCGAACGTGAATCGTACCACTCTGAACATGAATCGAACCGCTTCTACATAATAATTATAACTATCGTCTTAATCTAGCATATAGGAGGTTGGGAAGGGTAAAGAAAAAAAACATTTATGCATTAAAAATTGATCATATTTTATTTATGAATTTCTCTTTGGTGTTTAGACCACCAGTTGAATATTTTAAATACATTTTGCAAGGCACAATGCTTTGCGTGTCTGCCACATCGCAGAGTATTAACTACATTTAGCTTATTTGGAGATTTAATATCCTCGTAGTCAATGTCCAGCGTCTCGATGATCACGTCCGCTCTCGTATTTTCATCGAGGAATTCCGCAAGCCAGTCGCGTTTCTGCAACCCTTTAACGTATACGATATGGGATGCGTCATCTTCTTCGTCGATTCCATCAGCTACAGCTTTCGAAATTAGCTGTTTAGCCATACTGTACGGAACGTCTCCATCGTCCCACCGTAGTCCATGATGTTTTGCCACCAACCATCGGATGCTTGATTTGTCGGATTTCACAAGAAGATATTGCGGCATTGAACTCCCAAAAATATAGTGCGAGAGAATTGTTCCCTTTCGTAGGACAGCCACTTCCTTCACAACAAATCTTCCATCAACGATGAACCCTTGCAGGTCAACAAATGTTGGTACAGCCATTATCGATACAATTTAGAGGTTCGTTCGCTTCCAAGACAGACGGGAGAATGCAGTCTTTCTCGTAAAGCATCTTGATTTTCACGATGAAATTTTTATATGATTTTTACACATGAGAGGGCAGGCAAGTAGCGTGACAATTTAATTGATTTTGCGCACCACGTTTGTCAGTGGATTGTATTCAACCACCCGATCATGCAGAATCAGACAGTAGGCCGTAGTATTTGCAGGCACATTCTCTTTACACTCGAATTCTATGCGCACATCCACTGTGCCATTCTTGATCGACTCATTTTGTCGCGAGGAATCAATTACCACGAGGGGACCAAATTGTAAAAATTCAGCCACGGTGAATAATGCCTCGTTGCAACTATGTCCATAATACGATTTATGGAATTGTGTATACATATGAAACAAGATGGCATGCTTATTCTTGTCAAAGTCCAAGTTCATGTCATCATATGGATAAAATTCCGAGTTGAGAAAAAGTTTTACATTGGTCAATTTACAGTTGTTGAACATAGTAATATCTTCAGGCATCACATTCTTTCGATTAGTCTGTAAAGCAAGAATGATGCATCGCGGCTTCTCCAGCTGTGCAGATGCCTTCACGGCCCACGAATGCTTGGTCGTGCTCTGTAAGAGAGGATACTCATACAGATCCCACGAGTGAAAACAAATGCTCAGGTTTTGTCCACTTTCCAAAGTACGTAGCAACGATAGCTTATTAACCTCGTTCAGCGTCACATGAGGCATCCGCCATTGTAGTTTAAGTAATTCAATTTCTGGTTCCAACATCTCTGATCCTATCAGAGCATTGTTATCGTTGCGCGATCGTATTAAAATCAATTCGTGACGCGCATTAATAATCATGCGTTTGTAGTCCTCGCAAAATCCCAGCAAATATTTGAGTGGGACGCAAAAATTGAAATGATTTTTCACTATTAGCCCATCGCGTCGTTTCAAGCCCCATCCGGCATTCTCCATATTTTTGTCTTCATCAGATGTCAGTGATACATAGTTTTTAAGCGTGCTGGTTATTCCAACGTTTCTGTTGCGATCAATCTCCACACCGTTCAGCTCGTATCGAATCTCATCGAATAAGAACGCCACACAATTATTTCCCAACATCACCGTTAACACATCATTTGGCTTATTTATCTTCAATTTCCCCTCCACATAGAGGAAACTTTCACACGGTAATGTGTATAAATCCTGCCGCTGTATCGGTATTCTTATTTCATCGCTGTATCCAAACTTCGTGTTGACATATGAGTTGTATGTGTGAGTCTCGAGCTTCACGATACGATCATCAAACGTCGGCTTCCCTCCAATGCTTAGAATGTCAGCCATTTTTTTCAACTTATATGCACACAATGAATCCCAATGATTTCAAAAATGCAATGTTCGCAGCAGTGAGCCTCTTCTTTTTAGCGTGATCTGAGCTGTTGCAGTTGTTGTTGTAAACAATTTCACTTGGAAGAAACGGGTTTCTGGAGTCGTTCAACACAAGCATCTCTTTCACACCACACGTATTATCGCCTTCATCGCACGTGTAGTCTGATGGTAATCTCTTCACCTCGAAAATCTAGCAACCGTCCGTCTTGATCCACAACGCGTATCGTTAGATCCGTAACGACCCGTGCGGTGATTGGAAGGTAAATGATCTGTGCAGGCGTTTCCGATATCTTATATCCTGGTGGAACTCTCGGAGAAAATTCATGTATCGTATGTACACGCCTCCCATTGTTGTACGCGCCAGTGGTCACGCTACATTCTACGCGGGTAATGTTCACGTTCATGATATTAATTGGATCGTCTGATTCGTGCCACCGTCCTGGTTCTAATACCCGATTCGTCGAGAAGCCCAGTAGCGATCCAATGTTATTACGCTTCGTAAAATCTATGGTGAACGAGCAGTACAGCTCGCTTTTCATGGTGTTGTTGTTGGGACGCAACACTATAGGATACACATCGTTGTCGCTATCGGTGTCATCGAGATTTTTTGGATACCGCTCGAGTAATCGCTGTCTCAAATACTTGGCAATGGCGTCTAGTTCGTAGGAGCCGTGTGGAATCCTAATAATTTCAGGAGTGGTGTCAACACTGCTGTTTTTGATGCCATAGTTTGAGGCGAAGTAGAAGTTATCGTTGCTCCAGTTGATGTTTGGTATTGTATGATAAGTTTCAAAGGTTGTCAGGCCAAGCTCGTAATCATCATCGCTCAAATCTATGGGTGGAAAGTAGCTCACCGCGAGGGTGCTACTCTTGCCGGTTAGAGTGAATGTTAGCGACATATTCAGAGCTGCACGGCTCAACTAGTACTGAATCATAGTGGTGGGAAGTCAATCCTTAAATATAGTGTCGATCGTTTGTAGAAAGCGTAGTCATAGTTGTCCACAATTGCTCTGATTGTACTTCTGATAAGACGTTCGATTGTATTCGATTTTCACAGCATCTTTATCCAGATATTGTACCAATTCCTTAGGCGGTCGAAGATTCCCAAAGCTGTCGAAATATATAGCTCGACACCCTCTCTTCGCATATGCCACCCAATGAGTCCCCGGCCCCTCGACTTTGTCCAAATTTACAATACCGCTCTCGTTTCGACGTACTCCTCCGGCTGGTAGTGCATTGCGCATAAAAACACCTCTAAAGAATGGAATACGCATACGTTTTGCCAACTCCTCCAATTGCGCATCGGTAGTTACGCCCGCAGGCATTTTTATTTTCTTTTCGACGTTTTTTTTTTTCGTTTCGATATTCCCTGTCCACGCTTGTATGGCGTGAGATAAAGTCCACGGCCTTCCATGGAGCGATTATGACGTTGAATTTCCTGCAGCTGATGCTGCGCCGCCTTATTATCGTTTACCGCCTTGGCGATCCCCGCCGCTCCGCCAGCTAACGATCCGAGAACACCTAGCAGCGGGAGAAGTGGTAATATACCACCCCGTTTTGCCACAGGAAGAATCCGCTTTTGCGATGCTCTCTTTGGAGTCCTTTTGCGGGTTTTTGTTTTCATCCCCATTCCGATTTTCGTCTTGGCCTTCATAGTTGCCCAAATAGCTGTAGCAGCACCTCTTTCGCCCAGAGTCGAGTCTCTTGCAACGATGCGTTTTCGCGCTTTGTCAGCGAGAACTTTATCTGCCACGTGCCTTTCACCGAGGTCGTTGCTACGCGAATACGCAATATCGTGTTCGCGACACGCTGCGTCCAACGGATTGATGCCTCGATCACCTCTAGCCAATCGTTTTATCAGATGAGTTCCTGGACCGCAAAACTGATATCCCGGAATATGTAATTCGATAGGTAGCGCGTTTATCGCCCGATTTAACAGACCACCACCTTTCTTTACTCTCGTCGGTGACATTCGCTACAGTTTTTAATCAATGGTGCTGGACCATCGATATGCGTTTGCTGCCAAGAGCGGTTATAATGTTCCAAGCACCGACGATGCTGCTGAACCTCAGAATCGGCTTTTATATGCTCCGGGAGTCGGTCCCACAACTGGTCAATGTGTCTGCCAAACTCGCGCAGTAGAATAATCTTTGGTATATATTTCAACTGCTCAGAGGTTAGGTCACGAAAATCGCAATTATGCGACAGGATCAGAAGCATTTTGAATACTGAGCTGTCGTGTTTCGGCGCGGACCTATAAATAGGGCGCGTCGTCGCTTCAACGTAGCAAAATCATTTTTCACAGTTCACGGAGAGGATGCGATTCGTGCGACAACCTGTAACGATACGCGTGTCAAATTTTGACGATAAATCGCAAATGATGTCCCCGAAAACAAGACGCAGACATGGTAGCATGCTACCAAACACTATCCGCTGCCTAATTTGCGGTCCATCAAATTGTGGAAAGACCAACGTGCTGCAACGTGGAAAGTCCACACGGCGTTCGCTTCGAGAACGTGTACGTATATTCCAAGTCGTTGCAGCAGCCGAAATATCAGTATTTGGAGAAATTATTGACTCCGATAGATGAAATTGGCTACTTTACGTTTTCGCATAACAGTGACGTCATCTCACCGAGCGAATCGCTTCCGAATTCTATTTTTATCTTTGATGACGTGGCATGCGACAAGCAAGATACGATAAGGGAGTACTTTGCAATGGGGCGTCACTCGAACGTTGACTGTTTCTATCTCTGTCAGACGTATGCAAAGATTCCCAAACATCTTATACGCGACAATGCGAATCTGTTGATTCTGTTTAAGCAGGATGGTACCAACTTGATACATGTGTACAACGATCACGTAAACACTGACATGACTTACGAGGATTTCTGCGCTTTGTGTCGTAATTGTTGGCAACGGGAGTATGGTTTCGCGGTGATAGATAAGGATAGCGCGATGTCCAATGGACGTTATAGATAGGGATTTAACGAGTTTGCCATACCGTGAGATGATCAATTGTCATCAACACGTCGGTGGGAAAGCAACATCTGCGGTACAATGATGATTGATATCGATGCTCTGGAGATTAAGGATCGCGAGAGAATAGCGAAGGAAATTGCAAAAACCAGCGAAGCCATTCGCAAGAAACATCAGGCTTTGAAGACTGGCAAGATGGAGGAAGATATCGCGTTGGAGAGATACTTCAAACCTATCGTAGAACCCTTAAAACATATTATGGAAAATACCGCAGCGGCAGAAGTTGACAAATCATCGTTGATGAGCACAGACGTTGAAGAGAATGAAACATTAACGCCTAAAACAAAAATTCATCCGAAAGGGAACACACCATGCAAGGCAAAGAGGAAACCACACACGTCATCGGAATATTCACCCGTAACCTCCACACCAGTTCAATCGAAGCGGAAACGACGGAATGCCACGTCAAACGATTCTCCGGTTCCACCAACGCCAATAAATACAATTCCTCATGTACAATCGCTCTCAACCATTGATGATGACGTTTTCGAAACTGGTCCCAACGAGCCGTTGGCAACATCTGTTCGGCAACAACTCCAAACACCCGAGGGACAAGAAACGTTTCGCAGCCATTTCGGTCCGCTGGGGCAAAACTACATGAGCCTAAGTGGTGATAAGAATACAACAATTGACTATGTATACGGCGTATACTTTGACGATAGTAGACCCATGCTTGGGGATAAGGCTTTCGATATAGACAAGGATGACAATATAATCATAGATGGTGTAAAATACAGAGGAACAGTCGGCCTTTACGAACTGATTTTCAAGAGAATTCCTGACGATACTGTATGCACCGATGCCGATAAACAAAAATACAAAAGTATACTGCTGGTGACAAACGCCCACAGACGCGATCATGTCGCTAAAAAGCCTCCATTGAGCAACAAGGGATACAAGTACAAACATGTAATTGCACCGCTACTCCCTAGCGCATCGGCTAGTAGAGCAGGGAAAGGTCTAAGGACACCGCGTGCCATGGTGGTAAACGATAACAAGATTGATTACGTGCACTGGGACGATCCCAACGAGCTGGTGGATCGGTTGCGTTTGCTGGAAGCGTCGCGTCAGGCGGGTAACAACTCTCATGATCCTGAAATTCTATCTATTCACGAGGAACTCCGCGAGATAGGCCTCATTATATAAATTAAACCGCACACCGATGATGTGCAAAGTATGCATCGAGATGCCGATCAACAAATTTGGGGTATCGCTCGAGAAGAGTGGAGCAGCTAGAATGGACTATTACAAATGGAACGGTGTGCTTCGAAATTACATGCGAGATAACGCTCTTTGCGTGGTTGGTGCCGACTTTGATGCAAAATCACGCAAGATACGACGCGTAGCTCAGCCAACACCGATGCCGTCAATAAACTATACGTGGAAAAGAGCATTAAACTTTTGAGAGAGCAGCAGGAAAAATTAGAGAGGAAGCTGGTCATGTTTCAGAAAGATATGCTGACGTTGCAATACAGCATTCAAAAGATATCGCAAGCGTTGAATTCTATCCCACAGCCGGACAACGAAATTCGTAAAGTTAAAGAGGCTATAACCGCTTTTGCTACGGAGCAGCAACTTGTCCGGAATTTCCTGGGACCGACGGGAAGCACACAATGCACGTACACGATAATTATCGCATCATTCGTGTCCAAGACACCTCTGCGATCAAACATGCAGCCATTATCGAAATCCAAGAGTAAAGAAAACCATAGCCACAAAAAGCGACAACTCGTTGAGGAATTGCACGCTCCAGCTCGAAGACATTTCCCACGGAGGCGCGTCATAGTGCATGGATACGATGATCTGTGGCAAGCTGACATTGTAGAAATGCGTCCATACTCGCGATTCAACCAGGGTCACCACTACATACTCACCGTCATCGATGTGCTGAGCAAGTATGGGTGGGCGTTACCGCTCAAGACTAAAAGTGGCGCTGAGGTGGCTAAAGCGTTTGCAAAGATATTTAGAGATCGATATCCGAAAAATTTGCAAACCGATCAAGGAAAAGAATTTTACAACGCCGATGTGCAGAAACTCTTTACAAAGCACGACATTAATCATTATTCGACGTATTCGGTGATGAAGGCCTCCGTCGTGGAACGTTTCAATCGAACTTTGAAGAACAATATGTGCAAAATGTTTACGCTTAATGGAACCTACAGATGGACCGATGCGCTACCGCGTCTACTTGCAGAGTATAACGCACGAAAACATAGAACCATCGGAATGCGTCCTTGCGATGTTACCCATGCGATCGCCGATAAGCTGCTAGCCACCGTGTACAGCAACATGAAGATCGCTGCTCCAGCGAGATTCAAGTTGGGCGAGTTTGTGCGCGTGAGCAAATTTAAAACCATATTCGATAAAGGCTATACACCGATTTGGACAACGGAGGTGTTTAAGATAGTCAAAGTACAGGCAACTAATCCCGCGACGTATCTGCTCGTCGATTCCTGTGGAAAACCTGTTGCCGGAGGATTCTATGAACACGAGCTGCAACGCGTCATCGATCCTGATGTGTATCTAGTGGAAAGAGTGTTGCGTAGAAAGGGGGATAAGGTGTACGTCAAGTGGTTGGGCTTTGATAAATCACACAATTCTTGGATAAATAAAAATAATGTATTGTAAAATAATACATGGCTCAATAAATACAATGATACATATGTGTATGTGTGAACAATTTATTTAACATTTTGCTGCAAGCGACGTCGATAATATCATTCATGGCACATGCCAGCAGTTCGCAATCGATAAGAGATTCACCATCGAAATATTCACTATCACGTATAGCATCTTTTTTTATATTATACAATAAATAAAATAAATACAATAAATACAATTTCTATTATTTTTTTTTACAATGGAATTTGGTAATGTCCCCAGGGTAGAGTGTCGGTCGAATCGGGTACGATATACCGCTTGTCGTCGTACGGACTTAGAGCGATTTTGGATTCCGAAATGGTGTACACTTTATGCAATTTAGACCGTATGCACGATTGTCTGCGAACCATTTCGATCTCCCTATGCAAACACTGCGCGTAGTCGTCGAAAGTTATCGTTCTGGCTATGACGTTGGTCTTGACGCCTTTCGCCTTTTTCGTATCTTTTTTGCCGTCTACGCGAAGTGCATACATTTTCGCTCTAAGACCTACGAATTCGGTCATTATCGCACCGTTATTTTCATCCTTCATCAGCCCCGGAACCTTCTTATTTACATGCGGCATATTATATGCATTGTCGATGGGATAATCGCTTGTGTCGAATCTATCAATATTATGTTTCATGGCCTCGTAGATATCGTCGCATCGAATGTGATAAATAAGACTGTCAGTGTCGGTGTATAGAATTTTACAATTTTGTCCGTGCAGGGGAGACATGTACTCGTGGTGAAATTCATACAAACAAATTTTTTATATGTCCAGAATGCACATACCCACGTATATCGGTTTGTTGAATTTCACTTCGAGTTTTCGCAATTCAACAGCTATTAAATTTTCCGAAAAAACACTTCTGCTGTGGAAATTCGGTTTTGCGATCATTGCCTCCGCACCATATCGCCCTTCCCAATGTGTCAAAAGTTTTACATCCACATGGTTTCGTACATTTTCCATAGTTTTACCGAATACCGCGTTGTTCATCAATTTGTACAAATTTTTTTCAAAATCGTTTGTCGCGCTTGTTCTAAACTGTGTGTTGAGTTCGATGTAGTCGCGGAGCCGGGGAGATTGAGCGAATTGAAGCACGCGGTGTATCTTTGTAATACGAAGACCGCGACGCGTGCACTGCTGCAGGTTGCGATAATGAATAACGTAACGCTGCTTATCATATACCGTCGCGAGTAACTTGTCCTGCCTGCTGCCAGGTGGTTTGGCACGCGTCGGGCAGAACGGTAGATCGGCATGAATGTTGTGCAGACGTTGCGGATATTCCAGATCTACCTCGAGAATGTATCCCGTGGGCGAATCGGAAGCGATTGAAGACACGTTAATATTTGCAGCATCTTCGACCCATTGAAATTTAGCGTGTGGCAGGGGCTGACACATTGCCCATCCATACACATTGTTCACGTCAAAGTACATCAAGTACGATGACTCTTCCGATGCGTCGTAAAATGACATGTACTTGTTATTGGCATGTGCGTATCTTCCGGAACATTGACTTAAGCCCCCGCGTATACCACGTTCGATAAACATGACCATATCGACGTCTGTGAGCAATTCGAATGTAATTTTGGTGTGTTTTAGCATTGCATCCCATGTGAAACCAGGTAGAGTATAATAATGTGCTGAATCTAATCCATAACTCTTGATACAACTTTCGCGAAAATTTTCAAAAATATCTGCCAATAACAAGGCATCAGTTTTCAAATACAAGTCGCTGTATTCGCCCAAGGTTCTAATCCCAAAACGCTGCCAGACAGTCTCAGCATGTGTGTAATCGGCCTCTGATACTGCCTCACCCGTTAACGAACTGTAGAATGATTCCCGCGGCGGTAAGCATGGATCCTGCAGGTTGTTCGCGCAATCAAGGTATTCATATGGAAAGACACCCTTTCGCGTCAATAAATTGAAATCCTCGGTGGATAATGTTTCCAAATCGGATCGCAAAATTTTTAGTTTATCTGTGCTAAGTAAAGATGCTAATTTGTCGAGACTGGTATTTAGAAATTTGTATGAATCGATGAATCGTAATTTAATATAATTTCGCGAGTCTGATTCAGCCGTATCTTCGACATTTTTGGTGAAGGAAATATATTTTTCTTTAGTTATGGGCAATACGTCAACGCTGCCTTCGAAAGCGGTAGCTATTTCCTCGATAATGAAATGTGAATCGTAGCCTGATAAATTATGGAAAACTATGGGGATGTAAAACACATTTTTATAATTTAAATTGCACTCTGAATGTGCTGGACCTTTGAACCGTCCGGATAGATGGCAATGATCGCGAACTCGTACATCGTTAGCCTTGAATGTTTCTTCGCAAATATGACAGTGTGTTGCATCGCGAAATGCCGTCAACTGTTCAGGAGTTAAATCCAGCATTGGAACATTACTTGCCAGAATGGGTTTGGCGAAGTTTGCAAAATTTTTAAGTTCGTCGGCGAACCATGAAACACATGTGCCATGAATGATATTGTCGACGCCGCTCGCAGCAAATGTTAAATCGTACAATTAGTACATTATTTGTAACAATATATATATATATATCATAAACATATGTAATGTCTCACTTTTATTTACCCGTCTTCCTTCTCTCCTCTCTTTCCATGATTCACTCGTATGACGAATTAACGCACAAAATCATTCGATACAGATTCTGCTGGTACAGCATAATTATATGTATCCGCGACTGTATCAAACTGTAGAAGATGTGAGGATAAAATTTAAAACTTTTGTTAACTTGCTACAGCAGAGCGATGTTGCCTGCGAAACATTAGATGCGCATCGTGCTGCTAAAATCATGTGTGATAGCGAATATTACAACGAGGATTATCTTGTAGATTTCGAACTGTTAGCATGTGTCATCAATGATATTCTAGCTGATGTTCGCAAGAAAAAAAGAAAAAAGTTGAATTGTATTTTTTAATTTCATATTCTTTTAATTTTAAATAAAATTTCTTAAACACATATTATTTCTCCATTTCATTTATCCGTCATCCTCCTCGCCACCTAATTTTAACATTCAGCGTTTCTGTATTACATTTTCTTCGCGCTGTGATAATGGTATCATCCTGCACGGCTGCTCCAGAGGAGTCAAATTACATGCGATTGCGCGATACGCTGCGACGCTAAATCGGAACGCTTTGAAACTTGTTAGCTGTAGAATAAAATGCGATTGTACCACTATGTAGTGGCGTCTCTTTCCCTCTCTCGAATTTAGCTTTAAAAGTAATGCTCTCTCTTTCCCATCCTCGAAATACATGAATTGTAAAAAGTCGATCTTTCCCGACATCATCCGATTAAAATATATTATTATTTCTCTGTGTTGGGGGGAAAATTCCATCACATATTGGTTTAGAAAAATATTTTGGGGAAAAAATTTCAGGGAGCGGATCGAGTCTGAAAAAAGATTTTTCAGACAGGACCCGTCCCCCCAGAAATTTTTTCAGTGGCTGTCCCCTCCCTGGGTTAGGTCTGAAAAAATTTTTGGGGTGGGTTCGGTCTGGAGAGGTCTCCGCGGCGGCTCGACCCCTGGGACAGGCCTGAAAAATTTCCGACCGTGGGTCCGGTCTGGAGAGGCCTCCGCGGCGGCTCGGTCCGGACTGACCCCCTCCATCATCGCGGCTTCTCCCACTCCGCGGCTCGTGCGCGCGCAACCGGTCTTCCACTCCCCGCAGGCCCCGCGCCCATGTTTCCCTCCGCCGCGCTCCCCCGCTCGCCCTCACTTCCCCCCGCCCCGCGCTCCCCTCAGAGGAACTGGGTTGGAATCCCTATAGCCTTACTACTTATTTCCGTATTTTATTCTGAATAAGGAAAGAAATTCTCAGCTGTTGCGTTGTACTTATAAAAATTTAAACGGAAGTCGGCTGGTACTGCAAACATAGAAAATTGATTGTACATTTTAATTACTTGAAATGTGCTTATGCTACAATATTCTACGTTAGCAGTAAGAAATTATAAGTGAAAAGGGAAAATAGATGAGGGGATGTCCCCAGAAAATGAAGTTTGTTAGGTTAGACATTTTTTTACTAGCAAAGCACCGAAACAGAACATGAAATACACTTATTACACGTCCTATGCAGAAAGCAGTTATGAAGAAACATTATATTTAAAATTGTAAGGAATCGACTGACGTCACTTTTGCAAAGATCTGATTAGAAATTGCAGAACATCAGATTCGTCACTGCTTAGCGTGCAACATTGTATAGTCCCGCTGGTTTCGAGCGTCGAAGCCCACGAAACTCAGCGAGACACATGATTGTTGGCGAGCATCGCGTTTGACGACTCTAGCTAGAGAATCACCCCGTATAAATGCTAAGAAACGATAGTGTGAAGCGGCGTGCGTTTCAACTGCACATTGACAATATCGTAGATTCTAGGGCCTAGAATATTAGCTCCGTAATACGATGTTCTTCACCAGAGCACTGCATTACTGATGAAAATGATGCCAAACATGGAGCAATTCGGCCTATTTTTAGTGAACGTAGTGTGTGTGTGTCCTAATCATGTATTCATAAGAAAAAATAGACCGAATTGCTTCGCAACTCGACTCATTTTCGTGGACATAAACTCACCAATCCATCAGTGGTAACACTCTTATCAAGGTGTAATGAGAAATATGAACATTTTCATATTCAGTACTAGATGCCTCAAGCCGCCGTCGCCCGAGGGCTCTAATAAATGTGCATTTATTTGGGTCAACCAAAGCCGCGTCACTCGTGACACTTACTCGCAAACAGATATATGTATGTACGAGAAGAAGCAATGCAATTTCCCGATGACTTGAAGCAACATTTCAATAGGTAAATGCATGAAACTCTGGGATCAGGAATTCCCAACCAAGTGATGCATATGTAAGAACTGGCGAAATTTAACAATAGTTTGTCGTCTAAATTTTACAATTAAAGTATTTATTTGACGCGAATATACATATGTAAAGTTTATCAGCAAGGTCTTTCTCGATTTGAGTTCTATAGAAGGCTGACTTTCCTTCGCCATGCAAAGTCCTCTGTTGTTCTTCACGCTGGTAATCATGCAAATCGCTGAGTTTCGTGGGTTTCGACGCTCGAGTCCAGCGGGGCCATACCATGTTACGCACTAAGCAGTGACAAATCGTCAATTCTGCATTTCTAATCAGATCTTCGCCAAAGTGACGTGAATCGATTCGTCATGTTTTCTCGATCAAATTGGCCCCAAAAAATGATGTTATTCGGACCATAATTATGGAAATAACGTGAAAATTTGTTTGCAGAATTGGAAGCCCGTTTCGTTAAAAATAGTCTGATTTAAATTATTTTCTGTCAATTTAATCGGGAGAATGCCAGGAATCCATTTGTGTCACTTTCATATTGATACGATGAAAAAAAAATTCTGTTTCTATAAAATCGATGACACATCGCCGAGCAACGGCGATCTCGTGCGGCTCGGGCAACAAAGGTTCTCGTCGGTTATTCGAGCATCTAAGATCGTTACGGGCTCGGTTTGGTGTACACGATACGGACTTTTCGCTATCCCCACCACTTCTGTCTCACTTTTGTCCGGCGAAGGCGAGCGCGAGATGGAAAGAGAGCGAGCGAAGGCACTGAAAGCGAGCGAGGACAGTACGAGATAGACGACGCGTTGATGTTTTGTCTCGCTCCGTCTTTCGGACGCCTGACACTCCGTCCTTTGTGTGCGCGACGGGCGTGCGCGATGGTCGCAAGCGCTTACGGTGAGCACGGGACCCCCTTCGCAAAATCATGACGCAGGCCGGGCATAACTCGCTCTCGTTCCATCTCACTCTCGCCTTCGCAGAACAAGAGTGAGCCAGAAGTGATGGGGTTAGCGGCAAGCTTCTGGTGTGTATAGGCCAAACCGAGCTATCAGCGTAGAAATACACACATCAGAATAGGTGTGCCTTAGCTCCGATAAAATTCAGGAGCTTTATTGGTCTGAACATTGATTCTTTCTCGATAGCTTCATCTCGTATTGGTCATAACAGCCACACGGCTACGTTCAGACCGTTCAGACGGAGCCGAGCAGCATTCCCGTTACCCCACCATACTCCTCGATCGCTGTTCGCGATCGCTGTTCGCGAAAACGAATTGACCGGCCAATATATCTGAATACGACCTTAGGATAAAGATATAATGAAAGAGGAAAAATTATTCGAAACCCAAGATGAAAGGCCTTTGAATAAACAAAGGAAACTAATAAATACCCGAAGCTAAATAGAATTTTAGATTTAGGGTACACACACCCTACCCCAAACCTCGTGTCGATCAGTCACTGGGGCCATTCGGAAGTATATTCTTTTATTTAAATAATGCCCATCTCTGCATAGGACCGTAAAGAATTACAAAAAAAATCAGGGAGTCAACTGTTGACTGATTTGGAGACTTTTCCTTGCTGTATGTTATACAGGGTGTCCGCGGGAAAGCTAAACAGCCGGCTTCCTCTTAAACTATTGGAGATAAAAATATAAAAAAATAGGGAATTGCATGGTTCGAGGGGGCCAATTAATTAGCGCGAACGAATTTTTTATCGATTATTATTTTAAAAGATACGATGGTCAAGTTCGGTTTTTCAAATGGAACTATTTTTTTTGAACACCTGAGTTGATAGTGCGTTCCAAGACAAATTCAATAAGCTTTAATGTATACACTTTATTTTCACTGGTTTTTAAGATATTGCGCTTGCAAATTTACTGATTTTCACTGGAAGAAAACTGTCTGGTATAGCACGGACCGGGGACGGTCTTACTGGATCCACGGGTGGCACTGCCTTTTGAAATAGATATCTACCTGCCAAAGGTCTACGCCAGGCCCAAAGGCTGGACAATTATTTTCCGTCAGAAATGCTACTTAGGTAGGTACATCTGCGGTATATTTATTTCGCACTTGCTTCTACGCTCGGATGGCCGGTTCTTTTGGGAGGGATGCAAGTTCGATTGGTTAGGTTAGGAGGAGTGAAAGTTGCTAGACTAAATTTCAATCATAGGGAGCAGATTGTATCAGAACCATTCGGATTTGCATTCCTCACAAACGGCTGCTCTCTTGAAGAGGCCCTCTTCACAGCAATGCCCACCTTCTCTCGCACGGAATACGTTAACGCTTGCTTCTGTTCTGATATTGAAGCTCGTGTTTATACTCGAGAGGACCACGCGTCGACAGCGGGCTACCCCTTTTCTTCCTGTGTCTCTCCACGAGCCGTGTTGACGGTGGATTGTAGGAGCGTAGATATCTGGATGCCAGTTATTGAATTCAGGAGACGATAGAAACATTTTATTACAAAACACACATGTACTATAATTAAAGTAAATCGTATTCCTCTCGGG
The DNA here is from genome assembly GCA_947577245.1 of Andrena bucephala. Classification (NCBI taxonomy): domain Eukaryota; kingdom Metazoa; phylum Arthropoda; class Insecta; order Hymenoptera; family Andrenidae; genus Andrena; species Andrena bucephala. The sequence goes on along the minus strand of OX387716.1, from coordinate 51,506,480 downwards.
CAGGAGTACTGATAATGATCGAACTTGCGCCCCACTTCGCGCAGACCAATTACACGGAGGGTAGTCGGGTCACACACTGCCCACATGATACGGGGTAATTCTGGAGCAACGCCCGTCAAGGAGATGCGCTGGCACCCCGTGGCGAGGACAGACCTTCGCTGTGCCTCACCTGATTTTTATGGCTTTTCTCCGGAAAAAGTTACGAATCCTGGGTCGAACGTAGCGAATTGAAGTCGACCCTCCGCAGTCGAGGGTGAATTATCCATTACAGCGTATTAAGAAACCCTTTTCTTCGTCGTATCGAAAGGGAAGTGGTGCCAATGGATTCCTTATGTTTTTCTGATGAAAATCGTACCAAATGTCATGCAAATCGGACTACTTTGACACAAGCAATTTGTATTCCTTATGTAAGAGTTGTCCGATTTCCACGACACTTGGCATGATTTTCATCGGAAAACCCCAAGGAATCCATCGGCGACACTTCCATATCCATACGATAAGGAATAACGAATAGTTTTATTTCATAAAAAGGTAGGTACAGGCTGATTCTGGTGCTGCGCCCGTCACCCCGTGGCGAGGACAACACCCCGCAGTGCCCATAGAATTTTATGGCACTTTTCGGAAAAAGGTACGAATCCTGGGCCGGACGTAGCGAATTGAGGTCGAGCCCCCGCAGTCGAGGGTGAACTATCCATTTGAGCGTATTAAGAAATTCTTTTCTTCGTCGTATCGAAAGGGAAGTGGTGCCAATGGATTCCTTATGTTTTTCTGATGAAAATCGTATCAAATGTCATGCAAATCGGACTACTTTGACACAAGCAATTTGTATTCCTTATGTAAGAGTTGTCCGATTTCCACGACATTTGCCATGATTTTCATCGGAAATCCCCAAGGAATCCATCTGCGACACTTCCATATCCATACGATAAAGAATAAAGAATTATTTTATTTCCCAACCAGATTTAAAATTCCAACGCGTGTTTATACTTGAGAGATAAGGATTTATACTCGAGAGATAAGGAATCCGTCTTTAATTTGAAAGGAGGACGATGCAGGCGAAACCACGCGCACTCAACGGTGTACCCCTTTTCTTACTGTGTCTCTCCACGAGGCGTATTGACGGTGGATAATAGTTTTCAATTCCTATATTTGAGGCATCTTTCTCGCGTGCGTCGGGACAAAAGCGAACTCAGAGCCAGACGAAAATTCATTCGCTCTTTACGATCGATAATTTATTATTTCTCCAAGAACGTTTCGACAATATCTGTTTGCCAAATTTGTAAAGGCCAATAAAAAACGTGGTGACATTGTCCAGTCTGAGTTAATCCGTATATTGTTCTGTCGGTGGGTAGTGCGTACGATGACTTCGGACCCATACTATGTACCGTTGCCTACCGCCGACGCGCGGAAAATCCGCTCATAAACCGCGACTCTGGCAAGACACCCGATCAGTCCGGTTAGTTTTTGGTAACCAGATGTGGCATCCTCCACCTCTATTTCATCAGGGTAATTCTGGAGGTACGCCCGTCACCCCGTGGCAAGGACAACACCCCGCAGTGCCCATCGAATTGTATGGCTTTCGACCCTCGAAGGGTTTGGAATACCATTAAGAAGTGAGAAATGTTCAGGATGTCAAATGTTTGCTTCTTTTCTTCAGCGTATCGAAGGGGAAGTGGCGCCAATGGATTCCTGGCGTTCCGTCGATTAAAATCATACCAAATTTCATGTAAATCGGACTATTTTTAACCAAGTCAAGTCAGCTTGAAATGATATAAATCGATATTCCATGGAATTTCCTTCATTATGGTCCGAATAACGTCGTTCTTAGTGTCAGCTTCATCGACGAATCATAAGGAATCGGTAGGTGTCGTTTTTGCAAAGATCTGATGAGAAATGCGCAAGTCGAAGGTTTCTCACTTCTTATTAAGCACTCGAACCCCTTCGCGGGTGGAAAGCCATAAAATTCGGTCAGGCACTGCGAGGGGTTGTCCTCGCCACGGGGTACCAGGCCGCCGCATCTCCTTGACGGGCGCTGCTCCTTTATGACCCTGTATCTGGTTAGGAAATAAATTAATTCTTTATTCTTTATCGTATGGATATGAAAGTGTCGCAGATGGATTCCTTGGGGATTTCCGATGAAAATCATGCCAAGTGTCGTGGAAATCGGACAACTCTTACATAAGGAATACAAATTGCTTGTGTCAAAGTAGTCCGATTTGCATGACATTTTGTGCGATTTTCATCAGAAAAACATAAGGAATCCATTGGCACCACTTCCCTTTCGATACGACGAAGCAAAGAATTTCTTAATTTCGCTCGACTGCGGGGGCTCGACCTCAATTCGCTACGTTCGGCCCAGGATTCGTACCTTTTTCCGGAAAAAGCCATAAAAATCGGGTGAGGCAATGCGAAGGTCTGTCCTCGCCACGGGGTGCCAGCGCATCACACATTTGGGCAGTATGTGACCCGACTACCCTCCGTGTAATTGGTCTGCGCGAAGTGGGGCGCAAGTTCGATCATTATCAGTACTCCTGCCCGAGAGGAATACGATTTACTTTAAGTATAGTACATGTGTGTTTTGTAATAAAATGTTTCTATCGTCTCCTGAATTCAATAACTGGCATCCAGATATCTACGCTCCTACAATCCACCGTCAACACGGCTCGTGGAGAGACACAGGAAGAAAAGGGGGTAGCCCGCTGTCGACGCGTGGTCCTCTCGAGTATAAACACGAGCTTCAATATCAGAACAAAAGCAAGCGTTAACGTATTCGGTGCGAGAGAAGGTGGGCATTGCTGTGAAGAGGGCCTCTTCAAGAGAGCAGCCGTTTGTGAGGAATGCAAATCCGAATGGTTCTGATACAATCTGCTCCCTATGATTGAAATTTAGTCTAGCAACTTTCACTCCTCCTAACCTAACCAATCGAACTTGCATCCCTCCCAAAAGAACCGGCCATCCGAGCGTAGAAGCAAGTGCGAAATAAATATACCGCAGATGTACCTACCTAAGTAGCATTTCTGACGGAAAATAATTGTCCAGCCTTTGGGCCTGGCGTAGACCTTTGGCAGGTAGGTATCTATTTCAAAAGGCAGTGCCACCCGTGGAACCAGTAAGACCGTCCCCGGTCCGTGCTATACCAGACAGTTTTCTTCCAGTGAAAATCAGTAAATTTGCAAGCGCAATATCTTAAAAACCAGTGAAAATAAAGTGTATACATTAAAGCTTATTGAATTTGTCTTGGAACGCACTATCAACTCAGGTGTTCAAAAAAAATAGTTCCATTTGAGAAACCGAACTTGACCATCGTATCTTTTAAAATAATAATCGATAAAAAAATTCGTTCGCGCTAAATAATTGGCCCCCTCGAACCATGCAATTCCCTATTTTTTATATATTTTTATCTCCAATAGTTTAGGAGGGAGCCGGCTGTTTAGCTTTCCCGCGGACACACTGTATACATATTAATAATGTGTCTTTTTCGTGACACGATAGCTGGACTTTTTTTTATAAGTTATTATTTGAAGAACTTTATGAGTTAAATAAACAGGTTTTTCAGTTTTTCTTAACTATCTCTAATTAACCTAGTTGTAATGCCAGCGAAACGTTTGTATAAGATACCTATTATCACAGCTTATACCGGGAAACCTCAAACAGTAATAACTGTAATTGTTTGGGCTGTGAATGCCTCAAATTTCTGATTCTAACACTAAGCAAAGTACTTTTTTGTTTAATTCGTCCTTACCCAAACCACAAAATAAAATAACGAAAAATAACCGTGCCCAAATATTAAAGTGAGTAATTGCATATTAATATATATTAATATATATACATGTGTGTATGTGTGTCAATATAATATATTCATTTGTTTCTAAGGGCTGAATCGATCGCACAAATGAGTACCACGTGGGTATTTGTTACACTCTGTAGCTACAATTTATATAAATTACATAAGGAGAATTGTGTGATCCTATAAAAAAAAGTCAAGGTAAGTTTTTTGAAATTTGTTTATACCTTTTTTATAACTCAGAAATTGTGTACGTTGCTACGATGTGCACGCTGTATATCTGAAATTCTAAATGCAGAATAAATATTTTGATATATGATTCGTTTAAATGCGGAATTCAATTACGCAGTGTCTTGTGGTATGACGACAGAACGGTAATCTAAAGAGGATATCGTTCACAAATAAATGTATAATATAATCCACCAATATTTACTACATTTTTTTGATAATGTACCATAGAGGGCTTTCATAAGTATTGTATCTAAAATATTGCAACTGTGAACCATTTAAAATTTATGATACTCACGTAACGGAATACTTGATCAAGAACCTATAATATTTTATATATCACTTTCAATGTCATTCAATCTACTCGAACTTCATAAACTTCACTTTCAAAGATCATCAACTTTCTTCGTTGCAAATACAAGTTAGCTGCGGAAATTTTTCAGCACAACTAAAGTACATTGTCACTGCCCAACGTATTTATTGTCCCAGTTAACGTTTTATCTGCTCTTAGTAAAATCGTGGCAGATGCTAAAGGTCACGCTGTTTAATTGTCGATAACGAGCTTATGCGGTGTATAATGCACCAGATAATTTATTTTCAATTAACATGTTCGCCACGACACTCGAGTAGCATGCAAATTATTCTGAATGATTTATTAATTGTAAGTCGAAATCTCAACCCCTTGAAACCCAAGAAATTTCAAGTTTCATGAATTCGTACCTTTGCACTTTTTTCGTAATTTGAAACTCTCGAAACCCACATAAGAAAAAGTATAAAATCAAACAGAATTTGTACATTGTTATATTTCGGTTTGTATTTTGCTTAACTATAGTCAATATAGAAATTTATGTAGAAATTTTATCGACTTCTGTTCTTAGAGCAAGATATTCCACTTTCGAAGCCTTACAAAGTTTAGGATTCAAGTTTCAAAAATTTAAATAGTAGGTTCGAACCCAGCTTCAATATTTATAAAAGATTTTATCTTAGGGCCTCCGCCGGTCCAAAAAATCGAAATGTTTTACTTATTTTCATGAAACAACATCAAAAAATTTGCAGTCGTGCAAATTTGATCTAAAATTTCCAGTTAAAAATGTGAATCGAAATGCCTAACAGTACAGATTTTATAGACAGATCAGTGGGATCATCAGTGTGACGGCCTTTAAATAGGTTTTTTTTTTGATGATGGATTGTGACGCAGGTATAATAGACAGAAATGTGATTTTTATTATAATTAATAATATATTTATCCATCTAAAAAAGAATAAATAGTTGTTTTAATCAAATAAACGCATGGAAAATAGGGTTTTAACGGGCAAGGCCCCGACACTAGACGAACGCGCTCGGTGTCAAACGTTAAATGCGTTTTTCTGGAAACAATTTTTCACGTGCTATCGGCACGGTAAAAAATGCAATTCTTGACCAAATCTAAAAATTAAAACGGGATTCTACTCGTAATCATATTGGCTTCCGCGGTAGTGTCTATTGTGAATTTTCATACACTCAATTTTTTTTACGATACATTTTTGTGCGAAAAAACGCATGTTTGAAGGACGTTTGCGTTTAAACATTTGGCAATGATCGCCGAGTTGTTTCTTAAGGGGGTAGACACGGGTAATGCAGCGCGCTGTATACCGACACAATCTGGCTCGAAACAGGGGGTTGGGATTTTTCATCATTCGTCCTTATATGAGCAGATTTTGGACTGGGTTAGGACTCATTCGAAAGAGGAAGGTTCAATGCAGAGCGCTCTTCTCATGGTTCAACGAGATTGTGTTGATATCTAATAATATGAGTGTCCAAAGTAGACCAAAAGTCGACAAAATACATCCGCAGAATCCAAGTATTTTTAGGTCACTAAAAGAGCTTTGTGACTGAAACGGTGAGAAGAGCGCTCTGCATTGAACCTTCCTCTTTCGAATGAGTCCTAACCCAGCCCCAAATTTGCTCATATAAGGACGAATAATGAAAAATCGTGACTTCAGTCTCAAATACGAGTTCCGCCATATTGGCGATAATACAGAGCAAGTCACGTGACAAATTTAGTTCAGCTAGTGAACACGAGATGGCGCCTACTCGGGAGGACTGCCGACGTGGAATCATAACAAAACTGAAGCGTTAGCTGGATACACAAGCCACAGTAAAAGCGTGATGCAGTCAATGTATGAATTTTCGGACGATTGTAGGTTAGGTTATATGCATTTTAGGCATATAACTGTTGGGAACTGTGTACATTTACTACATTAACGCTTTTATTGTAACACATACATCACTTGAAATCGCTGTCGAATTTATGTTATAATTATATGGCCACATTATTTAAAATAAAAAAAGAAATTGGAACTTTTTTACTAATACTGGAAATATTGATTTACTGATATCATATTTTCAGAATGTGGAAGTTACAGCAATTATTTGCAATTATTGCTCTTATTATTATTCTTCCGACTATTGTATATAACATACAACAAGGAAAAGTCTCCAAATCAGTCAACAGTTGACTCCCCGATTTTTTTTTGTAATTCTTTACGGTCCTATGCAGAGATGGGCATTATTTAAATAAAAGAATATACTTCCGAATGGCCCCAGTGACTGATCGACACGAGGTTTGGGGTAGGGTGTGTGTACCCTAACTCTAAAATTCTATTTAGCTTCGGGTATTTATTAGTTTCCTTTGTTTATTCGAAGGCCTTTCATCTTGGGCTTCGAATAATTTTTCATCTTTCATTATATCTTTATCCTAAGGTCGTATTCAGATATATTGGCCGGTCAATTCGTTTTCGCGAACAGCGATCGCGAACAGCGATCGAGGAGTATGGTGGGGTAACGGGAATGCTGCTCGGCTCCGTCTGAACGTAGCCGTGTGGCTGTTATGACCAATACGAGATGAAGCTATCGAGAAAGAATCAATGTTCAGACCAATAAAGCTCCTGAATTTTTTCGGAGCTAAGGCACACCTATTCTGATGTGTGTATTTCTACGCTGACAGCTCGGTTTGGCCTATACACACCAGAAGCTTGGCGCTAACCCCATTACTTCTGGCTCACTCTTGTTCTGCGAAGGCAAGAGTGAGATGGAACGAGAGCGAGTCAGAAAACGTTGCAAACAGGAGCACCGAGGCAGGCAAGCGGTACCTATGGTGGGAGAATACGCGTTACGAAACGCACCGGCCAATATATCTGAATGTAAAGTCTCGTTAGCCGCTCGCTGGTCGGGACCGGCGTTGAGCCCGTATCATGAACGGAGCCCTAATTCCGAGGCTGAGTTTCTCGCTTCTTTCTGGCCGAAGGGGGGAGCGGGATGAAACGCTTTGCGTGCGCGACGGGCGCGAGCGCTCCGATGGAATCGTGACTGTTCGACGCATGCGCGCCACGGTCAGATAGCCAGGCACGGCACGAGTCTTTTTTGCGCCATAACCGAGCTTGCCAAATTCCGCCATTTATTATAAAACATTTAATTGAGCTTCTTCATGACCTTACTCTAAACTTTTACTTGTAGTTTAAAACCGTTGTGATATAATTTGTAGTATTTCATTTAAAAATTTATTTTCAACAATGCCAACAATGAAAAGGCCATTTTGCGCCTCTTGTCAACCTTACGCCCTAGCAGTTGCCTAATTTTACAGAGTAAAGTCATAAATAATCTCAAATAAATATAATATAATAAAGGGCGCAATTTGACAAGTTCGCCTAGGGCGCAAAGAAGACTTATGCCCGGCCTGCGTCAAGATTTTGCGAAGCGGGTCCCGTACTCACCGTAAGCGCTTGCGACCATCGCGCACGCCCGTCGCGCACACAAAGGACGGAGTGTCAGGCGTCCGAAAGACGGAGCGAGACAAAATATCAACGCGTCGTCTATCTCGTACTGTCCTCGCTCGCTTTCAGTGCCTTCGCTCGCTCTCTTTCCATCTCGCGCTCGCCTTCGCCGGACAAGAGTGAGACAGAAGTGGTGGGGATAGCGAAAAGTCCGTATCGTGTACACCAAACCGAGCCCGTAACGATCTTAGATGCTCGAATAACCGACGAGAACCTTTGTTGCCCGAGCCGCACGAGATCGCCGTTGCTCGGCGATGTGTCATCGATTATATAGAAACAGAATTTGTTTTTTTTTCATCGTATCAATATGAAAGTGACACAAATGGATTCCTGGCATTCTCCCGATTAAATTGACAGAAAATAATTTAAAGCAGACTATTTTTAACGAAACGAGCTTCCAATTCTGCAAACAAATTTTCACGTAATTTCCTTAATTATGGTCCGAATAATATCATTTTTGGAGCCAATTTGATCGAGAAAATATGACGAATCGATTCACATCACTTTCGCAAAGATCTGATTAGAAATGCAGAACTGACGATTTGTCACTGCTTAGTGCGTAACATTGTATGGCCCCGCTGGATTCGAGCGTCGAAACCCACGAAAGTTACATGATTGCCAGCGTGAAGGACAAGAGAGGACTTTGCATGGCGAAGGAAAGTCAGCCTTCCATAGAACTCAAATCGAGAAAGACTTTGCTGACAAACTTTACATATGTATATTCGCGTCAAATAAATACTTTAATTGTAAAATTTAGACGACAAACTATTGTTGAATTTCGCCAGTTCTTACATATGCATCACTTGGTTGGGAATTCCTGATCCCAGAGATTCATGCATTTACCTATTGAAATGTTGCTTCAAGTCATCAGGAAATTGCATTGCTTCTTCTCGTACATACATATATCTGTTCGCGAGTAGGTGTCACGAGTGACGCGGCTTTCGTTTCCCAAATAAATGCACATTTATTAGAGCCCTCGGTCGACGGCGACTTGAGTAGTACACCTTGATAAGAGTGTTACCACCGATGGATTGGTGACTTTATGTCCACGAAAATGAGTCGAGTTGCGAAGCAATTCGGTCTATTTTTTCTTATGAATACATGATTAGGACACACACACACTACGTTCACTAAAAATAGGCCGAATTGCTCCATGTTTGGCATCATTTTCATCAGTAATGCAGTGGTCTGGTGAAGAACATCGTATTACGGAGCTAATATTCTAGGCCCTAGAATCTACGATATTGTCAATGTGCAGTTGAAACGCACGCCGCTTCACACTATCGTTTCTTAGCATTTATACGGGGTGATTCTCTAGCTAGAGTCGTCAAACGCGATGCTCGCCAACAATCATGTGTCTCGCTGAGTTTCGTGGGCTTCGACGCTCGAAACCAGCGGGACTATACAATGTTGCACGCTAAGCAGTGACGAATTTGAAGTTCTGCAATTTCTAATCAGATCTTTGCAAAAGTGACGTCAATCGATTCCTTACAATTTTATATATAATGTTTGTTCATAACTGCTTTCTGCATAGGACGTGTAATAAGTGTATTTTATGTTCTGTTTCGGTGCTTTGCTAGTAAAAAAATGTCTAACCTAACAAACTTTATTTTCTGGGGACATCCCCTCATCTATTTTCCCTTTTTACTTATAATTCCTTACTGCTAACGTAGAATATTGTAGCATAAGCACATTTCAAGTAATTAAAATGTACAATGAATTTTCTACGTTTGCAGTACCAGCCGACTTCCGTTTAAATTTTTATAAGTACAACGCAACAGCTGAGAATTTCTTTCCTTATTCAGAATAAAATACGGAAATAGCAAACAGCTCCCTCTCGCGTTTACAGGGCAATCGGCGATCTATCGGTATTATCATTTCTGTGCAGAAAAAACCTGCTGTAATACCGACCTGCCGAATCGGCCAGGTCACGTGACGTGTCTACCCCCTTAACACTGGGTGTGGGTAGCGCGATAACCACACATGTGTAATTAGGGAAAATCTTTGGTTTTAAGATTTTGGATGACCCTTCCTACAGACTGGGCCGCCTTTAGCTGAAGTAGGAAAGAATTTTTTTTCATATACATCAGAATTGTGTGGAATAGAAAGTATTTGTTGCAGTTTAATACAAAAATTTCTAAGTTTAGGCGTTTTTCCTATCCATTTTTATCGCGTGACACAGTGGAATAGGCCTACAGGGGATACCACTGACAAAAAAAAACGCATCGATAATAGTACCCCATGGGTGATGCGGAAATCTATTGATACGGGTGTCGCCCCAATGCGCCACGCGCGGTTCATATGGTACGGGTCTGAGGCGCTCGAAGCTCCTAGGCCCGCCGCGGGGGCCAAGACGCGCGGCGGGAGAAAGGAGGCGTTGCCTCCGAAAAACGGCCGCTGCGTTCACTTTAGTTCCATGCCTGGTCTACGACGTTAGCTCTGGCTAATTCCAAAGGGGAGAATAATATATGAATATAACTGCTGTTATTCATTTAGGTTTGTTTAGGTTGGAAATACTGTTTCTGCGTACAATTTCTATAATCTGATTTGATAGTCGGGAACGTTCCTGCAACGTCGACCACAAAATACAGTGCAACATAGCACTCGTAACGTATGAGCGCCGTTCCTGCAACGGTCCGCACTGCATACGGAATTACGCGGAACAATCCTGAAATCTCGGCGCGCAGAATACAGTCTAAGATTCCACAGGCTATCAATGAGGGAATATATGCGAACGTGCACATTATCTGACATAAGTAATTAATACAATTATTTAATTAACACTATAGAGTTTAAACAAACTCGTAAACTATATACACCAACAAAAGATATTTGTAAAAAAGTGACGCTCGTAACGTATGAGAGCCGTTTCAGTAACGTCTACAGTGCTACAAGCCGCGGGTTCGATTCTCCCTGGGGTAAAAGAATTTTCTATTTATGAAAGACACGCGGACGTTATACTAGTACGATTCTGCACACATTCATGTCATCGGATCCCCTCGCAGACACACACACACACACACACACACACACACACACACACACACGCGCGCGCGCGCGCGCGCGCGCGCGCGTATATAAAATACCGTTCTTTTAATTTTTGGCCCTACTGCCCGAAACGTTGCGGGACCATTGCTGTAAAATCTCAGAAACGTTACGTGACCATTGCTGTAAAATCTCAGAAACGTTGCGCGATCATTGCTGTTCACGTTCGAATAAGAAAGGATTGATTGCTAAACGTAATTCAAATAAATCACACTGTTTTCGCACCGAATGCTCGCCTGTAATTTCAACAAATATTCACACGAACACGAACCGCACACACACACACACTCACACAAAGAAAGAACGTATTGAAATATATAATTGATAAAAGAAATTAATGGTATGTAGTCGCGAACTGGATGCTTCGATTATATAACGGATCGTTATAACTGGCGCGCGATCGCGACACGTGCTTACGTGATCACGTCCCAATGAAGGAGGATATTCCTTCCCGGAATTCTGTCGTAGATTTCGGGAAGTCACGTGATCACCGAGCGCGTGACTTAAACGCCGCCAGGTGATTTGACGAAGCCTTATAATTAGGCATTGTGGCCCAGAGATGGCCCAATTAGTCCATAAATCGGCGCGTTTGCCGCGGACTCGAGTCCGCTGCCGCGCGTAGTAGCCGACACGCTTAGTGACGCGTTTGACGTCGACAATACGCTCATTCAGTCTACAACAATTGCTGTAAAATCTCCGAAACGTTGCGAGACCATTGCTATACAATCTCCGAAAGGTTGCGCGACCATTGCTGTAAAATCTCCGAAACGTTGCGCGACCATTGCAGTAAAATCTCAGAAACGTTGCGTGACCATTGCTGCAAAATCCGGAAGCAATATTGCAGAAATATCTCCTGCAATGTTGCACAGGGGCGGACATAGCAATTTACTTGTAACGTTTCGGTAACATTCCGTGCAATTTTCCAAATATTAAACAGCAACGTAACTGAGACATTCCTACAATCAAGTGTGCTGTATAGGAATTTTATATCGGACAGCTTTCACGCTACTTATTTTAGCTTCCCAACGTGTGTCGCTCAGTTTTTTCAAACTATACAGTTCTAAATGATCAGTTAGGATTTTCCACCGTTTGGAGAAGCAGAGAACAGACTAAATAATCTCTGCAAAACGCCAAACAACGTTACAGACTTCACCGACGATTTAGCAGCGTCACATAGTACAAGATTGTAACTGTGGCACCCACACGGTACAAAGAAAGCCAAGGGATTTAAATCTAAAATTTTTTTTTGTACACCGATATTTTTTCCCTTGATGTTCACTCCGTTATCATACCCCTGACCACTACAATTGCCTAGCTCTAGCCCGTGTTTGTTTAGTACGCTCAGAATTGCTTCGACAAGACCTGCACCAGTAGAGTCATCGACCGGGATGAACTCTATAAAATGCTCCTTAATACTGGCATTGCTACCTGATAAGTCTACGAATCGAATCGTTAGGGACAATTGTTCAACATGACTTACGTCTGGCATGCAGTCAGCTATAATTAAATAGTATTGTTGCGAGCACCCTATGGATAGGAATCCATGGCCCGCTGGTGCTCGCGAGCAAGACAAGAGGACAGCGAGAAAAAGGCGATCGGACCGATCGCGTGTAAAGCCGTCATTCGAAAAGCCAGACGCCTTTGCAAGCAGACGGATTGAGATTACACTATTCCTGTATATTAGATATTCCTTGCTGTTCAGTGTACTTGTTTACATTGTATTCCTGTTTCCTGTATTAAACCGTTATTATGGCAAACCGGGCAACCCCCGTTACACTAAAACGTAACAGTATATAGCGTTTTTGGCTCGCGAAACAATTTCTGATGTAACTTTTCCGCCCATCAGATCGATCAGTTCGTTTTCAACATTCTTACCACAGTAGTGGTCCGAAATATTGCCTGTCTTTGCTAATTTTAAATGCTCCTCAATGATTAGATCGAATTTGCGTAGTAATTGGACCAATCCCAAGAACTTCCCATTGTTCGGCGTGAACAATTTGTCCGAGGTCCCTCTAAACGCCATATTATTTTCGACCAGGTAAAGAACAATGTTCATTAAACGAATTAAGGGGGTAGACACGTCACGTGACCTGGCCGATTCGGCAGGTCGGTATTACAGCAGGTTTTTTCTCTATGGTAATACGGATAGATCGATGATTGCCCGGTAAACGCGTGAGGGGGCTGTTTGCTATTTCCGTATTCTATTCTGAATAAGGAAAGAAATTCTCAGCTGTTGCGTTGTAGTTATAAAAATTTAAACGGAAAGTCGGCTGGTACTGCAAACGTAGAAAATTCATTGTACATTTTAATTACTTGAAATGTGCTTATGCTACAATATTCTACGTTAGCAGTAAGGAATTATAAGTGAAAAGGGAAAATAGATGAGGGGATGTCCCCAGAAAATGAAGTTTGTTAGGTTAGACATTTTTTTACTAGCAAAGCACCGAAACAGAACATGAAATACACTTATTACACGTCCTATGCAGAAAGCAGTTATGAACAAACATTATATATAAAATTTTAAGGAATCGATTGACGTCACTTTTGCAAAGATCTGATTAGAAAATGCAGAACTTCAGATTCGTCACAACTTAGCGTGCAATATTGTATAGTCCCGCTGGTTTCGAGCGTCGAAGCCCACGAAACTCAGCGAGACACATGATTGTCGGCGCGCATCGCGTTTGACGACTCTAGCTAGAGAATCACACCGTATAAATGCTAAAAAACGATAGTGTGAAGCGGCGTGCGTTTCAACTGCACATTGACAATATCGTAGATTCTAGGGCCTACAATATTAGCTCCGTATTACGATGTTCTTCACCAGAGCACTGCATTACTGATGAAAATGATGCCAAACATGGAGCAATTCGGCCTATTTGTAGTGAACGTAGTGTGTGTGTGTGTCCTAATCATGTATTCATAAGAAAAAATAGACCGAATTGCTTCGCAACTCGACTCATTTTCGTGGACATAAACTCACCAATCCATCGGTGGTAACACTCTTATCAAGGTGTAATGAGAAATATGAACATATTCATATTCAGTACTGGATGACTCAAGTCGCCGTCGACCGAGGGCTCTAATAAATGTGCATTTATTTGGGAAACCAAAGCCGCGTCACTCGTGACACTTACTCGCAAACAGATATATGTATGTACGAGAAGAAGCAATGCAATTTCCCGATGACTTGAAGCAACATTTCAATAGGTAAATGCATGAAACTCTGGGATCAGGAATTCCCAACCAAGTGATGCATATGTAAGAACTGGCGAAATTCAACAATAGTTTGTCATCTAAATTTTACAATTAAAGAATTTATTTAACGCGAATATACATAGGTATGCAAAGTTTGTCAGCAAAGTCTTTCTCGATTTGAGTTCTATAGAAGGCTGACTTTCCTTCGCCATGCAAAGTCCTCTGTTGTTCTTCACGCTGGTAATCATGCAAATCGCTGAGTTTCGTGGGTTTCGACGCTCGAATCCAGCGGGGCCATACAATGTTACGCACTAAGCAGTGACAAATCTTCAGTTCTGCATTTCTAATCAGATCTTTGCCAAAGTGACGTGAATCGATTCGTCATGTTTTCTCGATCAAATTGGCCCCAAAAATGATATTATTCGGACCATAATTAAGGAAATTACGTGAAAATTTGTTTGCAGAATTGGAAGCCCGTTTCATTAAAAATAGTCTGATTTAAATTATTTTCTATTTAAGGGTGTTGTGCCCGAGCCGACATCTGAGCGTGTCGACACCGCGCACATACCGATTGCCACAATCGAGCGGCCGAAATCCGGCACAACCGCGTAAGGGATTTCGGAAGCGCATAGAGACCATCAGCCGATGGCGAAACACCAAAAATCAGGTCAAAGGCAGAGACCCCGATGGTCCCCGCTTCGTCCCGACGATAATATAATAACGTCGTACGAGCAATACGAGCTCAGACTTGATAAAGCTTTGTTACGGGAACACCACCCGACTTTTCGAGACTCATGCCAAACTAGGCACAGTGTCATTGTCACCCAAATCGGGATAAAATAAACTTGTTAAAACCTTACGGTGAGTTCCAACTCTTCGACCTGCAACGTTTTCCTACCTCCGGGTTCTAAACCGAATCCTCCCGTCCCGGCATAATCACCCGAACCTTAGGAGCCCGTGGACGACGATAGTGAAGGATGCCCAGGAGCACCCGAGATTCGTACCCAGAATCTCGACCCCCGGCGTCACGGCACAACAATTGGTGGCAGCGGTGGGATCCTGCTAACGTAAGGACCAAGCCTGATCAACGGTGACAACAGGACTCAGCAGAGACAACGACCCCTTAATCAGAGGGGCAGTCACTCCGCAGTACCGACGGACGTCAGCAGAGGACGCCGCCAGGACAGTCTACTTCTCATAATCGACGAGCGATGCATCACCTGATATACATACTGTAAGTGCGAAATATCACTGTCAGCAACTTCAGACCGCACGCCGCAATTCCCATGCGCCGAGCAAAATCGTTAGATAAAGACATCGAGCGTAATTTAGAATTAGCCGAGCGAAAGGAACTTCTTTCGCCTAGAGCAATTCGCCGAAGTGCTCCCCGCAGATTCTTTAAAGTCCGTACAAAACGGCTCCCCGGCGAAACAATCTTCGACGCAACATTCGAAGCCTTTCGCGAAATCGGAGAGCGTACGCGACTTGCTCTAGACGTCGGAACTAGCGAAAAACGTCCCGTCTCGACTAGATTACCGATTACGTCCAGACACCTAACCGCTAGGAGGCTATACCCGTTCAACGAGTTAGATTATAGCTTAATCCCGAGCGAAGGAATAGCGAACATGTCGTCCCCTATCACAGCATCCGCGGGCGGAAATGTAGAACCGAGTATCGCGGACCGACTAGCGAACTTGGAGAAGTTACTCACGAGAGTAACCACTACTCTAGCCCAAGTAACGGACGGAATGTTAGGTATAAACGACAGGTTAGGAGCACTAGAGGCAAGGGAAGGTCCACTACAGGACTCGATAGATAGAGAAATAAGTAGACTAAGGGAAACGATGAACTCGACACACGTCACGCCCGGCCCCTCAGGCAGGAACACGGTCCATTTCGACGATTTTCGCAATCCAGGGGAGGAACCCAGGCGCACTAGTCGATTCGTTCCCGCCAACCTCGAGATAAATGACCTAACCTACGCACCGAACGTAGCAGGCACTCGAGAAATATTCCATACCATAGAAACCCTACCCCTGTTCAACGGGACGGACCCCAAGGAATTACCTGGCTTCCTGACCGCCTGCAAATATGTATACCACACATATCAAACAGCGGAAGAAAAAGCCCAGATTCTACGAGGGATAATCGCGTTACGGGTCGGAGGCGACGCCCTAGACGAAGTACAGACGCGCCACATATCATCCATGCAGGACTTAGAGGACGTGTTAACTTCAGTTTACAAACCCCCCCGGACAGCCTCAACTGTACAAAGGGAATTGTTATATAGTAGGCAGGGCCCCAATGAAAGCGCGCATCAATACGGAAATCGTGTATCAAAATTATTAAGGGAACTAATAGCGACCGGAATCGACGACAAGGACAGTCTAATAGAGAAAAACGCAACCGTGAAAGTATTCAAAAAACAGACATTGACTATATTCGAGGACGGAATTCGCGATGACCTAAAGGTCTTGGTAAAGTCACAAAGACCCGCCGACTTACAGGAAGTAATCACGATAGCCATAGACGAAGAGCGGTCAAGTACGAAACGACCAGCGACGCGCGGGACAAACCCCTCCACGCAAAATAAAAATAAGACAGCATCGCGCTACTGCGACAATTGTAAACGACCAGGGCACGACACTAAAGAGTGTTGGAAAAACAAAGATAGGGAGAAGCAAAATGGGAAAAAAAAATTTCCGGAAAGCAGCCGTCAAGTGCGAACAATAACGGGCAAGGGAAAAAACGAGAAATCGACAGGGCGTAAACCAGAGAGTGAACGACCGACCTCTAAAGAAAGACACCAGCCGCGACACAGAAGCACTGACAGCACAAATTCCGCACAGAGCAGCCGCGATAGCTCCGAATCACCGGACCGCGACCCAGTTACTCAAAAAAGTGCGAAAACCTACCGCATGGTTAAAATAGGATCCCTCTCCAAAGATGGACATACCTCGGATAGGATAGAAGTAGAAATAAAAAATGGCAAGAACAAGCAAACCGTAATGCTAATAGATAACGGGGCGGAAGTATCCTTAATCGCTAAGAGAGCTCTTCCGGACAACATCGAAGTAAAAAAGTCCGACGTTAAGCTAGTTTCATTCTCAGGGGAAAAAACAGAAACATTAGGAAAAATAGATGCCACATTTAGAATAAATGGGAAAAGGGTAGTACATCCATTATACATAGTAGAAGGAAACACTGTAGCAAACGCGGACGGGATACTAGGAATAGATTTTCTTAAAGATAACGGAGTAACCATTAGTTACCCCAAGCAAAGCTTACTAGTAAACGGAAAACCATGGAAAACGTTAAATAGAAGCATGGAAATAACGATACCCGCACGCACACAACAACTGATAATGGTCCCTATAGATAGCATTCGGGACGGAATAATAGAGAAACAACAGTTAGCCGAAGGCATATACTTAGGAGAGGGGCTGACGAGACCCAAAGAAGGAAAATGCGTGGCCTGTATTATAAATACAACCACGAAATCGAAAACAGTGATCGTGCCGCGAATTCAATTAAGTGAAATACCGGTTAACGAAATAATTCACAGCAAAGATAGCGCCGCAGCTGTTCCAGCGTTGACCACAAAAGAATCGCTGACAACGCGCATCGCCCGAGTTTTAGAATACGTAGACCGCAAGCATATGAATAAAGAAGAAAGGGCAGCTATGGAGGAAATATACAGGGAATATCATGACACGTTTCATTTACCGGGAGACCAATTATCAATGGCCACAGTATCCGGCCACCGAGTCCGTGTAAAAAGCGACACGACACCCTGTAATATCAAGCCCTATAGATTACCCGAAATTCATAAGCAAGAAGTACGGAAACAGGTGGAAAAAATGCTAGAGGACGGCATCATCCGACATAGCGCCAGCCCATGGAACGCACCCTTATTAGTAGTACCTAAAAAAACTAACAACGAGGGAAATAGAAAATACCGCGTAGTAGTCGTGTTCGCGAAAGCGTTAACGCGATGAGCGTGAGTATGCCGGGGAGGTTATGTTTGAAGTAAAGCACAGCGTCTGTGTTGAGCAATGTACCGTGGTCAGTTTTATTTCGTACACTCGCGGAGTGAGTCACTTCAATAAAATGATGAGCGTTGAGAAAAAGCACGTTGTGCTGTACAAGTGAGAATTCTCGTTGAGATTTTCCGCACACTGACCACGCGGTCGCACCCCGATCCACAATCGATTACGCGTGAGCTTGAAAAGGAACCTGCAACGAGGTGAGCAGTGCAATTCTCGCTGAGAATTGTGAGCACTGAAATTCTCGATGAGAATGGTGAGCACTACAGAACGATATTATGAGAAGATTCACTAGTTATGTGTTAAACTTTTCCGAGAAACCGACGCGTCTACTCACATACTCTGAGTGAACAAGAATGAAAACCGTTGGACAATCCGACTTCCTGTACGTGTCGTCTCGAACATTCTCGACGATCGACCGACGTGGGGAAATCTGATTGGTTGAGCCACAGATGTGTTAAGCTGTGATTTGCTACGCGGATTCTACAACCGGCTGAAACCGTGTCACGCGATGCGCTGATTGGCTGATCGTCGGTCGCGGAGCGCAGATGATTGGCAGATCGATTGTGGATGGGTCGTGGCGTTACGCAGTCCAGGAGGTGCTGCGGTGAGTTGGGGTGTGGCGGAGATCGGAACTACCGTTCTCGAACAAGTCGACTATAGGAAACTCAATGAAGTCACCATAGGCGACTCATTCCCACTACCCAATATCACGGACATACTAGATCAATTGGGAAAAGCGCAGTACTTTACCACCCTCGATTTGGCATCTGGATACCATCAGATTCCTATGGACGAACGCGATAAGTGCAAAGTTTTCAACTCCTCAAGGGCATTTCGAATTCAATCGCATGCCGTTCGGACTGAAAAATGCACCGGCGACATTCCAGCGAGCAATGAACGCTGCGCTTATCGGGTTACAGGGGATAGACTGTTTCGTTTACCTTGACGATATTGTCATCTATGGAGCCAGTTTAAAGGAACATAACACACGTCTGAGGAAAATTCTAGACACCCTCCGAAAAAACAACCTAAAACTACTACCAGAAAAATGTGCGTTTCTACGAAAGGAAGTGGGATTTTTGGGACACATAATTACCCCTGAAGGTATCAAACCGGACCCCGAAAAAACCAGAGCTGTGAAACTACAAGCATTCTTAGGGTTAGCAGGGTACTACCGCAGATTCATCCCAGAATATTCGAAAATAGCTAAACCCCTATCCAGCATCACGAGCAGCAAGGTCGAGTTCATCTGGACAGCCGAGCAGCAAAACGCTTTCGACACATTAAAAGAGGCACTGACTACGGCCCCCCTATTAATTTATCCAGATTTTACGAAGGAATTCGTAGTAACAACCGACGCATCGGATGTAGCAATAGGAGCGATATTGTCACAAGGGAAAATAGGGGAGGACAAACCAATCGCATACGCGAGCCGAGTATTAAACAAGGCCGAAAGAAACTATAGTACAACGGAAAAGGAACTGCTAGTTATCGTCTGAGCAGTTAAACACTTTCAACCGTACGTCTACGGTACCCCATTCAAAGTAGTTACAGACCACAAAGCACTTACAACGCTATTTAGGGTACAGGACCCAGGATCCAGATTAATAAGATGGAGAATTCTATTAGCCGACTACGACTACGAAATCGTACATAAGTCAGGAAAGAACAATACGAACGCGGACGCGTTAAGCAGAAACGTGCACGCGTTGCAAAACGAGGAAGAAGAAACAAGGACAACCAACGTCTACGACGAAGAAACAAAACAACAAATTCTTTATGAATACCATTGCACACCCATAGGAGGACATCAAGGTATCAAAAGGACCATAAACAGAATAAAATTAAATTACAAATGGGAAGGAATGAATCAAGATATTGAGGAGTACATACAAAAATGTAGCACCTGTTAGAAAAATAAGTTAGGAAAGAAAACTAGGGCACCAATGGAGATCACCGATACACCACGGGCCCCCTTTGAAAATGTAGCGCTAGACATAGTAGGGCCCCTGCCAGAGAGCAATCAAGGGAAGATCTACATATTAACCTTCCAGGACCTCCTCACGAAATTTAGCAAGGCGATTCCCCTGCCAAATCAGGAAGCAGCTACAGTAGCGGAAGCAGTGGTCGAGAAAATTATCTGCGAATACGGCGCACCCGAAAAGATTCTAACAGATCAAGGCAGAAATTTTCTAAGTGAAATGTTTAAAAACATATGCAAACTTTTCCGAATCACGAAAATACGGACAACCGCGTACCATCCAGAGTCTAACGGAGCATTAGAAAGATCGCATAAAACCCTAGTAGAATATTTGCGACACTACATAGATAATGACCAGCCCGACTGGGATAAATGGCTACCCTACGCGATGTTTACATATAATACAACCCCACATACGACAACAGGGTTTACGCCATACGAACTAGTCTATGGAAAGACAGCGTCAATACCGACCGCACTAAAAAATCCGCCTAAACTAACATATAATTACGAAGATTACGCGCAGCAAACAAGAGAACGTATCAGGATACATGACAGGACGAACTCAGGCCACAAAACGTGTATAATGAGCAAAACTCGCGATCAACCTAATATATATAGCAGGCGCGAATCAATCAAATTAGGCGGGGATAGAATCCAACTTCACTGTTCCAGGATGACCGCCCTAGCGGGAGGCCTAACCGAAGCGGCGCCAACTGGCCGCCAGGCCTCTTATACGATATCACCAATCAAGCATAAAGCAGGAATCCACTTTACGCACCTCGGGGAACTACACATGGTAACCGATACGTGGAAGATCGTGACCCACCTAAAAATGGACACCCTCTTCGAAAGAAATCTGCAGGTAGCTTCTGATATAAACCAGTTACAACGGCGTTGTGAGAACGAAATCGCGATCCAACCGACATGTGGGAAACACCTGGACCCTCTACTCAGAAGGGCGGAAAAACTGTATAGAAGAGTAGACCAAGTATCTTGGAGGAGTAGACCAAGACCCTTGGGGTTTTCCGATTAAAATCATTACAAATGTCGTGTAAATCGGATAACTTTTACATAGGGAATACAAATAGCTTGTGTCAAAGTCGTCCGATTTGCATGACATTTGGTATGATTTTCGTCAGAAAAACATAAGGAATCCATTGGCACCACTTCCCTTTCGATACGATGAAGAAAAGGGTTTCTTAATACGCTGTAATGGATAATTCACCCTCGACTGCGGAGGGTCGACTTCAATTCGCTACGTTCGGCCCAGGATTCGTACCTTTTTCCGGAAAAAAACCATAAAAATCGGGTGAGGCAATGCGAAGGTCTGTCCTCGCTACGGGGTGCCAGCGCATCTCCTTGACGGGCGTTGCTCCAGAATTACCCTGTATCATATGGGCAGTGTGTAACCCGACTACCCAACGTGTAATTGGTCTGCGCGAAGTGGGGCGCAAGTTCGATCATTATCAGTACTCCTGCCCGAGAGGAATACGATTTACTTTAATTATAGTACATGTGTGTTTTGTAATAAAATGTTTCTATCGTCTCCTGAATTCAATAACTGGCATCCAGATATCTACGCTCCTACAATCCACCGTCAACACGGCTCGTGGAGAGACACAGGAAGAAAAGGGGAAGCCCGCTGTCGACGCGTGGCCCTCTCGAGTATAAACACGAGCTTCAATATCAGAACAAAAGCAAGCGTTAACGTATTCCGTGCGAGAGAAGGTGGGCATTGCTGTGAAGAGGGCCTCTTCAAGAGAGCAGCCGTTTGTGAGGAATGCAAATCCGAATGGTTCTGATACAATCTGCTCCCTATGATTGAAATTTAGTCTAGCAACTTTCACTCCTCCTAACCTAACCAATCGAACTTGCATCCCTCCCAAAAGAACCGGCCATCCGGGCGTAGAAGCATGTGCGAAATAAAAGTAACGGTGCGCTTCTCGATACCGCAGATGTACCTACCTAAGTAGCATTTCTGACGGCAAAAAATTGTCCAGCCTTTGGGCCTGGCGTAGACCTTTGGCAGGTAGGTATCTATTTCAAAAGGCAGTGCCACCCGTGGAGCCAGTAAAACCGTCCCCGGTCCGTGCTATACCAGACAGTTTTCTTCGAGTGAAAATCAGTAAATTTGCAAGCGCAATATTTTAAAAACCAGTGAAAATAAAGTGTATACATTAAAGCTTATTGAATTTGTCTTGGAACGCACTATCAACTCAGGTTTTCAAAAAAAATAGTTCCATTTGAAAAACCGAACTTGACCATCGTATCTTTTAAAATAATAATCGATAAAAAAATTCGTTCGCGCTAATTAATTGGCCCCCTCGAACCATGCAATTCCCTATTTTTTTCATATTTTTATCTCCAATAGTTTAGGAGAAAACCGGCTGTCCAGTCTTAGGTGGGACACCCTGTATAAAAAATATTTTTTTACAGTTTATAGTTGTTCAAGAAATAATACTTATTGCGCCATCTCCCGTTCCTAAGCGCTTCTAGGCGTAGTGACGCATTGTGCGCCCCCCCCCCCCCCTGCTCATGTGGAGCATCGATTCTGTCTCCCTTCCATCGATCGGCGATCGATGTAAGGGGGAGAGCTCGCGGATTCGAGGAAATCGACGGCGATTTCCTCGATCTACTAGTCGACGAGCCGTCCGAGAGGTAAAACCTGACTAGTCGCTTCCGCCTGTTAATTGCTTTAATTGGAATAGTTTGCTTGTAACTGGATTCGAGCCGAATCCGCGTGTATCGCTCTATTAACCTAGAGTTTTCCTACCGCGTGGGAAACATAGTGCCGCTGCTTAAAACATTGTAGAATTGTGCTTCCTATTTCATTTATTGTAATATATCTGTAAATAGACTTATACTTAAGATTAAATTAAAGTTAAAACTAAAGACCTTAAAATTAAATGAAGCCTGCGTGAGTGTCCCAATTCCAACGACGTGCGCTATCCGTTAATTGCTAACAATAGTGTTAATAAACAGTACCCTGTTTTGGGACAGGTTAGAGGAAGTTTAACTACGATGGGAAGCGTTTAATCTCGTTTAGTTGCACTCCACAGAAATATACTCGCCACGAGGCTTCTCTCCTTGACGCCATTAACATAACTACTATCCTCACACACACACCATACATACGCCCGCGGCATCGAGCCTCAGGCCGCCGATCGCCAGATGTCACCAATCGATTAATTGTCGATTCCTAACAACCCACAAGTGCTAGTGACAATTTGTATTCATCTCCTTGTAATTAATTAGCAAGAAATACTTGGTCCCAGAGTGATTTGACTGCTTAGTCCCCTTAAGGCAGCGCTGTCCAATTTGCCTCCTGAGAGGCAGACGCCGTCCCCACCATCGTCCGTTCCGTTACGCCGTCGTCTTAAGGTGGGATCTCCCACCTGCGACTGGTCGCAGTACACTGGTTCAATGGGGAAGCATGCATCTGTTCTCCTACAAGCGTCTGCGAGCGTCGGGTATGCGCCAGACATAGGAGCCTGACGCGTGTCTGTTTGAGTACCAGCCTAGGCTACTCGAGACGCAACACAATGCGATTTGGGTCTGTTTCCCATTATACCTAGTCGCAGGACGGTGTACGTTGATAAAACAATGGCGAATCCAACCAGTGGATTCAGAATACGTATCATAAGCCAATACCACACATCTATTCCATTGACAAAATAATTATAAACTATCCGGAGCTAGAACAATACATAGGCAGAAAACCGGCCGCCGCGGCGGTGCATTTAAATTATTTTTATGGAAACCTTATGATAAAATATTTTTAAAATATTCTAGAAACATTTTTAAATGAATATCGTGTATTTTCATGTAATCAACGATGAAAATAATTTTATATCATGAAAAAAAAATTGGACCTTGGTGGGGTACGAACCTACGACAAAAGAGAGTATGCAGGCGGTTTTGGAGTCTAACACTCTAAACACTCCGCTAACTGCGGCGCTGAATGATTCTTTCGTACCATATTATATATGTTGCGTATACACTTCCAATTAATCATATTAACTTGATTCCCTCCGTTTACATATTACTCTGTCGAATGTAGAGATATTAAAAATCATATAATGCATTCACTGTATGACGGAAATGCAAAAATTGAAAGTATTTATCACGTTTTCACGCGAAAAATCTCGAAAATATCGTTTTCTGATTTTTTTAACTTTGGCGCACCTTACCGAAAAATCTGAAAAAAATTGTAGATAATAGTCATGTCAATATGTAACTACTGTAAAATTAAAAATCTAGTCGCTCGAAAACTTCAATACGAAATCTGCATTTTTCGACATTTTTTTGCGTTTTTTATTTCTCACACTTAGCAGTTGCAACGAAAAAATCTGAAAAAATTCACAGTCATACACAATCATGTCTACAATATTTCAGATTTTTTTTAGAATTTTTGCTGACCATTAAATAGGAAAAATATGGCAAAAACCGAAAATTCGAATTTACCCTATAACTACCCTCCTGGTTGAGATAGGGGGTTGAAACTTGGTGTACAATGTTTTCCTGTGCTACACTATTGAAAGGGGCATTGCCAGCTAAAATCGGTTCAAGGGCACTTTTCACTATGCTTATCCAGCTAGACCCTTTGATAAAATGTTCCTTGATTTCAACCTCCTCCTCTGTTATGTTGACATAACGAAGAACAACCGATAATTGCTCTTGATGGCTCACATCTGGTGTACAATCCAATAAAATGGAATAATATTTTGTTCTCCTTATTGCATCGATAATTACTTTTTGTACTTTATTTGTCATTGCACTTATTAATTCGTTTTGAATTGAATGCGATAAATAATGATGCCCTTTTATGGCTGTTCTGTTTAAATGATCATTTAGAACAGAATCAAATTTTGCAATTAATTGTATTAAACCCAAAAAATTACAATTGTGCGGTGTGTACAAAGTATCGGAACTTCCTCGGAAAGCTAAATTATGTTGCGCCAAATATAAAATAACAGCTGTTATTCTTTGGAAAACTTGTTCGTATCGTGCCGTTTCAAATCTTAAAAATTTTTCGCACTCTTTATCAAGTAGATTGCCAGTGCGAAAATTTTGTTCAGTTTGAAGCCACTTGTTTATAGCTCGTAAATGTACCGCAGATCGTTCGTGCATTTTGATTGGCTGTGTTAAATGAGACCAATCGCAAAATCCGTCTGCCCCCAATGAAATATCAGTAGTGGAAAATAATTTACAAGCGAAACAGTAAACCTTATCTTGAGATTTAGAATAAATTAGTCATCTTTGTGTTGTCCTTTGTCCATTCGTCAGTATTCTTGTAAAATATAAATTGATTAGAATTTCGACCGTATATATGAAATAATTCAAAATTAAAGTGGTTTCAGCGCACTGGTTCGGTCAATTCAAATTTTTAATAAAAGCTATTTTGCAATCGTTATATTTCCGACGTTTCGGTCATTGGTTGTGACCCTTATCAAGGAAAGTGAAATAAAACTGCGTTTGCCTTTAGGTGAAAGGGTATAGCCGGTTAAGATGGTCAAATGTGCCCCTGAACCGAATTCAAATCACGATGAGTCATTCGAAAGCTTATAAAAAAAGAATGATTTCTGTCAAGTTTCAACTTCGTATCTCGACCCGGGGGGTAGTAAAGGGTAAAAATAGAAAATCAGGTTTTTCCGAATTTCTCCTATACCAGCGGATGAAAAATTTTGAAAAAATTCAGAGACATGTCTGTCATCGGTGCACATATTAGGGAATCGCGTCAGATTTTTAAATTGAAAAACCAAGCTGTGAAAAATAAAAAACGCCAAAAAATGCTGAAAAATGCCGGTTTTGTATCGAAGCAGTCTTGATACTATAATTATATTTTTACTGTAAGTCCGCATCGTTGTTACTATTGTCTTGAATTTTTTTCAGATTTTTCAATTTGGTGCGCCGCAGTTAAAAAAATTGAAAACCGATTGTTTCGCCGTTTTTTCCGTGTTAGAGTAACTAATAGGTCGAACTTTCGTACATACTTTATGGAATAAGCCTTTTATGCAATCTTCAACGTCTTCACATGCAGCAAAACAGCGTAGAAATTAAACGAACTAAACATGCTGTGCCATTACAGTCTAAAATGTCTATCATATTTTCGACGGCGTCAATGGCGCAGCGGTAAAGTGTCCGACTGTTGAATCACTGCGAACTTTTTGAACGTAGGTTCAAGCCTCGGAATTTCTATGTTCCACAGGGTCATTTTTTTTTCACATTAATTATGTATTTTTTCGATTTCTAGCTATATGACAATGATCGATATTTATATACAAATGTTTTAAAAACATATTAAAATTATTTCAATAGTTGAAAACTATTGTTAGGTATCATGCCAATTATAGCATTGTTTAACTTTTGAATTTTGGAAACCAGAATGAGTTGTATGATCTATAAGAAGAGGCGAAATAATTACAAAACAACACACAATTGTTGCTGTAATCCATCCACAATTGTTAAAGGTAAGAGATTGGAAAATCAATTTCATATAATATTAATTTAGTGCAGGGAATGTTACAACAATACTGTAATTGACGGGATACTTGATCAGAGAAACGGTGGCATCAAAATCTTCTCAAGTTATGTTTATGTATATTTCAATTATTAAAATATTTTTAATGTTTTTAAAACATTTGTATATAAATATCGATCATTGTCATATAGCTAGAAATCGAAAAAAATACATAATTAATGTGAAAAAAAAATGACCCTGTGGGACATAGAAATTCCGAGGCTTGAACCTACGTCCAAAAAGTTCGCAGCGATTCAACAGTAGGACACTTTACCGCTGCGCCATTGACGCCGTTGAAAATATGATAGACATTTTAGACTGTAATGTCACAGCATGTTTAGTTCGTTTAATTTCTACGTTGTTTTGCTGCATGTGAAGACGTTGAAGATTGCATAAAAGGCTTATTCCATAAAGTATGTACGAAAGTTCGACCTATTAGTTACTCTGACACGGAAAAAACGGCGAAAAAATCGGTTTTTAATTTTTTTAACTGCGGCGCACCAAATTGAAAAATCTGAAAAAAATTCAAGACAATAGTAATAACGATGCGGACTTACAGTAAAAATATAATTATAGTATCAAGACTGCTTCGATACAAAACCGGCATTTTTCAGCATTTTTTGGCGTTTTTTATTTTTCACAGCTTGGTTTTTCAATTTAAAAATCTGACGCGATTCCCTAATATGTGCACCGATGACAGACATGTCTCTGAATTTTTTCAAAATTTTTCATCCGCTGGTATAGGAGAAATTCGGCAAAAACCTGATTTTCTATTTTTACCCTTTACTACCCCCCGGGTCGAGATACGAAGTTGAAACTTGACAGAAATCATTCTTTTTTTATAAGCTTTCGAATGACTCATCGTGATTTGAATTCGGTTCAGGGACACATTTGACCATCTTAACCGGCTATACCCTTTACACGTTAGCCCAAGACGTGCGTTGAGCGCGTCGGTTAGAACGTGACTAAGTCTTACGTGACCCCACTTAAGTATTTCCGTCCACGACCTCTATCCCTGCTAGCCATAGCGGTTCTTAAAAAAACATATTTCTGTGTATAAAATTTTGTCTGTTACAAAAATGAATAAAATCGCGTGCCTAAAAACATTTACTGCAAGATAGGATAAACTACATATTTCATTAGTTTGTATATAGTTGAAACATTTCTCTGTTCTTGTTCACTTTATCGAAATTTTAACATTTGGGGCAAAATTAATTTAATAATAACGAATTCAAATTCTCAACTAGTTATATGTATTGGATTTCATTTGAATGACTGCCATACGTTTTTTCTGCGACGCGATTTCAGTTAGGGTTGAATTTTAACTTAAAGGAGGGAAATAATTGAAAAAAATACCAGAAATCAAACGTTTTGAAAATGTATATGTCACGGTTTATACCACAATATAACTTTGAAAAATATACGTTGTCTTAAATTTACCGAAACGTAACGATCAAAGTTCTTGCCACGCGTCGAGATATTGACTAACGCTCAGCATCGAAGACCGTAGCAATGCAATAGCCTGATGCGTTTTTGTTTAAAACATATGAACCGCAAGACGGCAACTGACACACAACCACTAATAAATGTCAGGCGTTGCTATGCCCAGTTCCTATGTAAGTTCGTAGGAATCGTAGGAGCTGCGACTCGTCGACAGACTACCAAAAATTGGGGAGTCTTATCTCTATTTTTTTAAGCAGTTTTTTAAACAAATCCAAGTAATATTTTTTCGCATCCATAATTCGCTTTCAAGGGGCAAAAAATTCAATGAAAGTACAAAATCTGTAATCATGTATGACTTTTGCAAAAAACTATTGATGTAGTTTAATTTCTCTAAAAAGTACATTTCTCTGAAAGCGCCTGGATTTTTTTATCTAAAGTAGTTTCCAGGATATGAGGACTTTATGGAGTTACACCGAACTTTGATGATTTTTGTCACTCCTTTAAACTGAATCATCGCTACTAAAAAAATGTCTTGCATCTGTTAATGGTATCATCTTCCTGTAAAAAGTTAATCAAAATTGGAGTTTTTTAATTGGCTAATTTTCGTAGACCGCGGGGCCTCTCAAAACGCGGGGCCGGGTTCCGGCGAACGCGCTGAACCTGCCTTGCGCCGGCCCTGCAGTCCATAAACTATCGCATTAATTAACATTCTGGTCCTTCGAGCCGGATCGACTGTGAAAGGTGAAGTGCTGCAGTGTGTGATTCTCATCGTTACCCTCTCATTACAAGAGTTCAGCAATGGTTAGGGAGAACTCACTAAAGGTCATCAAGACGATGACGTCGTCAAGGCCTGGCTCACCCAACTCGCCAACGGCAAGGCTCACGGTCCCAACGGAGACTCCTACGGTAACGTAGAGTAGAAGAGAAACCAGGGCTTCGTCTCCGCCAACTATCCGTGCTGAGCTCATCATCAAGGCCCAATCTCAGGTGTGTCGGTTTGTAACTGTCCAGTCACTTCAATCAGATTTACCATCAAACGCTCAATCAACGTCCCTCGACGAGGTTCAGTCGCTCCTTGATCATGTAGAGGAGTTGCATCAAGCCTTCCTCAACGCGCACGCTCATTTCGAGATAACATGGCCGCTGAAGTGCCTCGATCATGAGTACTTCACCTCAAAGCCGATGATACAAGAGTCGAAGTTGGCACTGTCACTCAAGCGCGCCCTCAACCGCCTCAAGGAAGGATTAGAAACAACACCTCACTCACCCAATGCTGCGCTAACCTCATCAACTTCTCGAGCCTCGAAGCTACCTGTGATAGCGTTGCCCACCTTCTCAGGTAGCTATGTGCAGCGACCTGAGTATAGTGAATTATTCACATCGCTCATTATCAACGATTAACATCTCATGAAGATTGACAAACTGCATTACCTGCAACCAAGTCTCGGTGACGAGCCAGTGAGACATATAAACTCCTATCCAATCACGGGCTCATCTTTCCAGGCTTGCTGGGAGTACTTGACGAAGCGATTCTCAAATAAGAGGGTGCTTATAGTAGAGCAGCTTGACAAATTGCTCAACATGTTTGCCATCTCTGAACGAAACTCAACCTCACTCAATGACTTGATATCGTCGCTCATCAAGGTGAGCAAATCACTGGAGTCCCTGGAAGCGTCACAGAACACGAAGGAAGCCTGGAAAACCTCAGTGGGCATATCCACTCATTACCCTCGCTTTGACACGTTGGTGGCCTTTGTCGAAGCGAAGGCCGGTGCATTGGAGCGGCTTGAGTTAGTTGCCCAATCCACTGCCTCCAAAAAATCGTCATCCTCCTCCGCTCACCCAAGCCGACCGGCTCAGCACAAAAACGCCTCTCATGCTGCTTCGCAGACCAAATCACGCTCACAATCACAAACTCAGCCGACGTCAAATACTTATCCTTGCGATTGTTGCCTGGAAAACAATTTTATTGTAATAAATCGTAATGTGCCTCCGCTTCAGAGGCTTGTCAGTGGAGGCCAGAAGAAGGCACATCACGACACATGCACTGTGTAGGAATTATTGCGGCAGACATCAAACCGATGTCTGCAAGTCGACTCATCGCTGCAAGACGTGTGGAGCCAGGCACCACACGATGCTGCATCTCACTGAAGTGAAAACTCAAGCTCAAGGGCCTGCTCAACGGAAATCAACATCCACTGTTCAAGTTCCCCCTCAGGCTGAAGGAAAAAAGTCTGAAGAGAATCAAGAATTCTGAAGAGTCGGTGCAGTCGTCTCATCCCACTCACTTGCAACAAAGATCAACCACAGCTCGAGCTCATCAGGTCAAAAAACATTCTCACTTTCAGCAGCAAGTCTCACACCCTTCGCATCCATCACCCTGTTAGCAACAGCTAACGCACAGCTCATCAGTAGTATAACTAGGTCGGTTCTAACCCGGGTCCTCTGAGGAGAGCGCGGGGGCGGGGGGAAGTGAGGGCGCGCGGGTAGCGCGGCGGAGGGAAACATGGGCGCGGGGCCGGCGGGGAGAGGAAAAAGCCATAATCAGGGTGGGGCGAAGCTATAATCAGGGTGGGGATCACTCCGGGCGGAGCCGCCGCGGAGAGCTCTCCAGACCTGAGCCATCGTCCGAAACATCATCCGATAAAAATAAATTATTATTTCTCTGTGTTGGGGGGAAAATTCCATCACATATTGGTTTGGAAAAATATTTTGGGGAAAAATATTTCTGGGGACGGATCCTGTCTGAAAAATCTTTTTTCAGACTCGATCCGCTCCCTGAAATTTTTTTCCTCAAGGATAACACTTTTCCACAGGATAGCACTGCTACGATCAAGATAAAACTTCAAGGTTTGCACAAATAAGACAAGGAAAATTAACCGGATTTTAACGGAGACTCTGAGTCAAAACAAAACACGTTAATGTTTCATTCTCTTCAACGTCTGTGCTCATCAGCGGTGATGTGTCAGCTTCTGTCGCTGCGGTATTTTCCGCAATATGCTTTAAGGGTTCGACGATAGGTTTGAAGTATCTCTCCAACGCGACATCTTCCTCCATCTTGCCAGTCTTCAAAGCCTGATATTTCCCGCGAATGGCTTCGCTGGTTTTTGCAATTTCCTTCGCTATTCTCTCGCGATCCTTATTCTCCAGAGTATCGATATCAATCATCGTTGTACCGCAGATGTTGCTTTCCCACCGACGTGTTGATGACAATTGACCATCTCACGGAACGGCAAACTCGTTAAATCCCTTTCTATAACGTCCATTGGACATCGCGCTATCCTTATCTATCACCACGAAACCATACTCCCGTTGCCAACAATTACGACACAAAGCGCAGAAATCATCGTAAGACATGTCAGTGTTTACGTGATCGTTGTACACATGTTTCAAGTTGGTACCATCCTGCTTAAACAGAATCAGCAGATTCGCATTGTCGCGTATAAGATGTTTGGGAATCTTTGCATACGTTTGACAGAGATAGAAACAATCAACGTTCGAGTGGCGCCCCATTGCAAAGTATTCCCTTATCGTATCTTGCTTATCGCATGCCACGTCATCGAATATAAAAATAGAATTCGGAAGCGATTCGTTCGGTGGGATGACGTCACTGTTATTCGAAAACGTAAAGTAGCCAATTTCATCTATCGGAGTAAATAAATTCTCCAAACACAGATATTTCGGCTGTTGCAACGACTTGGAATACACGTATACGTTGTCAAAGCGGATGCCGTGTGGACTTTCCAACAAGCTCAACAACACGTTGGTCTTTCCACAATTTGATGAACCGCAAATTAGGCAGCGGATAGTGTTTGATAGCATGCTACAATGTCTGCGTCTTGTTTTCGGGGACATCATTTGCGATTTATCGTCAAAATTTGTCACGCGTATCGTTACAGGTTGTCACACGAATCGCATCCTCTCCGTGAACTGTGAAAAATGATTTTAATACGTCAAAGCGGCGACGCGCCCTATTTATAGGTCCGCGCCGAAACACGACTGCTCAGTATTCAAAATGCTTCTGATCCTGTCGGATAATTGTGATATTCGAGACCTAACCTTTGAACAGTTGAAATACATACCAAAGATTATTCTACTGTGCGAGTTTGGCAGACACATTGACCAGTTGTGGGACAGGCTCCCCGAGCATATAAAAGCCGATTCTGAGGATCAGCAACATCATCGGTGCTTGGAACATTATAATCGCCCTTGGCAGCGAACGCATATCGACGGTCCAGCACCATTGATTAAAAACTGTAGCGAATGTCACCGACGAGAGTAAAGAAAGGCTGTGGTCTGTTAAATCGGGCGATAAACGCGCTACCTATCGAATTACATATTCCGGGATACCAGTTTTGTGGTCCAGGAACTCATCTGGTAAAACGATTGGCAAGAGGTGACCAAGGCATCAATCCGTTGGACGCAGCGTCTCGCGAACACGATATTGCGTATTCGCGTAGCAACGACCCTGGCGAAAGGCACGCGGCAGATAACGTTCTCGCTGACAAAGCACGAAAACGCATCGTTGCGCGAGACTCGACTCTGGGTGAAAGAGGTGCTGCTACAGCTATTTGGGCAACTATGAAGGCCAAGACGAAAATCGGAATGGGGATGAAAACAAAAACCCGCAAAAGGACTCCAAAGAGAGCATCACAAAAGCGGATTCTTCCGGTGGCAAAACGGGGTGGTATATTACCACTTCTCCCACTGCTAGGTGTTCTCGGATCGTTAGCTGGCGGAGCGGCGGGGATCGCCAGGGCGGTAAACGATAATAAGGCGGCGCAACATCAACTGCAGGAAATGCAACGTCATAATCTCTCCATGGAAGGTCGTGGACTTTATCTCGCGCCATACAAGCGCGGACAGGGAATATCGAAACGAAAAAAAAAAAAACGTCGAAAAGAAAATAAAAATGCCCGCGGGCGTAACTACCTATGCACAATTGGAGGAGTTGGCAAAACGTATGCGTATTCCATTCTTTAGAGGTGTTTTTATGCGCAACGCACTACCAGCCGGAGGAGTACGTCGAAACGCGAGCGGTATCGTAAATTTGGACAATGTTGAGGGGCCGGGGACTCATTGGGTGGCGTATGCGAAGAGAGGGTGTCGAGCTATATATTTCGACAGCTTCGGGAATCTTCGACCGTCTAAGGAATAGGTACAATATCTGGATAAAGATGTCGTGAAAATCGAATACAATCGAACGTCTTATCAGAAGTACAATCAGAGCAATTGCGGACAACTCTGTCTACGTTTTCTACAAACGATCGGCACAAAATTTAAGGATTAACTTCCCACCACTCTGATTCAGTACTAGTCGAGCCGTGCAGCTCGGAATATGTCGTTAACATTCACTCTATCCGGCAAGAGTAGCACCCTCGCGGTGCGCTACTTTCCATCCATAGATTTGAGCGATGATGATTACGAGCTTGGTCAAACGACCTTTGAAACTTATCATTCAATACCGAACATCGACTCGAGCAATGATATATTCTACTTCGTCGTAAACTATGACATCAACAACAGCATTGATACCACTCATGAAACTATTAGGATTCCACACGGCTCTTACGAACTAGACGCCATTGCCAAGTATTTGAGGCAGCGATTCCTGGAGCGGTATCCCAAAAATCTCGGTGGCACCGATGACAACAAGGATGATGGTGACAACGATGTGTATCCTATAGTGTTGCGTCCCAACAACAACACCATGAAAAGCGAGTTGTACTGCTCGTTCACCGTAGATTTTACGAAGCGCAATAACATTGGATCGCTACTGGGCTTCTCGACGAATCGGGTATTAGAACCAGGGCGGTGGCACGAATCGGACGATTCAATTAATATCATGAACGTGAACATTATCCGCGTAGAATGTAGCGTGACCACTGGTGCGTACAACAATGGGAGGTACATACGATACATGAATTTTCACCGAGAGTCCCTCCAGGATATAAGATATCGGAAACGCCCGTGCAGATCATTTACCTTCTAATCACCGCACGGGTCATTACGGATCTAACGATACGCGTTGTGGATCAAGACGGACGGTTGCTCGATTTTCGAGGTGAAGAGATTACCATCAGACTGCACGTGCGACGACGGCGATAATACGCGTGGTGTGAACGAATAAGATGCTTGTGTTGAACGACTCCAGAAACCCGTTTCTTCCAAGTGAAATTGTTTACAACAACCACAACAACAACAACAACAACAACAAGAACAACAACAACAACAACAACAACAACTGCAACAGCTCTGATCACGCTAAAAAGAAAAGGCTCAGTGCTGCGAACATTGCATTTTTTAAATCATTGGGATTCATTGTGCGCATATAAGTCGAAAAAAAATGGCTGACATTCTAAGCATTGGAGGAAAGCCGACGTTTGATGATCGCATCGTGAAGCTTGAGATTCACACATACAACCCATATGTCAACACGACGTTTGGATACAGCGATGAGATAAGAATACTGATACAGCAGCAGGATTTATACACATTGCCGTGTGAAAGTTTCCTCTATGTGGAGGGGAAATTGAAGATAAATAAGCCAAATGATGCGTTAACGGTGACGTTGAATTATTCGATGAGATCCGATACGAGCTGAATGGCGTGGAGATTGATCGCAACAGAAGCGTTGGAATAACTAGCACGCTTAAAAACTATGTATCACTGACATCTGACGAAGACAAAAATATGGAGAATGCGGGATGGGGCTTGAAACGACGCGATGGGCTAATAGTGAAAAATCATTTCAATTTTTGCGTCCCACTCAAATATTTGCTGGGATTTTGCGAGGACTACAAACGCATGATTATTAATGCGCGTCACGAATTGATTTTAATACGATCGCGCACGACAACAATGCTCTGATAGGATCACCGATGTTAGAACCAGAAATTGAATTACTTAAACTACAATGGCGGATGCCTCATGTGACGCTGAACGACATTAATAAGCTATCGTTGCTACATACGTTGGAAAGTGGACAAAACCTGAGCATTTGTTTTCAATCGTGGGATCTGCACGAGTATCCTCTCTTACAAAGCACGACCAAGCATTCGTGGGCCGTGAAGGCATCTGCGCAGAATATGGAGACAAAAATATGGAGAAGCCGTGATGCGTGATCCTTGTTCTACAGACTG
This sequence comes from Andrena bucephala, assembly GCA_947577245.1. NCBI lineage: Eukaryota > Metazoa > Arthropoda > Insecta > Hymenoptera > Andrenidae > Andrena > Andrena bucephala. Next base: position 51,471,278 of record OX387716.1, on the reverse strand, counting down.
ATCGAAAGAATGTGATCCCCGAAGATATTACAAAGTTCAACAATTGTAAATTCACCAATGTAAAACTTTTTCTCAACTCGGAATTTTACCCATACGATGACATGAACTTGGACTTTGACAAGAATAAGCATGCCATCTTGTTTCACATGTATACGCAATTCCGTAAATCATATTATGGACATAGTTGCAACGAGGCATTATTCACCGTGGCTGAATTTTTACAATTTGGTCCCCTCGTGGTGATTGATTGCTCGCGACAAAATGAGTCGATCAAGAATGGCACAGTGGACGTGCGCATAGAATTCGAGTGTAAAGAGAATGTGCCTGCAAATACTACGGCCTACTGTCTGATTCTGCATGATCCGGTGGTTGAATACAATCCGTTGACAAACGTGGTGCGAAAAATCAATTAAATTACCACGCTACTTGCCCGCCCTCTCCTGTGCGAAAGATGTACATAATTTAATCGTGAAAATTGAGATGCTTTACGAGAAAGACTGCATACTCCCGTCTGTCTTGGAAGCGAGTGGACCTCTAAATTGTACCGATAATGGCTGTACCAACATTTGTTGACCTGCAAGGGTTCATCATTGATGGAAGATTTGTCGTGAAGGAAGTGGCTGTCCTACGAAAGGGAACAATTCTCTCGCACTATATTTTCGGGAGTTCGACGCCGCAATATCTTCTTACAAAATCCGACAAATCAAGCATCCGGTGGGTGGTGGCAAAACATCATGGACTACGGTGGGACGATGGAGACGTTCCGTACAGTATGGCTAAACTGCTAATTTCGAAAGCTGCAGCTGATGCAATCGATGAACAAGATGACGCATCCCATATCGTATTCGTTAAAGGGTTGCAGAAACGCGACTGGCTTGTGGATTTCCTCGATGAAAATACGAGAGCGGACGTGGTCATTGAGACACTAGACATTGACTACGAGGATATTAAATCTCTAAATAAGCTAAATGTAGTTAATACTCTGCGATGTGGCAGACACGCAAAGCATTGTGCCTTGCAAAATGTATTTAAAATATTCAACTGATGGTCTAAACGCCAGAGGGAAATTCATAAATAAAATGTAATCAATTTTTTTATTGTATATGAAAATGTTTTTTTTTCACCCTCCCCAACCTAACCTCCTACATATGATGTACGCTAGATTAAGACGATAGTTATGTAGAAGCGGTTCGATTTACGTTCAGAGCGGTTCGATTCACGTTCGATTCGCGTTCAGAGTGGTACGATTCACGTTCGATTCGCGTTCAGAGTGGTACGATTCACGTTCGATTCACGTTCAGAGTGGTTCAATATACGTTCGATTCGCCTTCAAAGTGGTACGATTCACGTTCGATTCATGTTCAGTGTGGTTCAATATACGTTCGAATCGCCTTCAAAGTGACATGGTCTAGTCGAATGATGTGTCCAAAGAAAACGGGGAAGAAGATACATGCGAAGAAGAAGAGGACGGTCAGCGAAAATGAAGGTGGAATACAACAGTATCTTACTTTGCAAAGCTACGCACTTCTCGATTTCATGATAGGAGTTCAGATGCGAGAGCCAGGAGATGCAGCGAGACCAGTTGTCTATCAAACTGTGGCAGGCAACGAATGTGGCAGGTCGTTTTTTTTTGTGGTATAAAAAAAGAATGGGATTATTGCGCATTGCGCCGGAGGGGAGCCCCGATCCACGTCGGGACAATCCTGAGGTATGTACTTTGCAATATTTTTACATTTATCACGTTTAACAGTTGAAATCGAGTGAGATCAAATCAGGTGGTTGTGTTAATATTATATCGTGGATTTCTATCTTCTAGGACTCGCCCCCACCATCGCCCCCATCATCATCACCACCTTCATCGCCGCCTTCGCCTCAGCCTCCAGTGGTATGGGTGTTTCATGTTTATTATGTTTATTTATGTGCTTAATTATAACGACGTTTGTGCTTAATTATAACGACGTTTGTGTATGTGTTCTAGAATTATGAACTGTTGGTGGAGCAGCTGGCGATATTGGCGCGGGTCCTGGTGGAGGTCCAGGACGCACCCCCTGCGGTGCCCCCCCCCCCCCCCCGCAGGAGCCGCGGATGCGCCGGCAGTCGGGGCTGGTGTTTGGTTCCGCAATGGCGGAAAGGCTACGGTACCCATGGGTGCCATATCGGCAGATGGAGCCCCTGCGGCGGCCGCGGCTCCCATCACCACAGTCATCCCCCTGGATAGACGTCAGTAGGCCGCAGCCGCCGCTATCACACCCGGGGTGGGTGATGACGCCACCGGGGCCCCCGTCGCCACCCCCATCATCGCCATCATCATCTGGCGATACGGCACCCTGGTGACCGCCGTCGACGCCGTCGACGCCACCATCTTCGTCGTCGGCGTCGCCACCACCATCGCCAGCCCCCAAGTGGTTCGGGGGGCTGTTGACGCCGTCGCCATCTCCGCACCCCGAGTGGCCCCTTGGGCTACTCACACCGCCGCCGTCGCCGCCATCTCCACCTCCCGAGTGGCCCGAGGGGTTTTATACGCCACCGCCGTCACCACTATCGCCGCCTCCCGAGTGGCTCGAGGGGTTTTATACGCCACCGCCGTCACCACCATCGCCGCCTCCCGAGTGATTTTTTCCTCTATTATTTCCTTTTCTTTTTATCTTTTATTTACTTTTTTTTATATTATTATTATTATTATTATGTTATATTTTTTCGTTTTTTTTATGTAACAATATATTATCATTTTTAAACATATATTATTTCTCAATTTTATTTTACCCGTCATCCTCCTCCTTTCCTCGCCACTTAATTATAAGATTCAGCATTTCTGAAATTATTATTTCTCTGTGTTGGGAAAAAAAACATTCTGCTGACGTCGCATAATTCTTTCTATGATTCGCGCTGCCAAATGACGTCACCCTGCACGGCTGCTCCAGGGGGACTTAAATTACACACGATCGCGCGATACGCCGCGACGCTAAATCGGAACGCTTTAGAATACTGTTAGCTTTAGAATGAAATGTGATTGTACCACTATGTAGTGGTGTCTCTTTCCCTCCTCCGAATTTAGCTTTAAAAGTAATGCTCTCTCTCTTTCCCACCTCCAAATATGTGGTTTGTAAAATGCCGATCTTTCCCGACATCGTCCGAAACATCATCCGATAAAAATAAATTATTATTTCACTGTGTTGGGTGAAAAATTCCATCACATATTGGTTTGGAAAAATATTTTGAGGAAAAAAATTTCAGGGAGCGGATCGAGTCTGAAAAAAGATTTTTCAGACAGGACCCGTCCCCAGAAATATTTTTCCCCAAAATATTTTTCCAAACCAATATGTGATGGAAATTTCCCCCCAACACAGAGAAATAATAATTTATTTTTATCGGATGATGTTTCGGACGATGGCTCAGGTCTGGAGAGCTCTCCGCGGCGGCTCCGCCCGGAGTGATCCCCACCCTGATTATAGCTTCGCCCCACCCTGATTATGGCTTTTTCCTCTCCCCGCCGGCCCCGCGCCCATGTTTCCCTCCGCCGCGCTACCCGCGCGCCCTCACTTCCCCCCGCCCCCGCGCTCTCCTCAGAGGACCCGGGTTAGAACCGACCTAGTTATACTACTGATGAGCTGTGCGTTAGCTGTTGCTAACAGGGTGATGGATGCGAAGGGTGTGAGACTTGCTGCTGAAAGTGAGAATGTTTTTTGACCTGATGAGCTCGAGCTGTGGTTGATCTTTGTTGCAAGTGAGTGGGATGAGACGACTGCACCGACTCTTCAGAATTCTTGATTCTCTTCAGACTTTTTTCCTTCAGCCTGAGGGGGAACTTGAACAGTGGATGTTGATTTCCGTTGAGCAGGCCCTTGAGCTTGAGTTTTCACTTCAGTGAGATGCAGCATCGTGTGGTGCCTGGCTCCACACGTCTTGCAGCGATGAGTCGACTTGCAGACATCGGTTTGATGTCTGCCGCAATAATTCCTACACAGTGCATGTGTCGTGATGTGCCTTCTTCTGGCCTCCACTGACAAGCCTCTGAAGCGGAGGCACATTACGATTTATTACAATAAAATTGTTTTCCAGGCAACAATCGCAAGGATAAGTATTTGACGTCGGCTGAGTTTGTGATTGTGAGCGTGATTTGGTCTGCGAAGCAGCATGAGAGGCGTTTTTGTGCTGAGCCGGTCGGCTTGGGTGAGCGGAGGAGGATGACGATTTTTTGGAGGCAGTGGATTGGGCAACTAACTCAAGCCGCTCCAATGCACCGGCCTTCGCTTCGACAAAGGCCACCAACGTGTCAAAGCGAGGGTAATGAGTGGATATGCCCACTGAGGTTTTCCAGGCTTCCTTCGTGTTCTGTGACGCTTCCAGGGACTCCAGTGATTTGCTCACCTTGATGAGCGACGATATCAAGTCATTGAGTGAGGTTGAGTTTCGTTCAGAGATGGCAAACATGTTGAGCAATTTGTCAAGCTGCTCTACTATAAGCACCCTCTTATTTGAGAATCGCTTCGTCAAGTACTCCCAGCAAGCCTGGAAAGATGAGCCCGTGATTGGATAGGAGTTTATATGTCTCACTGGCTCGTCACCGAGACTTGGTTGCAGGTAATGCAGTTTGTCAATCTTCATGAGATGTTAATCGTTGATAATGAGCGATGTGAATAATTCACTATACTCAGGTCGCTGCACATAGCTACCTGAGAAGGTGGGCAACGCTATCACAGGTAGCTTCGAGGCTCGAGAAGTTGATGAGGTTAGCGCAGCATTGGGTGAGTGAGGTGTTGTTTCTAATCCTTCCTTGAGGCGGTTGAGGGCGCGCTTGAGTGACAGTGCCAACTTCGACTCTTGTATCATCGGCTTTGAGGTGAAGTACTCATGATCGAGGCACTTCAGCGGCCATGTTATCTCGAAATGAGCGTGCGCGTTGAGGAAGGCTTGATGCAACTCCTCTACATGATCAAGGAGCGACTGAACCTCGTCGAGGGACGTTGATTGAGCGTTTGATGGTAAATCTGATTGAAGTGACTGGACAGTTACAAACCGACACACCTGAGATTGGGCCTTGATGATGAGCTCAGCACGGATAGTTGGCGGAGACGAAGCCCTGGTTTCTCTTCTACTCTACGTTACCGTAGGAGTCTCCGTTGGGACCGTGAGCCTTGCCGTTGGCGAGTTGGGTGAGCCAGGCCTTGACGACGTCATCGTCTTGATGACCTTTAGTGAGTTCTCCCTAACCATTGCTGAACTCTTGTAATGAGAGGGTAACGATGAGAATCACACACTGCAGCACTTCACCTTTCACAGTCGATCCGGCTCGAAGGACCAGAATGTTAATTAATGCGATAGTTTATGGACTGCAGGGCCGGCGCAAGGCAGGTTCAGCGCGTTCGCCGGAACCCGGCCCCGCGTTTTGAGAGGCCCCGCGGTCTACGAAAATTAGCCAATTAAAAAACTCCAATTTTGATTAACTTTTTACAGGAAGATGATACCATTAACAGATGCAAGACATTTTTTTAGTAGCGATGATTCAGTTTAAAGGAGTGACAAAAATCATCAAAGTTCGGTGTAACTCCATAAAGTCCTCATATCCTGGAAACTACTTTAGATAAAAAAATCCAGGCGCTTTCAGAGAAATGTACTTTTTAGAGAAATTAAACTACATCAATAGTTTTTTGCAAAAGTCATACATGATTACAGATTTTGTACTTTCATTGAATTTTTTGCCCCTTGAAAGCGAATTATGGATGCGAAAAAATATTACTTGGATTTGTTTAAAAAACTGCTTAAAAAAATAGAGATAAGACTCCCCAATTTTTGGTAGTCTGTCGACGAGTCGGAGCTCCTACGATTCCTACGAACTTACATAGGAACTGGGCATAGCAACGCCTGACATTTATTAGTGGTTGTGTGTCAGTTGCCGTCTTGCGGTTCATATGTTTTAAACAAAAACGCATCAGGCTATTGCATTGCTACGGTCTTCGATGCTGAGCGTTAGTCAATATCTCGACGCGTGGCAAGAACTTTGATCGTTACGTTTCGGTAAATTTAAGACAACGTATATTTTTCAAAGTTATATTGTGGTATAAACCGTGACATATACATTTTCAAAACGTTTGATTTCTGGTATTTTTTTCAATTATTTCCCTCCTTTAAGTTAAAATTCAACCCTAACTGAAATCGCGTCGCAGAAAAAACGTATGGCAGTCATTCAAATGAAATCCAATACATATAACTAGTTGAGAATTTGAATTCGTTATTATTAAATTAATTTTGCCCCAAATGTTAAAATTTCGATAAAGTGAACAAGAACAGAGAAATGTTTCAACTATATACAAACTAATGAAATATGTAGTTTATCCTATCTTGCAGTAAATGTTTTTAGGCACGCGATTTTATTCATTTTTGTAACAGACAAAATTTTATACACAGAAATATGTTCTTTTAAGAACCGCTATGGCTAGCAGGGATAGAGGTCGTGGACGGAAATACTTAAGTGGGGTCACGTAAGACTTAGTCACGTTCTAACCGACGCGCTCAACGCACGTCTTGGGCTAACGTGTAAATTTCACCTAAAGGCAAACGCAGTTTTATTTCACTTTCCTTGATAAGGGTCACAACCAATGACCGAAACGTCGGAAATATAACGATTGCAAAATAGCTTTTATTAAAAATTTGAATTGACCGAACCAGTGCGCTGAAACCACTTTAATTTTGATTTATTTCATATATACGGTCGAAATTCTAATCAATTTATATTTTACAAGAATACTGACGAATGGACAAAGGACAACACAAAGATGACTAATTTATTCTAAATCTCAAGATAAGGTTTACTGTTTCGCTTGTAAATTATTTTCCACTACTGATATTTCATTGGGGGCAGACGGATTTTGCGATTGGTCTCATTTAACACAGCCAATCAAAATGCACGAACGATCTGCGGTACATTTACGAGCTATAAACAAGTGGCTTCAAACTGAACAAAATTTTCGCACTGGCAATCTACTTGATAAAGAGTGCGAAAAATTTTTAAGACTTGAAACGGCACGATACGAACAAGTTTTCCAAAGAATAACAGCTGTTATTTTATATTTGGCGCAACATAATTTAGCTTTCCGAGGAAGTTCCGATACTTTGTACACACCGCACAATTGTAATTTTTTGGGTTTAATACAATTAATTGCAAAATTTGATTCTGTTCTAAATGATCATTTAAACAGAACAGCCATAAAAGGGCATCATTATTTATCGCATTCAATTCAAAACGAATTAATAAGTGCAATGACAAATAAAGTACAAAAAGTAATTATCGATGCAATAAGGAGAACAAAATATTATTCCATTTTATTGGATTGTACACCAGATGTGAGCCATCAAGAGCAATTATCGGTTGTTCTTCGTTATGTCAACATAACAGAGGAGGAGGTTGAAATCAAGGAACATTTTATCAAAGGGTCTAGCTGGATAAGCATAGTGAAAAGTGCCCTTGAACCGATTTTAGCTGGCAATGCCCCTTTCAATAGTGTAGCACAGGAAAACATTGTACACCAAGTTTCAACCCCCTATCTCAACCAGGAGGGTAGTTATAGGGTAAATTCGAATTTTCGGTTTTTGCCATATTTTTCCTATTTAATGGTCAGCAAAAATTCTAAAAAAAATCTGAAATATTGTAGACATGATTGTGTATGACTGTGAATTTTTTCAGATTTTTTCGTTGCAACTGCTAAGTGTGAGAAATAAAAAACGCAAAAAAATGTCGAAAAATGCAGATTTCGTATTGAAGTTTTCGAGCGACTAGATTCTTAATTTTACAGTAGTTAGATATTGACATGACTATTATCTACAATTTTTTTCAGATTTTTCGGTAAGGTGCGCCAAAGTTAAAAAAATCAGAAAACGATATTTTCGAGATTTTTCGCGTGAAAACGTGATAAGTACTTTCAATTTTTGCATTTCCGTCATACAGTGAATGCATTATATGATTTTTAATATCTCTACATTCGACAGAGTAATATGTAAACGGAGGGAATCAAGTTAATATGATTAATTGGAAGTGTATACGCAACATATATAATATGGTACGAAAGAATCATTCAGCGCCGCAGTTAGCGGAGTATTTAGAGTGTTAGACTCCAAAACCGCCTGCATACTCTCTTTTGTCGTAGGTTCGTACCCCACCAAGGTCCAATTTTTTTTTCATGATATAAAATTATTTTCATCGTTGATTACATGAAAATACACGATATTCATTTAAAAATGTTTCTAGAATATTTTAAAAATATTTTATCATAAGGTTTCCATAAAAATAATTTAAATGCACCGCCGCCGCGGCCGGTTTTCTGCCTATGTATTGTTCTAGCTCCGGATAGTTTATAATTATTTTGTCAATGGAATAGATGTGTGGTATTGGCTTATGATACGTATTCTGAATCCACTGGTTGGATTCGCCATTGTTTTATCAACGTACACCGTCCTGCGACTAGGTATAATGGGAAACAGACCCAAATCGCATTGTGTTGCGTCTCGAGTAGCCTAGGCTGGTACTCAAACAGACACGCGTCAGGCTCCTATGTCTGGCGCATACCCGACGCTCGCAGATGCTTGTAGGAGAACAGATGCATGCTTCCCCATTGAACCAGTGTACTGCGACCAGTCGCAGGTGGGAGATCCCACCTTAAGACGACGGCGTAACGGAACGGACGATGGTGGGGACGGCGTCTGCCTCTCAGGAGGCAAATTGGACAGCGCTGCCTTAAGGGGACTAAGCAGTCAAATCACTCTGGGACCAAGTATTTCTTGCTAATTAATTACAAGAAGATGAATACAAATTGTCACTAGCACTTGTGGGTTGTTAGGAATCGACAATTAATCGATTGGTGACATCTGGCGATCGGCGGCCTGAGGCTCGATGCCGCGGGCGTATGTATGGTGTGTGTGTGAGGATAGTAGTTATGTTAATGGCGTCAAGGAGAGAAGCCTCGTGGCGAGTATATTTCTGTGGAGTGCAACTAAACGAGATTAAACGCTTCCCATCGTAGTTAAACTTCCTCTAACCTGTCCCAAAACAGGGTACTGTTTATTAACACTATTGTTAGCAATTAACGGATAGCGCACGTCGTTGGAATTGGGACACTCACGCAGGCTTCATTTAATTTTAAGGTCTTTAGTTTTAACTTTAATTTAATCTTAAGTATAAGTCTATTTACAGATATATTACAATAAATGAAATAGGAAGCACAATTCTACAATGTTTTAAGCAACGGCACTATGTTTCCCACGCGGTAGGAAAACTCTAGGTTAATAGAGCGATACACGCGGATTCGGCTCGAATCCAGTTACAAGCAAACTATTCCAATTAAAGCAATTAACAGGCGGAAGCGACTAGTCAGGTTTTACCTCTCGGACGGCTCGTCGACTAGTAGATCGAGGAAATCGCCGTCGATTTCCTCGAATCCGCGAGCTCTCCCCCTTACATCGATCGCCGATCGATGGAAGGGAGACAGAATCGATGCTCCACATGAGCAGGGGGGGGGCGCACAATGCGTCACTACGCCTAGAAGCGCTTAGGAACGGGAGATGGCGCAATAAGTATTATTTCTTGAACAACTATAAACTGTAAAAAAATATTTTTTATACAGGGTGTCCCACCTAAGACTGGACAGCCGGTTTTCTCCTAAACTATTGGAGATAAAAATATGAAAAAAATAGGGAATTGCATGGTTCGAGGGGGCCAATTAATTAGCGCGAACGAATTTTTTTATCGATTATTATTTTAAAAGATACGATGGTCAAGTTCGGTTTTTCAAATGGAACTATTTTTTTTGAAAACCTGAGTTGATAGTGCGTTCCAAGACAAATTCAATAAGCTTTAATGTATACACTTTATTTTCACTGGTTTTTAAAATATTGCGCTTGCAAATTTACTGATTTTCACTCGAAGAAAACTGTCTGGTATAGCACGGACCGGGGACGGTTTTACTGGCTCCACGGGTGGCACTGCCTTTTGAAATAGATACCTACCTGCCAAAGGTCTACGCCAGGCCCAAAGGCTGGACAATTTTTTGCCGTCAGAAATGCTACTTAGGTAGGTACATCTGCGGTATCGAGAAGCGCACCGTTACTTTTATTTCGCACATGCTTCTACGCCCGGATGGCCGGTTCTTTTGGGAGGGATGCAAGTTCGATTGGTTAGGTTAGGAGGAGTGAAAGTTGCTAGACTAAATTTCAATCATAGGGAGCAGATTGTATCAGAACCATTCGGATTTGCATTCCTCACAAACGGCTGCTCTCTTGAAGAGGCCCTCTTCACAGCAATGCCCACCTTCTCTCGCACGGAATACGTTAACGCTTGCTTTTGCTCTGATATTGAAGCTCGTGTTTATACTCGAGAGGGCCACGCGTTGACAGCGGGCTTCCCCTTTTCTTCCTGTGTCTCTCCACGAGCCGTGTTGACGGTGGATTGTAGGAGCGTAGATATCTGGATGCCAGTTATTGAATTCAGGAGACGATAGAAACATTTTATTACAAAACACACATGTACTATAATTAAAGTAAATCGTATTCCTCTCGGGCAGGAGTACTGATAATGATCGAACTTGCGCCCCACTTCGCGCAGACCAATTACACGTTGGGTAGTCGGGTTACACACTGCCCAAATGATACAGGGTAATTCTGGAGCAACGCCCGTCAAGGAGATGCGCTGGCACCCCGTAGCGAGGACAGACCTTCGCATTGCCTCACCCGATTTTTATGGTTTTTTTCCGGAAAAAGGTACGAATCCTGGGCCGAACGTAGCGAATTGAAGTCGACCCTCCGCAGTCGAGGGTGAATTATCCATTACAGCGTATTTAGAAACCCTTTTCTTCATCGTATCGAAAGGGAAGTGGTGCCAATGGATTCCTTATATTTTTCTGACGAAAATCATACCAAATGTCATGCAAATCGGACTACTTTGACACAAGCTATTTGTATTCCCTATGTAAAAGTTATCCGATTTACACGACATTTGTAATGATTTTCATCTGAAAACTCCAAGGAATCCATCGGCGACACTTCCATATCCATACGATAAAGAATAAAAAATTATTTTATTTTCTAACCAGATACAGGGTAATTATGGAGCAACGCCCGTCAAGGAGATGCGGCGGCCTGGTACCCCGTGGCGAGGACAGCCCTTCGCTGTGCCTCACCCGATTTTTATGGCTTTTTCCGGGAAAAGGTACGAATCCTGGGCCGGACGTAGCGAATTGAGGTCGAGGCCCCGCAGTCGAGTGTGAAATATCCATTTGAGCGTATTAAGAAATTCTTTTCTTCGTCGTATCGAAAGGGAAGTAACGCCAATGGATTCCTTATGTTTTTCTGATGACGATCATACCAAATTTCATGTAAATCGGACTATTTTTAACCAAGTCAAGTCAACTTGAAATGATATAAATCGATATTCCATGGAATTTCCTTCATTATGGTCCGAATACGTCGTTCTTGGTGTCAGTTTCATCGGCGAAACATAAGAAATCGATGGGTGTCGTTTTCGCAAAGATCTGATGAGAAATGCGCGAGTCAAAGATTTCTCACTTTTTAATTGGCACTCGAACCGCTTCGAGGGTCAAAAGCCGTAGAATCGGGTGAGGCACTGCGGGGGGGTTGTCCTCACCACGGGGTACAATGGCCGACCTTTTCTTGCACCCAATTCTTCTCGCGTGCTTTTGTTTTGAAACTCCAACGCGTGTTTATACTCGAGAGATAAGGAATCCGCCTTTAATTTGAAAGGAGGACGATGCAGGCGGAACCACGCGCACTCAACGGTGTACCCCTTTTCTTAATGTGTCCCCCTACGAGGCGTATTGACGGTGGATAATACTTTTCAATTCCTATATTTGTGGCATCTTTCTCGCGTGCGTCGGGACAAAAGCGGACTCAGAGCCAGGCGAAAATTCATTCGCTCTTTACGATCGATAATTTATTATTTCTCCAAGAACGTTTCGACAACATCTGTTTGCCAAATTTGTAAAGGCCAATAAAAAACGTGGTGACATTGTCCAGTCTGAGTTAATCCGTATATTGCTCTGTCGGTGGATAGTGCGTACGATGACTTCGGACCAGTACTATGTACCGTTGCCTACCGCCGACGCGCGGAAAATCCGCTCATAAACCGCGACTCTGGCGAGACACCGCGGCCGATCAGTACGGGTAGTTTTTGGTAACCAGATGTGGCATCTTCCACCACTATTTCATCAGGGTAATTCTGGAGGTACGCCCGTCACCCCGTGGCGAGGACAACACCCCGCAGTGCCCATCCAATTTTATGGCTTTCGACCCTCGAAGGGTTTGGAATACCATTAAGAAGTGAGAAATGTTCAGCTTCAGATTTCAAATGTTTGCTTCTTTTCTTCATCGTATCGAAGGGGAAGTGGCGCCAATGTATTCCTGGCGTTCCGTCGATTAAAATTATATGAAATTTCATGTAAATCGGAATATTTTTAACCAAGTCAAGTCAGCATGAAATGATATAAATCGATATTCCATGGAATTTCCTTCATTATGGTCCGAATTACGTCGTTCTTAGTGTCAGCTTCATCGGCGAAACATAAGGAATCGATACGTGTCGGTTTTGCAAAGATCTGATGAGAAATGCGCAAGTCGAAGATTTCTCACTTCTTATTAGGCACTCGAACCCCTTCGCGGGTGGAAAGCCATAAAATTCGGTCAGGCACTGCGAGGGGTTGTCCTCGCCACGGGGTACCAGGCAGCCGTATCTCTATGACGGGCGCTGCTCCTTAATTACCCTGTATCTGGTTAGGAAATAAAATAATTCTTTATTCTTTATCGTATGGACATGGAAGTGTCGCGGATGGATTCCTTGGGGATTTCCGATGAAAATAATGCCAAATATCGTGTAAATCGGACAACTTTTACATAAGGAATACAAATTGCTTGTGTCAAAGTAGTGCGATTTGCATGACATTTGGTATGATTTTCGTCAGAAAAACATAAGGAATCCATTGGCACCACTTCCCTTTCGATACGACGAAGAAAAGGGTTTCTTAATATGCTGTAATGGATAATTCACCCTCGATTGCGGATGGTCGACTTCAATTCGCTACGTTCGGCCCAGGATTCGTACCTTTTTCCGGAAAAAAACCATAAAAATCGGGTAAGGCAATGCGAAGGTCTGTCGTCGCCACGGGGTACCAGCGCATCTCCTTGACGGGCGTTGCTCCAGAATTACCCTGTATCATTTGGGCAGTGTGTGACCCGACTACCCTCCGTGTAATTGGTCTGCGCGAAGTGGGGCGCAAGTTCGATCATCATCAGTACTCCTGCCCGAGAGGAAGAGAGGAATACGATTTACTTTAATTATAGTACACGTGTGTTTTGTAATAAAATGTTTCTATCGTCTCCTGAATTCAATAACTGGCATCCACATATCTACGCTCCTACAATCCACCGTCAACACGGCTCGTGGAGAGACACAGGAAGAAAAGGCGTAGCCCGCTGTCGACGCGTGGTCCTCTCGAGTATAAACACGAGCTTCAATATCAGAACAAAAGCAAGCGTTAACGTATTCCGTGCGAGAGAATGTGGGCATTCCTGTGAAGAGCAATGCTTCAAGAGAGCAGCCGTTTGTGAGGAATGCAAATCCGAATGGTTCTGATACAATCTGCTCCCTATGATTGAAATTTATTCTAGCAACTTTCACTCCTCCTAACCTAACCAATCGAACTTGCATCCCTCCTGAAAGAACCGGCCATCCGAGCGTAGAAGCAAGTGCGAAATAAAAGTGACGGTGCACTTCTCGATACCGCAGATGTACCTACCTAAGTAGCATTTCTGACGGAAAAAATTTGTCCAGCCTTTGGGCCTGGTGTAGACCTTTGGCAGGTAGGTATCTATTTCAAAAGGCAGTGCCACCCGTGGAGCCAGTAAAACCGTCCCCGGTCCGTGCTATACCAGACAGTTTTCTTCCAGTGAAAATCAGTAAATTTGCAAGCGCAATATCCTAAAAACCAGTGAAAATAAAGTGTATACATTAAATCTTATTGAATTTGTCTTGGAACGCACTATCTACTCAGGTGTTCAAAAAAAATAGTTCCACTTGAAAAACCGAACTTGACCATCGTATCTTTTACAATAATAATCGATAAAAAAATTCGTTCGCGCTAATTAATTGGCCAACCCTCGAACCATGCAATTCCCTATTTTTTTTATATTTTTATCTCCAATAGTTTAGGAGAAAACCGGCTGTCCAGTCTTAGGTGGGACACCCTGTATACTATGTACCGTACAGTATGTATATGACGGCGCTACAGTCGTCTGAGGTGTAGGCGTTTTTCTGTGGTCTTGCCCCGATTGCGAAAAAAGGTTTGGATTGACTTGAAATTTGTACAGCATGTTCAGAATATAGTCCTTTTTGGAGTGGAACTCAGGATTAAGTGTAAATGTTCTAGTTTTTGAGATACCAAAAAACAGCCATCTTTGCACCTCGAAAGTCGACATTTATCATACAAACCGTCTTCTACTAGTCGCTGTTTTAATAATGTTGGTTCAATTTTTTTCCGGAGGCGCGCTCCAATATTACCGGTTGTGGGCGAAACATATTCCAAGAAAACCGTTGTACCTTTGGATACTGGTGGGTGAAATATGAAATGACGCACAATAACCGTTTAACAATATAAACGTATTGAAATAACAAAATAACAAAAAGGCAAACAGTTTACAAAGCCGTTCGAAAGTGTCTACTACGGAGCCCGAAGTGTTCGGTGCAAAGTCCCGAGATGTTCTACTCTCCTCATGGACGTCTAACGAACACCCGAATATTAAGAGACAGGGAAAACAAATTTTCCGCAAGTTCCAAGGTTTCGAAATGGAACACGCTGTCCTTAGCATTCGCACGGAGGCTCTGGCAACCGTAATTTTTATTGCCCAAGCCGCAAGCTCGACCACACGCAGTAGGCACTCGAGCAACTGACAGTTTTAGTCCTAGGAGATAAATAAAACTTTCGCCAGGACTACAGTCCGCTACAGATCTTTATTTTTACGCACAATCAGGGCATAACCACAGACACCATTTTTCAAATACTGTGTAAACAACCTCGTGTGGCGCCATTTGTAAAAGCGATACGTAGACAAAAAAATATTGTTTTAAGAGAAAAGATTTGTGTCGAAGCGTCACGAGGCGCGACGCTCCGCGGCAACCCCCCCCCCCCCCACACACCGCGACCCGCAACACCGGTAATTAATACGCATCGCACCGATTAGATCGCGTCGCTTTCCCGCAGGTACAATTTACCGCGGAATAGTATATAAGACCCGCGGCGGCCGAAGAGAAGCAGTCGAGTGGGGATTACGGAGCCCGCTCACCACTGGTACGAACGACTGGCACTTGCCCGGATTCAAACCATTATGGACGCTTCAAGCGTAAAGGTAGGAATTTCTAGACGCGATTCGCCGCGGCGGACAAATCCTGAGCATCGCTGTTATGGAGAAGCATGCATCTGTTTTCCTAGACGCGTTTTCGACCGTTGTGGGAGTGCGTCTGCCTCAGCAGCTACCTAAGGTCGGTATCAGATATATTGGCCGATGAGTTTCGTGAGAGGTATTCTCCCACCACACCGTTTGCCTACCTCGTTACTCCTTTTCTCGTCGTTTTCTGACTCGTTCTCGTTCCATCTCGCTGCCGCCTTCACAGAATAAGAGTAAGCCAGAAGTGGCGGGGATAGTGCCAAGCTTCTGGCGCGTAGGCCAAACTGAGCTGTCAGCGTAGAAATACATACATCAGAAAAGGTGTGCGTAAGCGTTATTTCTCGATAGCTTCGTTTCGTATTGGTCTGCGTATAGCTTCGTAACGCACACAACTATTACGCTAAGAATAAATAACAATCAAACGGCTAGGTTCAGGCGGAACCGAGCAGGGTTCCCGTTACCCCACTATACCCTGCGAGGGCCGCGCATCTTCAACTGACAAATTCACGATCGTCAGATGGTGGAGGCTGATTTCTCCTCGATCGCTGCTCGCGAAACCGAACTCATCGGCCAATATATCTGATACCGACCTTAGGCTACTCGAGACGCAAGACAATACGATGAGAGTCTGTTTTCCGCCATTATGGCGAAATATCTTAGCTTGCGGCTCGCCACCGGTGGCCAATACATGACTCTTCCAAACTGAGTCTACTCGCGGCCGCTCCGCGATCCATCGCCACAACAGGACGGAATCCCGAGATAGGAAAACAAGTCGAAATCCAAAAGTTATGGGATTATGTTTTTCTTTGTACAAGTATTTCTTGTATACTAATAATATGAGCTCCTAAAAAAGGGAAAAATAGTCATGGCGGCTACTTCTGATCTGTGTGTAAACACGAGCCAAAGTTTGTACGATTTTATTTTGTGCAAAGTTTTAATTCGAGTCTTTTGAATTTCGGTGATATAAAAGAAAATTTCTTCTTGAATCTCCTAAAAGAAGAGTTAACTGTGACGTCCCGGCCCCACCATGGGTCGCGCCGGTACGTTTCCGCCGGCGCTGCTAGAGGTCTACTCTTCTCGCAAGTCCTATCGTCTACTCTCGATCGTATATATACAAGTTCCAAGTTTATTTCCTCTTAGTCCCCGTGTGTCTAGGGCACGGGGCCGTCAGCTATAGCCCTACTGATGAGTCTGGCTGACGGCCCCAAGACGAAACGCACATCTCTTCATTTCCTTCTCCATCTTTTAAATTGCCAATCCACCTGCCCCGCACAGTTACTCTAAAAAGCGTGACCGGCCATAGGGTTACGCTGTGGAGGCGACGGGGCAGGATCCCTTCTTTACGTTGCGAAGTCAATCATCAATCCCAAATCTCGATTTCGGACGTAACATAACATATCATTCATACGAAGGTTTGACGTTATCTCAAAAAAAAAAATAACGTCAATTCGTCAATAATTCCAATGAAACTAAAAGAATTTCATAAATATACCATGGAAATAACCCCTACTTTTTCGCTATTTTTATTAATAATTCGATTCTCGAGGGTAGACAAACGAAAACCTCGGGTGAACAAACGTGAGCTAATCGTGGACAATAATAAACCACTTAAAAAGAAGTGGAAAATATTAATAGTTCGTGGGTGTGCTTATCAAGAATTTTCTTAATTTGGTCAGAACTTTTTTTTGAAGTGTGGACAAACGAAAATGTTGGGTGGACAAACGTAGATAGATCGTGGGCAATCATTTTCCACCGACAAATAATTAAAAAGTTTTCATGCGGGGTGCTGGTGAATTTTTTTGTATTTCTTTATAACTTTCTTTTGAAGGGTGGACGAACCAAAATTGTTGCTGTACAAACGTGGACAAATGAATGCCATCGATTTTTTAAAAAAATTCGCATTTGTGGGTGCCTACTGCACAAACCTGTTGTGGCCTTGTACCCCGTGGCGAAGGTAGACCTTCGGAGGGTACCCCTCCGAACCTCGCCGAGTGTTTATGGCTTTCGACCCTCGAAGCGGTTGGACATCATTATAATATCGAGTACGAAGTGAGAAATGCTCAAGTCCCACGTTTCTCATCAGATCTATGCAAAAACGACAGTAATCGATTCCTTGTATTTCTCCGGTAAAGAAAACACCAAGAACGATGCAATTCCGACCATAATGAAGGAAATAAGAAGAAAAATTGATTTACATGATTTCAAACTAACTTCGTTAAAAATAGTCCGATTTACATGATGTTGGTATGATTTTCGTTGGGAAAACCTAAGGAAGCCATCGGTGTCACTTCCATATCGATTCCAATCTGATTTTTCTGAAACAGGTATACCGACCGTTAGAATAGACCCTTTCAAGTGCTCGAACCCAACCCGATCCCTTAAAGGTCGAGTTTCCTAGCCGCGGCCGGCGGGTACGGCTGGTGGCCCGCGGCGGCGGCCAGAATCCGGCCGCGCAGCGTTCAGGGTCTCACTTTGGTTCGAGCGCACTTGAAAGGGTCTACGGCCGAGGATTCATACCTGTTTGAAAAATAAAATAATTTTGTATTCTTTATCGTATCGATATAGAAGTGACACCAATGGATTCCTTATGTTTTTCCGATGAAAATCATACGAAATTTCATGTAAATCGGATTATTATTAACTAAGACAACTTGAAATGATATCAATTAATTTTTCATGGGATCCCTTCATATGGTCCGAATTACGTTGTTCGTGGTGTTACGTATGTGGAATCTTCCCATACACCACTCTCATCCACTTTCGAGCTCGCTTCTGAGAAGGGAAAACGCCCTAAAATCCTTTTGCTTATCATACACCACTAAGGGGGGTCATGATCTCGACCATCTGGATCACGACCATGGGAACGGGAGTGACACGATGACGACCCCGAAGGATTTCCTTATATGGAAACTCCTAATGAATCCCCACTCATTTTTGGGACTATATAAACCCTTTGGTTTCTACTCTCGTTGGTTAAAAGCTGTAGAGTCACGCGTAGAGTAACGTCGTGTCACGCTCGTACAGAGTTGGTTAAATTTAGTAAGATCGAGCTAAAGTCTCCGTCAGAATCATAGTTAACCTCATAGAATCCGCGAGTTCGGTTTATATTCTACTTGGCACTTTTGAAATAGCCACTCGTACGTCCCCGCATCGCCAGTGCGTCAACACCGTGCAACTAGTGGTAATTACCTACACTATTTATTATTTCATCGCGACACTTACATTTGTGTCATAATTGTGTAGGGGACGCAGTGTTTATATGCGTATTGAGGTGCCACCTCATTACACCTGAGAGCGTCTCAATCCAGGAAATCGGCAGTGATTTAAATCGGCTTTAATATGTCGCTTTTCGCGTACATTTTCTCCCCGGCATTCATCACTCGATGAATCTGAAGCTGGAAATCGATGTGCTGGTCAATAGGCGTGGACGTGGCATAGTCCGTTCGCGTAGCAGTGGCGCCGGTGAGCTCATGTGGAGGCGTCGCGCAACCCCAACGTTGAGGCAGTGGGTATCTCGCGGCAGCAAACGCGCGCGAGCAGCAATGCAGATTTATCTAGCGGCAGCAAAGGCGCGCGAGCAGTAGCAATCGTGATCACAATCGAGCACGCGGTTGTGAACGAACCGAGTAGCGGTCCTAGCCCAAAGCAGGTAGGGCCAGGTTTAACGATAAACTAGTTAAAGCGTGTTCGCGGTCTACCAAGCGAAAGCGCGGTACAAGCATTACTCGTCCGAGCAGATAGGGCGAGTCCCTTAAGAGAGTTCGCGATCTAGTACGCGATCGCGAACAACAGGAAGTGAAACGTACAACTAGTGAAGCGCACTAGGAATCCCGAGACAGAGAATTAAAGCGCGTTCTCGGATGAGCTTATAATCGCGAGTGCGCTATGGTCGTCCTCTGTGCCTCGAAGTAGCGGTCCGGTGGATAGATGGAGAGGACCCCAGTGAAGGTCCCTGCTAACCTGAACAGGTAAGAAAATATACAAGCATAAGCAAACAGACAATTTCTATGCGAGGTTGTTAATAGCGTGAACGATTTTCAATTGGCCGTATCCAGTTGCTGCGGGCCTGGAGGGATGGCAGATATCCCGTGGGCCAGCTGCACCAGAATTGCGGTCGTCTTGAAGCCAGCAAATGGACGAAACGGCCGCGGGATGTTGTTGAACGGCAAGCAGGGATGACCAGCAGAACATCGCAGGTTACGCGGTGCGCACCGTTCGGGGAGGTCGATCCGGACCCTGACGGCTCTCCTCCAGTGCGTCCACGGTGTTGACTCGCGCTTCGAGGAACTCCCTCATCTCGCCGAAGGTCGGAGGTGTCTTCGTCCTTGCAATCAGGGTCTCCCATTCTCGACGGGATTGGGGATACAACCGCGCCGCCACCAAGTGGACGAGCCAGTCGCCGGTGGCATCGAAGGGCCTCTTCAGGGTGGCCAGACCCTTGACGAAGTCCCACAGCGTGTAAAACATCCGTTTGAACTCACGTCCCGACTCCTGTTTGAGTGTAGGTAAATCAAAGATATTCGCCATTGTACTCTTAACCGCCAGGCGCTGGTTGTCATAGCGTTCGTGCAGTAGCTCCCGAGCAGCTTGGAAATTCTCTTCGCTTTCCGGTATATTACGAAGGAGGAGCGCAGCATCACCGGTAAGAGAGCCCCGCAGGTAATGAAGGCGCTCGGCATCCGTTAACGCCGGTTCTCGGACTACTAGGGAGCGGAAGAGCCCTTGAAAAGACGGCCAGACTTTATGGTTGCCAGCGAAGGTAGGTATCGGAATCTTCCGAAGCAAGGATGACGGACGAGCGGCCACAGCAGAGGATTGGTCACTCGATTGCTCCCCGGAAGCCAAACGTTCCATCGTGCGATTTATTATCTTCTCATTCTTGATGATCTCTAATTTTCCCATGAGAAGGGCCTCTTGCTCGAGGAAAGCCTCTTCGGTACTGGAAGGTTCGTCTTCCTCCCAACAAGTGTCGTCCGAAACCTCCGGGTTGGACTGGATGGCGAGCAACTTATCGTGTTGTTCCTCAAACTTGGCTCAATTCTTGTGAAGGGCAGCTAATCGGGAGGATACATTCGATTTCGTGAAATTATTTGCACCTAATTTCCTCAGATTTTCGAACGCGTGCGAGATTCGGCCGTTAAGGTCGCGTTGACTTATAATGAGGTGACTCATTGTTTGCAGGTGGAGGTCACGCGCGACGGTTGAGCGGCACTACCGAACGTTCGCGAACTGTTTTGCAAGTGGAGGTCACGCGCGACGGTTGACCCGCACTACCGAACGTTCGAACTGTTTCACAGGCACCGGCTCCGGCTCGAAGGACCAAAAAATGTTTGTAAAGTATAACGGATCGGCGCAAGGAAAACTAGTTCACAATTAACGTAGCACAGCATTTAATTTAAAGCGATTAGAGGAGCACGAAAACGTATATTTTGTTACAGTTATAATTATGTACAAAGGTCACTCGTATTAAACTACTATTTACACTATGAAATGTCTTAAATGTAAGCCACAACTAATTTAGGAAGAACTTGGCATTCAAGCAGGAGTAGAAGCCACGCAGCAAGCGCTAAAGCAATTACTAGGCAGATGAGTAATTGTTGCGAGCTAAGAGCGCTAGCAAGAGAAGCGCGTAGCGTATATAAAATAAACGTGTTGTTCGTAGCCGTGTCGCGAACCGAGAGCGTCTCAATCCAGGAAATAGGCAGTGATTTAAATCGGCTTTAATATGTCGCTTTTCGCGTACATTTTCTCCCCGGCATTCATCACTCCATGAATCTGAAGCTGGAAATCGATGTGCTGGTCAATAGGCGTGGACGTGGCATAGTCCGTTCGCGTAGCAGTGGTGCCGGTGAGCTCATGTGGAGGCGTCGCGCAACCCCAACGTTGAGGCAGTGGGTATCTCGCGGCAGCAAACGCGCGCGAGCAGCAATGCAGATTTATCTAGCGGCAGCAAAGGCGCGCGAGCAGTAGCAATCGTGATCACAATCGAGCACGCGGTTGTGAACGAACCGAGTAGCGGTCCTAGCCCAAAGCAGGTAGGGCCAGGTTTAACGATAAACTAGTTAAAGCGTGTTCGCGGTCTACCAAGCGAAAGCGCGGTACAAGCATTACTCGTCCGAGCAGATAGGGCGAGTCCCTTAAGAGAGTTCGCGATCTAATACGCGATCGCGAACAACAGGAAGTGAAACGTACAACTAGTGAAGCGCACTAGGAATCCCGAGACAGAGAATTAAAGCGCGTTCTCGGATGAGCTTATAATCGCGAGTGCGCTATGGTCGTCCTCTGTGCCTCGAAGTAGCGGTCCGGTGGATAGATGGAGAGGACCCCAGTGAAGGTCCCTGCTAACCTGAACAGGTAAGAAAATATACAAGCATAAGCAAACAGACAATTTCTATGCGAGGTTGTTAATAGCGTGAACGATTTTCAATTGGCCGTATCCAGTTGCTGCGGGCCTGGAGGGATGGCAGATATCCCGTGGGCCAGCTGCACCAGAATTGCGGTCGTCTTGAAGCCAGCAAATGGACGAAACGGCCGCGGGATGTTGTTGAACGGCAAGCAGGGATGACCAGCAGAACATCGCAGGTTACGCGGTGCGCACCGTTCGGGGAGGTCGATCCGGACCCTGACGGCTCTCCTCCAGTGCGTCCACGGTGTTGACTCGCGCTTCGAGGAACTCCCTCATCTCGCCGAAGGTCGGAGGTGTCTTCGTCCTTGCAATCAGGGTCTCCCATTCTCGACGGGATTGGGGATACAACCGCGCCGCCACCAAGTGGACGAGCCAGTCGCCGGTGGCATCGAAGGGCCTCTTCAGGGTGGCCAGACCCTTGACGAAGTCCCACAGCGTGTAAAACATCCGTTTGAACTCACGTCCCGACTCCTGTTTGAGTGTAGGTAAATCAAAGATATTCGCCATTGTACTCTTAACCGCCAGGCGCTGGTTGTCATAGCGTTCGTGCAGTAGCTCCCGAGCAGCTTGGAAATTCTCTTCGCTTTCCGGTATATTACGAAGGAGGAGCGCAGCATCACCGGTAAGAGAGCCCCGCAGGTAATGAAGGCGCTCGGCATCCGTTAACGCCGGTTCTCGGACTACTAGGGAGCGGAAGAGCCCTTGAAAAGACGGCCAGACTTTATGGTTGCCAGCGAAGGTAGGTAACGGAATCTTCCGAAGCAAGGATGACGGACGAGCGGCCACAGCAGAGGATTGGTCACTCGATTGCTCCCCGGAAGCCAAACGTTCCATCGTGCGATTTATTATCTTCTCATTCTTGATGATCTCTAATTTTCCCATGAGAAGGGCCTCTTGCTCGAGGAAAGCCTCTTCGGTACTGGAAGGTTCGTCTTCCTCCCAACAAGTGTCGTCCGAAACCTCCGGGTTGGACTGGATGGCGAGCAACTTATCGTGTTGTTCCTCAAACTTGGCTCAATTCTTGTGAAGGGCAGCTAATCGGGAGGATACATTCGATTTCGTGAAATTATTTGCACCTAATTTCCTCAGATTTTCGAACGCGTGCGAGATTCGGCCGTTAAGGTCGCGTTGACTTATAATGAGGTGACTCATTGTTTGCAGGTGGAGGTCACGCGCGACGGTTGAGCGGCACTACCGAACGTTCGCGAACTGTTTTGCAAGTGGAGGTCACGCGCGACGGTTGACCCGCACTACCGAACGTTCGAACTGTTTCACAGGCACCGGCTCCGGCTCGAAGGACCAAAAAATGTTTGTAAAGTATAACGGATCGGCGCAAGGAAAACTAGTTCACAATTAACGTAGCACAGCATTTAATTTAAAGCGATTAGAGGAGCACGAAAACGTATATTTTGTTACAGTTATAATTATGTACAAAGGTCACTCGTATTAAACTACTATTTACACTATGAAATGTCTTAAATGTAAGCCACAACTAATTTAGGAAGAACCTGGCATTCTAGCAAGAGAAGCGCGTAGCGTATATAAAATAAACGTGTTGTTCGTAGCCGTGTCGCGAACCGAGAGCGTCTCAATCCAGGAAATCGGCAGTGATTTCCTGGAAGGAAGAAGTGTCCCCCTTCCATCGATCGCAGGTTGATGGAAGGGGCAGTGATCGATGCTCCATATCAGCGGAGTTATCGGAGATCCTTAATAGATGGCGTTAATATGTCGCTTTTCGCGTACACTATTCAACAAAGGGATGAAATTCAGAGTGCACACTGGGCCCATAAGCAGTGTACTATTTTCACAGCTTATGCTTGGACAAGTGGTCACACCCCGGGCCAAGGGTTTGGCATAGTTTCAGACCACTTAAGTCATGACAAAATTGCTGTTTTTAAATACCTGGACGAATTACTGGCATGTCTTACTGATGATCATGTCTCTGTTCGGGATGTATATATTTTCTCGGATGGAGCATCAAGTCAGTTTAAACAGAAATTTTTTGTTTGCTACACTTCATGTCTTTGAATTAAAGTACGGCATTCGTGTCTTCTGGAACTTTTTTGCGTCAAGCCACGGGAAGGGAGTAGTGGATGACATAGGTGGCTCGCTGAAAGCCACAGTGTGGAATCGTATGAAAGCTGGAACGCATAAGGTTGCCACTGCTGAAGAGTTCGCCACCGTGGCTTCAGAAGTATGCCCGAATGTGCGAATTATGTACATTTCCCATGACAGCGTCGTCAGCCTTCAAAGCGTCTTAGATGAGCACTGGCAGGAACTGATACCTGTTCCTAACACATTAGATGTGCATAGTGTCCACACATTAGCGCCTTATGTTATATCCGTGGCTCATACATCTGAAGATGTGGAAAGGAGGGTGCACAAATTACAGCGCAACGTTCTGCTGTAGGCTGTTCTGGTGTAGACTGTTAATTGTTATTTTTATGATATTATAATTATATTTTTCCTTTCATTAAAAAATGTATACGCTTATTTACTAATATCTTATAAAGAAATGAGTGCCACTGATGTTAACTATAGAACAAGATGGAGAAAAGTTTAGTTTTATAATAGGGGAAGTCGGGGTATTGTGAGCCACTTTTTTTTATTGCTAACAAACTGCTATAAAATCAAGTGTTTCTTCAAATTTCATAGCTGGATGTTGTAGTATGAAGATTTACCTTTCTTTTAGTCACAATAGTGGAATCGAATATTTGCAAATTAGATGATTTTCAGACTACTACAAAAAATTTGCATTTTCTTGAATCTGAAAAATCTCGGGGAATCGTGAGCCACTTTATAAATTGAATAAAAATGACAATGCTTGTTAGAAAATGTTTATTCATGTCTCTAAATGAACCCCTTTTTTTTACTTTTTAGAGTCAGTGGGTCATGAAACGTCGAGAATTGCAAAAAAACCGGGGGGTCATTTTTGACACGATCTACATACTTTCCCTCTGTTATATACATCAAACACGTGAGGTCAGCTCTTTAAATGTCAAGAATCGAGTGGCTCACAATTCCCCGAATCATTATTTTTACAACATGGCCACAAATAAATAACACAATGCTAACTTAATGCCAAATTTCTTTATTATTTCGAAAGCTTGAAGTCACACGAGTATTATAAAAATAGTTACCTGCGTGGATTCACAGAAAAGTGTCACAATAATAGACCACACACGAAGTGAAAATAATACTTCGAGATCAGCCAATTTTTATCTGTTAACAGAGCAAAGTAACGATGCGGGTGCGTACGTTCATTGATCGTGGAAATATTAGCTTATCATTAGACACGTAAATAACAGTTGTTGGCAGCTGTCATTATTCACTAGGGAAAAAAATATGGCGCTGGCTCACGATTCCCCGTGGCTCACAATACCCCGACTTCCCCTAATAAAGAAATATGTTTGTGTTTTATATGATAATTAAACATCAAATCAGTCTTATGTATCATTACATGGCGGTTTGGTTGTTCTTTCTACGATTTGTGCGCACGTTACTGCGAATGTCCGTACGTTACCAGAGACGCAGTTCCAAATATGTTGAGATTCCGAGGGTAAGGTATAATGGTTTTGAAAAAACAATAAGAGGGTCGTGATCAAGAAGATGTAATCTATGAGGAATGTATATTGCCATTATGTATAGTGAAAAGCATTCGCAGAAATATGGGGAAGAATCTTGACGTTGCGTATTGCATGTCAACTGTGTCCGTACGTAACCGACCACTTCCTTTTCGCTCTAGATTTGATTGAGCCTGCATCTAGACTCCGGGCTATGAGCGTACAAGACACAACTTTTCATGCTCTTTCCATATATTCAATCCAAGTTTGAATGCCAGTATGCGTTTGATCATAAACTTTTAGGAAACACCGCTAGAAACTGTGCGAACGTCCGTACTTAACCGGCGAAAATGGCCTGCTTCGCGTAGTTTTGTGGTGCCTTCTGCACGGAGACGTTGTCGAGAACGATGGAGCGAAGATCGATTAATTATAAGCTCGTCTATATTGTGATTCAGAGCTTCAGCTGTAGCAATTATAATTGGAACTGCATCACGATCGCTTATTTTGCACTTATCTAGAACTGCAACTAATTTGTCAGTAATGACTTCTTTCTGTCCTCTTCTTCGTTTGTTTGGATCACTTGGGCCAGGTTCATTAAAAGATTCAGGTACATCATTTATATAATCGCGTGCAGTATTTTCCGTTCCACTACTTGATGAGGACTGTAGTTCTGTTTCTTCTACAATGCAGATACACAAACATTTAAACAAGAAATAGGATAGATAAACAGAAATATTTATTAAAAATATGTTATACTTTGTAGTTCCACCATGGTTTCAAATCGTTCTCTTCGAAGCTCTTCTTGCTGGAGTCTATCTGCTTGTCGCTTTTCTTTCTGCACTAAATTTTGGTCGGCTCCAATCATTAGTCTTTATCCTCTTGAAAAAAATCTTTATCCTCTTGAATTTTAATTGTATTTAAGGCGTTACAGTGAGCAATGTCGAAAAGGTCATCCAACAAATCAAGAAATTCTCTTTCCTTTATTTCTTGCATTTCACATCGACGTTTTCTAGTTTTTGGCAATTCTTGCCAATTTTTATGTAGTTCTAATAACTTGTCGATACTATAATGTGTTTCTCTTACAGGTATACGTGTTTTGTGTCAGAAAACTTCCACTTCCTTTATCGCGATAGCAGCACTTGGACGGAGGTCGAGTTTCACTTTCCGTACATTATAAAATTGGACACGCAAAACTTGTCCATTACTTCGTAATTTGGAGCCAATAATTTGGTATTCATTATGCCCCAACAAATATATTCTATCAGCATTTCTGGTTTCCATCTTCCTAATTTCACTGTATTTTCGAATTAAACTCCACGATACGAACACTTCGAACTCACAAAACAGACTGAAAAATCACTGCTGTGACTAATAGTAGATACATTTGGTCTTCAGAGACTTTACCAGGTAATATCATAAAACGCTACCCTCGAACAGTATAACGCGGTAATATTTACGACAGCTTCTTGAGCTTTCTGCCGGGAAAAACCAGACAATCCGCAACCCCTTAACCAGGTAAAGCGCGGCAATATTCACGATTTCAAAAATTGACATAGAATCACTAAAACTTCAACTTTAATTATCGACGTCCAATGAATTTGAAATTTTTCAGTGTGACGTCCCGGCCCCACCACGGGAGCACGACTAAGTGTTCGCCAGCGCCACCAGATGTCTAATCTTCACAATTCTTTCTCACAAGTCCTAATTTCCAATCTCATTCGTATATATACATTAGGGTGGTCCTTATTTTTCGACTTTCGTTTTTTTTTTGGTCGCACCCCCCTAAATTGTGACACTTGGTGAGAAAATGATATATGCAAAATTTGAAAGAGATTGGACAACGGGAACCCGTGCCACATTTGAGTTGAATTTTTGAAATCTTAATGATTTCTCGTCAACTTCGAACATAATTGCTCACGGCTATTTTTGAAGTATCAGTGAATGTTTTTTGAATAATAGTACAATTTCTTAGGTGTATAATAGTATCATTTCTGTGTAACAACAAACAGTATTGTCAAAATCTCTGAATTTTACCATTAAAATTAGCGTACAACACAGCGCCGGAGCCATTATGTGCGGCTATGTGAATTCTTATTTTACGACTTCCGATTTTTTTCGTTACATCCCCCCCCCCCCTCAACACTGTAACATTAGACAGACAAATTATGCCTGATGTCACGTCCTCGATGTCACAGTCTCTCGCACCGAATACGTCGACGCGTGCTTGTGTTTTGAAATTCGAGCGCGTGTTTATACTCGAGAGATAAGGGATCCGTCTTTAATTTGAGGGTAGGACGAAGCAGGCGGGACTACGCGCAGTCAGCGGACTACACTTCTTTTCCTGTGTCTCTCCGCGAGACGTATTGATGCTGGATAATATTCTGTAATTTCTAGTTCTCGAAAATTAATCAGGCTCATCAGCCAGAGCATTTCGCCAGGGTCGCGGTTTATGACCGTATTGTCCCGCAAGTCGGCGGTAGAGAACGGTTTCCTACAGTTTCGGATAATTTATGACTTAATTGGTTCCGCCTCGTAGCAGACGTGAACTCAGGGTGTCAGAAAGGGGAAACAGGAATGGTATGCATTTTCTTCTTTATAGCAACTCGAAGACTTTCTGCGTCTCTTCCCTTCGGACCCTTTCGAACCGATACACGTGGTGTCTGTTTTCTATCTCGAAGCAATGGGTACATTGGCAGTGGAAGGACGGGGCGCGGGCTTTTGTGAAAGTTTTCGTTGCACTTCTGCAAAACACGTGTGTTCCGAAAATGTGCTGGCTTCTTTTTACCTAAAGCCTCTTGTCCTGGTGGGAGTAAACTCATAATGGAATGAGAGAAACTACTTGGGTGTAGAGGAAGTTACTTGGGAAAAGATCCTGTCAGTCAGCTAGTAATCTCGGCCCAGAAATGTACTCCGCCGAAGAGTATTACGCTATGTTCTGGGTGTACGCGCGGAACGACGGGAACGCGAGTGCTACCGTGCGAGCGTTGGCAGTGGAGTACCCGCGCATCGAAACCCCGAGCGAGGGAACGATCAGACGTTTGGCGTCTCGATTATACTCGGCGGAGGCGTGCATAGACGCTGAGGGTGCCCACATTGAGCAACTGTGCAATTTACAGTAATCGGCCCCTTTCGTGGCCACCAATTTTTATAACGTAGGAACAACACGATCCGTAGAAAATAAATTAAGTGATCAGTGTTAGTATCAGTGCAGTGAAGTGAATATTCGGTACATTAACCCGGACGCACTTGACGTTGCGACCCTTACCTTCGGGTGGTGTCCTGCGAAAACCTGCGATCAGCTGAGCACTGGGCGCTACACTACCATAAATCTTTTCGTCCACCGATGACCAGGATCGGTACAGTGACCCAGTGACACAAAAAAAGGTTTCCGAAAAAGAAGGAAAGGAATGCCCGAATGGGTGAGTTTTATTTAATTTATTGGTGATTATTAGGTGTAGAAATAAATTCTTTCCGATTTTAGGGTACAATAACAGTTCGATTTAAAAAATATGACAAATACCACCGCGATAGAAATTCAGTAGCTTTGTACTGATTATGTAAATCCAGTCGGAAAGAATTTATTCATACACCTAATATTATTGTTTAAATTTAGTTGGGTTGGCCGTTATTAAACTACGGATTTTTACCTCAATAACGAATTACGATCACATGTCGTACATTTTCTGCTACATTACCTTTTCGTTTATGCGTTATTTGAAAACGAAATGTACGTATTTCTTGTCCTCTCGCTTCAAATAATTATTATTTAAGATTCTGCTTTAAAAAAAAAACTGTGTAACGCGGTTTCCTTCGATGCATGTCGACTTGCTTGTTCGTACGTCCGTAGTACAAGCGCGGCCGCCTACCGCGTAGCCAACGCTACCGCGGGAGCTCGGGCGGAAGGCGCGCGCTCTGATTGGTCGGTGCTTTTGGTTATTATCTCGTTAACGAAACCTCGGAGAGAATTTTCGCAAAGGAAAAAGTTGTTTGCAAGCACCCCCTGAATCACCCCTTTCAAGGAACTCCGACATTTTTGGGACACCCTGTATAACAGAGGGAACGTATGTAGATCGTGTCAAAAATGACCCCCCGGTTTTTTTGCAATTCTCGACGTTTCATGACTCACTGACTCTAAAAAGTAAAAAAAAAGGGGTTCATTTAGAGACATGAATAAACATTTTCTAACAAGCATTGTCATTTTTATTCAATTTATAAAGTGGCTCACGATTCCCCGAGATTTTTCAGATTCAAGAAAATGCAAATTTTTTGTAGTAGTCTGAAAATCATCTAATTTGCAAATATTCGATTCCACTATTGTGACTAAAAGAAAGGTAAATCTTCATACTACAACATCCAGCTATGAAATTTGAAGAAACACTTGATTTTATAGCAGTTTGTTAGCAATAAAAAAAAGTGGCTCACAATACCCCGACTTCCCCTATTATAAAACTAAACTTTTCTCCATCTTGTTCTATAGTTAACATCGGTGGCACTCATTTCTTTATAAGATATTAGTAAATAAGCGTATACATTTTTTAATGAAAGGAAAAATATAATTATAATATCATAAAAATAACAATTAACAGTCTACACCAGAACAGCCTACAGCAGAACGTTGCGCTGTAATTTGTGCACCCTCCTTTCCACATCTTCAGATGTATGAGCCACGGATATAACATAAGGCGCTAATGTGTGGACACTATGCACATCTAATGTGTTAGGAACAGGTATCAGTTCCTGCCAGTGCTCATCTAAGACGCTTTGAAGGCTGACGACGCTGTCATGGGAAATGTACATAATTCGCACATTCGGGCATACTTCTGAAGCCACGGTGGCGAACTCTTCAGCAGTGGCAACCTTATGCGTTCCAGCTTTCATACGATTCCACACTGTGGCTTTCAGCGAGCCACCTATGTCATCCACTACTCCCTTCCCGTGGCTTGACGCAAAAAAGTTCCAGAAGACACGAATGCCGTACTTTAATTCAAAGACATGAAGTGTAGCAAACAAAAAATTTCTGTTTAAACTGACTTGATGCTCCATCCGAGAAAATATATACATCCCGAACAGAGACATGACCATCAGTAAGACATGCCAGTAATTCGTCCAGGTATTTAAAAACAGCAATTTTGTCATGACTTAAGTGGTCTGAAACTATGCCAAACCCTTGGCCCGGGGTGTGACCACTTGTCCAAGCATAAGCTGTGAAAATAGTACACTGCTTATGGGCCCAGTGTGCACTCTGAATTTCATCCCTTTGTTGAATAGTGTACGCGAAAAGCGACATATTAACGCCATCTATTAAGGATCTCCGATAACTCCGCTGATATGGAGCATCGATCACTGCCCCTTCCATCAACCTGCGATCGATGGAAGGGGGACACTTCTTCCTTCCAGGAAATCACTGCCGATTTCCTGGATTGAGACGCTCTCGGTTCGCGTCACAGCTACGAACAACACGTTTATTTTATATACGCTACGCGCTTCTCTTGCTAGCGCTCTTAGCTCGCAACAATTACTCATCTGCCTAGTAATTGCTTTAGCGCTTGCTGCGTGGCTTCTACTCCTGCTTGAATGCCAAGTTCTTCCTAAATTAGTTGTGGCTTACATTTAAGACATTTCATAGTGTAAATAGTAGTTTAATACGAGTGACCTTTGTACATAATTATAACTGTAACAAAATATACGTTTTCGTGCTCCTCTAATCGCTTTAAATTAAATGCTGTGCTACGTTAATTGTGAACTAGTTTTCCTTGCGCCGATCCGTTATACTTTACAAACATTTTTTGATCCTTCGAGCCGGAGCCGGTGCCTGTGAAACAGTTCGAACGTTCGGTAGTGCGGGCCAACCGTCGCGCGTGACCTCCACTTGCAAAACAGTTCGCGAACGTTCGGTAGTGCCGCTCAACCGTCGCGCGTGACCTCCACCTGCAAACAATGAGTCACCTCATTATAAGTCAACGCGACCTTAACGGCCGAATCTCGCACGCGTTCGAAAATCTGAGGAAATTAGGTGCAAATAATTTCACGAAATCGAATGTATCCTCCCGATTAGCTGCCCTTCACAAGAATTGAGCCAAGTTTGAGGAACAACACGATAAGTTGCTCGCCATCCAGTCCAACCCGGAGGTTTCGGACGACACTTGTTGGGAGGAAGACGAACCTTCCAGTACCGAAGAGGCTTTCCTCGAGCAAGAGGCCCTTCTCATGGGAAAATTAGAGATCATCAAGAATGAGAAGATAATAAATCGCACGATGGAACGTTTGGCTTCCGGGGAGCAATCGAGTGACCAATCCTCTGCTGTGGCCGCTCGTCCGTCATCCTTGCTTCGGAAGATTCCGTTACCTACCTTCGCTGGCAACCATAAAGTCTGGCCGTCTTTTCAAGGGCTCTTCCGCTCCCTAGTAGTCCGAGAACCGGCGTTAACGGATGCCGAGCGCCTTCATTACCTGCGGGGCTCTCTTACCGGTGATGCTGCGCTCCTCCTTCGTAATATACCGGAAAGCGAAGAGAATTTCCAAGCTGCTCGGGAGCTACTGCACGAACGCTATGACAACCAGCGCCTGGCGGTTAAGAGTACAATGGCGAATATCTTTGATTTACCTACACTCAAACAGGAGTCGGGACGTGAGTTCAAACGGATGTTTTACACGCTGTGGGACTTCGTCAAGGGTCTGGCCACCCTGAAGAGGCCCTTCGATGCCACCGGCGACTGGCTCGTCCACTTGGTGGCGGCGCGGTTGTATCCCCAATCCCGTCGAGAATGGGAGACCCTGATTGCAAGGACGAAGACACCTCCGACCTTCGGCGAGATGAGGGAGTTCCTCGAAGCGCGAGTCAACACCGTGGACGCACTGGAGGAGAGCCGTCAGGGTCCGGATCGACCTCCCCGAACGGTGCGCACCGCGTAACCTGCGATGTTCTGCTGGTCATCCCTGCTTGCCGTTCAACAACATCCCGCGGCCGTTTCGTCCATTTGCTGGCTTCAAGACGACCGCAATTCTGGTGCAGCTGGCCCACGGGATATCTGCCATCCCTCCAGGCCCGCAGCAACTGGATACGGCCAATTGAAAATCGTTCACGCTATTAACAACCTCGCATAGAAATTGTCTGTTTGCTTATGCTTGTATATTTTCTTACCTGTTCAGGTTAGCAGGGACCTTCACTGGGGTCCTCTCCATCTATCCACCGGACCGCTACTTCGAGGCACAGAGGACGACCATAGCGCACTCGCGATTATAAGCTCATCCGAGAACGCGCTTTAATTCTCTGTCTCGGGATTCCTAGTGCGCTTCACTAGTTGTACGTTTCACTTCCTGTTGTTCGCGATCGCGTATTAGATCGCGAACTCTCTTAAGGGACTCGCCCTATCTGCTCGGACGAGTAATGCTTGTACCGCGCTTTCGCTTGGTAGACCGCGAACACGCTTTAACTAGTTTATCGTTAAACCTGGCCCTACCTGCTTTGGGCTAGGACCGCTACTCGGTTCGTTCACAACCGCGTGCTCGATTGTGATCACGATTGCTACTGCTCGCGCGCCTTTGCTGCCGCTAGATAAATCTGCATTGCTGCTCGCGCGCGTTTGCTGCCGCGAGATACCCACTGCCTCAACGTTGGGGTTGCGCGACGCCTCCACATGAGCTCACCGGCGCCACTGCTACGCGAACGGACTATGCCACGTCCACGCCTATTGACCAGCACATCGATTTCCAGCTTCAGATTCATCGAGTGATGAATGCCGGGGAGAAAATGTACGCGAAAAGCGACATATTAAAGCCGATTTAAATCACTGCCGATTTCCTGGATTGAGACGCTCTCGGTTCGCGACACGGCTACGAACAACACGTTTATTTTATATACGCTACGCGCTTCTCTTGCTAGCGCTCTTAGCTCGCAACAATTACTCATCTGCCTAGTAATTGCTTTAGCGCTTGCTGCGTGGCTTCTACTCCTGCTTGAATGCCAAGTTCTTCCTAAATTAGTTGTGGCTTACATTTAAGACATTTCATAGTGTAAATAGTAGTTTAATACGAGTGACCTTTGTACATAATTATAACTGTAACAAAATATACGTTTTCGTGCTCCTCTAATCGCTTTAAATTAAATGCTGTGCTACGTTAATTGTGAACTAGTTTTCCTTGCGCCGATCCGTTATACTTTACAAACAAATAGTGAAATTCTCTGCGAAGTCCACTTGAAGAACAATGGCACTTCCATCCAGTGAATTTTTTACCTTCTTAAAGTAATTTGCTTGAGCGCGCTTGACATATACATGTTGTAGAAAATATGGCAAATTCTTCTTTAAAACCTTGAAACATTCTATAAGGGACCATTTATGTGTTTCTTTGACTTCTCTGCCTGTAGTCCATTGTTCGCAAGTAACCAATATTTGGTCTGGATTCACACAAAATTTGTCTGGACTATAATCTTCTACCTTTGACTTACAGCCGTCACACTGTCCCATCATACACGATTTTAGCGTTTGGTCACATGTGACAGAAGAAATGAAATCCCGAAAAGGCACAGACACACCGATGTAACGATTGAGAACTTCCAATAGCAAACGCATGTTCTCATGGTACCTACAGAGTCAAATATTCTGAGGAATATGTGCGTATGAGTATATCTCTGGAGGCTTGTAGGTGTAGAAGGTTGTTGCAATCTGAGTGTCAGTCTCCTGTACGAACAGTTGAAAAGCTTCGTTATAGGACATCCTCATGAACCGTTTTATAACCGAGATTTTCTTCACGTTCCCCTCACTATATGTCTCACGCATAAATATTTTGTGTTTTGCACAGGGACTTTGCCATGATATTTCGTCCGATCTGTAGAATTTATGGATCCGTGTTATAACTGCGGGGTCAGTTCTTCGCTCATTTTCACCAGGAAACGTTGCTTTCGGATCCATCACCACCATACCTATACTTTTGGCGAAGGTGACGACAACGGCCTTACATTTACGTGGACTTGACGGGAGTGCACGGCGGGCACGATGAACTGCTTTCCAAAGGGCTTGTTTACTATTATACGCGGCGGTGTCATCTTCAGAAAAGCTGCTGCTGTTAGATTCATGCTGTTGGGCTCGGCTTGCTCGTTTGCACACAGCATTGTTTTTTTTTACATCCTTATAACGTGCAGGATTCTGCAGAATTGCTTTTCTGCGAATCTGTAGAAGCTTCTTCTCCCTCCGTTTGTCAACTTCACTTAAACCTTGTGCCCTTCGCCTGGCCCGATATGCGGCTTGTTTTTGCGCGTTTGTCAAAGCCATGTTTAAGATTGATAAAAATGAAATACACTTTTGATTTCTGTACGCAACGATTTATTTTAATACTTTTCTCTTCCGCGTGCTTTTTGCGACTGTCTTCTGGAATCTTGGGCCTTGTCCACTACCATCGTTCGTCAATTTTTTGATCGCGCCGTGCTCACTACTCTTATTGTTAGCGACAAAACACAATCGTCGCGTGCGCCTTCAATCAAGATGGCTATTTTACGAATCTTATACATTGCACTCTAAATCACGTCGGAGCATTGATTGTATTTTATATAATTAGAAATAATCACACCAACTCATCTACGCCGAAAGTTTCACCACAATATAAACACAGACGTCAAAGCCTCCCCGCGGTTATATATTTATTAATTATAATTAAAAATAATTTCTTCATACAAATTTATATTAATATGATTCATTATCTAATAAATATTTTATTTTGATTTGAATTATTATTTTACTACGCTTTCGTCTGCAGATCGGCAGACGATAGACAGGCCCCTGCGAGTCGACATTATCACGGTGTCCGTACGTTACCATATAAGATCGTGCTGTAGTCATCAGCTGCAGTTCCGCAATATTTACACATGTGCACAGGTAGCCCAGGAGACATTGAATCCGCGTTGGTGTGTATTTTAACCCACAAGTTTGGACTGGGTGATAATAACTTCACCTCGAACGGTAACGTACGGACACGAAATTTTGAATTTTGGCTACTGCTTTACACATTAGCCGAAAGGATGAATTGTTTTGCACGCACGTCTTTTTGTGCCTTGAACAGTGTACAACAAGACACACGATTAGTTTTAAAGATGTAAACGCAGGAAATAACGGAATATCTTATCTAAAGAGATCCCTATTACTGGTTCATTGAAATCGTAGTACAAAGGGGACTTCATCATCGATTTCCGACCCTGTATACGAGTGGACTGATTCTGTCAAACTCATTTTTTGTTGGTATGGAGCATATACAACATAGTGGACCACTTCTCATGTATGTCCATATATTTTGAAAAACATTTTCTCATGTCCTAATCCGTGCGAAAATGGCCAGCATTTCAGCTAACACCACCAATGATGGCTACTGTTCATTGGGACGGGAAAATGTTGCCATCCGCAACAAAAACGGAGTAGACTTCCTGTTATAATTACGTACGACAACATGGAAAAATTATTAGGGATCCCTGCAATCCCAAACAGTAGCGGCAAGGAGCAAGCGTCAGCAATATACAATTTATTACAAGATTGCGACCTAACAGACAACGTACAAGCCCTGTGCTGTGACACCACATCTTCAAATACAGGTCGATTACAAGGAGCTTGTGTTCTGTTAGAGCAAATGATAGGACGCGATTTATTATATCTTCCTTGTCGTCATCATATATACGAGATAATTTTAAAAAGTGTGTTTGGGGAAAAACTTTTTAAATCAACCGGTCCTGAAATACCACTTTTTAAAAAATTTCGGCAAGCTTGGACTAATATTGATCAATTAAAATTTAAATCAAGTATAGAAGACAATTATGTTAGTAGAAAGCTCCAGGATATACAAGAAAAATCAGACTTCTGCTTGAACAACATAGAGCAGAAGCAGCCACGAGAAGATTACAAAGAATTTCTAGAGCTGATGGTAGTTTTTCTTCGTGGATCTCAGGAAATACTTTCCGTGTTCCTGGAGCTTTCCGTCATGCTAGATGGATGGCTAAGGCAATTTACATACTTTATTTATTCCGCCAAAAATTTGTATTGAACAGTAGCGAAATACTAGGAATCAGTGATATACAGGGTGTCCGCGGGAAGACTGGACAGCCGGTTTTCTCCTAAAGTATCGAAGATAGAAAAATAAAAAAATATGGAATTGCATGGTTCGAGGGGGCCAATTTATTAGCCGAGACAATTTTTTTATCGATTATTATTTTAAAAGATACGATGGTCAAGTTCGGTTTTTTAAATGGAACTATTTTTTTTGAAGAGGTGACTTGATAGTGCGTTCCAAGACAAATTCAATAAGCTTTAATGTATAAACTTTATTTCCACTGGTTTTCGAGATAATGCGATTGAAAATTTACTGATTTTCACTGGAAGAAAACCCGCTGGAACAGCAACGACCGGGGACGGTCTTGCTGTCGCCACGGGTGGCATTGCCTGTTGAAACCGATACTTACCTGCCAAAGGTCTACGCCAGAAATGGCAGGCCCAAAAGCTGGACAATACTTTTCCGCCAGAAATGCTACTTAGGTAGGCATATTTCCGGTATCGCGAAGCGCACCGTTACTTTTATTTCGCACTTGCTTCTACGCTCGGATGGCCGGTTCTTTGGGGAGGGATGCAAGTTCGATTGGTTAGGTTTGGAGGTGTGAAAGTTGCTAAACTAAATTTCAACCATAGGGAGCAGATTGTATTAGTACAAATCCGACTACGCGTCGACAGCGGCCTACCCCTTTTCTTCCTGTGTCTCTCCACGAGGAGTATTGACGGTGGATTGTAGGAGCATAGATGTCTGGATGCCAGTTATTGAATTCAGAAGACGATAGAAACACTCTATTACCAAACGCACATGTACTATAATTAAAGTAAATCGTATTCCTCTCGGGCAGGAGTACTGATAACGATCGAACTTGCACCCCACTTCGCGCAGACCGATTATACGGAGGGTAGTCGGATCACACACTGCACAAATGATACAGGGTAATTCTGGAGCAACGCTCGTCAAGGAGATGCGACCTGGTACCCCGTGGCGAGAACAGACCTTCGCTGTGCCTCACCCGATTTTTATGGCTTTTTCCGGAAAGGTATGAATCCTGGGCCGAACGTAGCGAATTGGGGTCGAGCCCCCGCAGTCGAGGGTGAAATATTCATTACAGCGAATTAAGAAATTGTTTTCTTCATCGTATCGAAACAGAAATGACGCCACTGGATTCCTTATGTTTGTCCGATGAATATCATACCAAATTTCATGTAAATCGGAATATTATTAACGAAATAAGCTTGAGGTTATGGAAATGAATTTTTCATTTCCTTCATTATGGTCCGAATTACGTCGTTCTTGGTGTCAATTGCATCAGCGGAACATAAGGAATCGATTGGTGTCGTTTTCGCAAAGATCTGAAGAGAAATGCGGAAATCCTGGACATTTCTCAGATTTTAATGGTATTCAAACCCCTTCAAGGGTCTAAAGCCATAAAATTCGATGGGCACTGCGGGGTGTTATCCTCGCCACGGGGTACGAGACCGTCGCATCTCCTTGACGGGCGATAATTACCCTGTATATGTTTAAGAAATAAAATAATTGTTTATTCTTTATCGTATGGATATGGAAGTATCGCCGATGGATTCCTTGGGGTTTTCCGATGAAAATCATTACAAATGTCGTGTAAATCGGACAACTTTTACATATGGAATACAAATAGCTTGTGAAAGAAGTCCGATTTGCATGATATTTGGTATGGTTTTCATGAGAAAAACATAAGGAATCCATTGGCACCACTTCCCTTTCGATACGACGAAGAAAAGAATTTCTTAATACGCTCAAATGGATATTTCACCCTCAACTGCGGAGGGTCGACTTCAATTCGCTACGTTCGGCCCAGGATTCGTACATTTTTCCGGGGAAAAAAACCATAAAAATCGGGTGAGGCAATGCGAAGGTCTGTCCTCGCCACGGGGAGCCAGGTCGCATCTCCTTGACGGGCGTTGCTTCAGAATTACCCTGTATCATTTGTGCAGTGTGTGACCCGACTACCCTCCGTATAATCGGTCTGCGCGAAGTAAGGCGCAAGTTCGATCATTATCAGTACTCCTGCCCGAGAGGAATACGCTTCACTTTAATTATAGTACATGTGTGTTTGGTAATAGAGTGTTTCTATCGTCTTCTAAATTCAATAACTGGCATCCAGACATCTATGCTCCTACAATCCACCGTCAATACTCCTCGTGGAGAGACACAGGAAGGAAAGGGGTAGCCCGCTGTCGACGCGTGGTCCGATTGGTTCTAATACAATCTGCTTCCTATGGTTGAAATTTAGTCTAGCAACTTTTACACCTCCTAACCTAACCAATGGAACTTGCATGCCTCCCAAAAGAACCAGCCATCCGAGCGTAGAAGCAAGTGCGAAATAAAAGTAACCGTGCGCTTCGCAATACTGCAGATGTACCTACCTAAGAAGCATTTTTGACGGAAAAGAATTGTCCAGCCTTTGGGCCTGCCATTCCTGGCGTAGACCTTTGGCAGGTAGGTATCGGTTTCAACAGGCAATGCCACCCGTGGCAACAGCAAGACCGTCCCGCGTCTTTGCTGTTCTAGCGGGTTTTCTTCCAGTGCAAATCAGTAAATTTTCAATCGCATATCTCAAAAACTAGTGAAAATAAAGTGCATACATTAAAGCTTATTGAATTTGTCTTGGAACGCACTATCAAGTCACCTCTTCAAAAAAAATAGTTCCATTTAAAAAACCGAACTTGAGCATCGTATCTTTTAAAATAATAATCGATAAAAAATCGTCTCGGCTAATAAATTAGCCCCCTCGAACCATGCAATTCCATATATTTTTAATTTTTTTATCTCCAATACTTTAGGAGAAAACCGGTTGTCCAGTCTTCCCGCGGACACCCTGTATGTATCTTTTTAGCTAATCTATACATTAAAGCCTGGATTAATGCACCTATTTCAGTAAAAGCACCGTTTCAAGATTTAAAATTCCTTCAAAATTTGCATTCGTATTCTACAATTGACGAAAATATTAGTAGATTAACAATACGCAAATTTTGCGGTCATTTATGGTATCTTGCACCGGAGAATGTGGCATTATCCTTTTCCGATGACATAATACCTTTAGACATAAAAAAGCGTATGATTGTGGCTCTAAAAAAAGCGATGCCGAAAGATTCGGTAAGGAAGTTTCAATACTTGCGGAAAACGTAAAACATTATGTAGAAATAAATATTGATAGCTGCATTTCCATAGAAACTAAAAATATTTTTAATAGGTACGATATAACGACAGACTTTTTAGAAAAGGACCCTTCATTGTGGGCAAACGACATATCATATCAGAAAGGTTTACAAATTGCAACTCATTTAAAAGTGGTGAATGATACCGCTGAACGTGGTGTCAAACTTATATCAGAAGACAATAATCTACTGACCAAAAACGAAGAAGAAAAACAATATATTTTACAAATCAGTAAAGACTATGGGAGACATTACCCAAATGTGAAAAAATGTACCTTAACACAGAATATATAATGAAAAATACATACAATTTAATAATACGCTAATTTATTACCTTCTATCTATAATATATCACTTAAATTTCAATAGAGAGTATTTTGTTTATAACCATGTAAAAAAAATTCATTCCCAAGTACTAATACTATAAATATTATTACAAAAACAAATAATAAACCTTTTGTGCATCGAAAAAGAACTATAATTTGACTCGCACAACCACCCGACTGCGTACAGTAGCTTATACTGTTCAAGAAATTATCATTCGGACGCCATCTCTCAGGCCCACCGCTAATTAAGCAGTGGCAACGGCCTGCTTGCCCGTGTGGAGCAGCGATCACGGCCCCTTCCACCGACTCGCGATCTATGGAAGGGGAAGGATCTTGCTTCCAGGGAATCGACCGCGATTTCCTGGATCTGTCTCTCTGTTCGCGACCTAGTTATTGTTAACACGTGCTTGCTTACGCTACGCTCTTCTTCGGCTTCCGCTTTATTTGCTAAACTACTCTTTTGCTGAGTCGTGTGCTTTATGCTTATCTGCTGCGTGCTTTCGCTTGCTAGTTACTATTAGCGCTGAAAATAACTGCTTAACAAGGCTTTAAAATCTCTGCAATTGTGGTGTAAATAACTGCGTCTTTATTCGTGACCTTTGTACATATATTTGATTTATAACAGTAATTGTGATTCGTGAGAGTTCAAAGTTAATCGTTTAGTGTTCCCCGAATAAAATTCTAGTTTCCTCGCTCTATCGCGTCGATCCTTTAGTACGCTTTATAACATATTTGGTCCTTCAAGCCGGATCGGTGCCTTCGGAAGTTACAGATTCTAGAACGTTCGGGAGTGTTTACCAGTGACCGCGTAACCGCCATCCGTAACCTTTCTACCTGCGAACAATGGAACGATTGTTCGAAAGCCGAAACGACCTTCCTGGTAGGATCGCGCGTGCCTACGAGAATTTAAAAAAGTTAGGCGCTGCCAAAATTACTCTTGGAGCTGTCGAATCGCGTATGGGGATGCTGCGAAAGAATTGGGAGAAATTTGACCAACAACATGATCAGTTACTGGACCTGGTCTCGTCAGGGCAGAGAGAGGTGCCGTACTTTCAGGAGCACCGCTATGAGGTGACCGAGGAGCTGTTTCTCGTCCAAGAAGCGCTATTCGTCGATAAACTACAAACACTCGCTATCGACCACAATGAGTCGGGTGCGTCGAGCGGTTCCACGTCAGCTACCGATCACTCCAGGGCCTCCTTGCCTCGGCTACCGCTGCCAGAGTTCAAAGGCAGTTACGAATCCTGGCCGGAGTTCCGTGATCTTTTCCGATCCCTCGTCATACGCGACGGGACACTTACCGACGTGGAGCGTCTTCACTACCTCCGTGGTTGCTTAAAGGGCGACGCTCTCCTCGCTCTCCGGAATCTGCCTGTGCGAGCTGCGACTTTTGCCCGCGCTTGGGACCTACTGCAAGATCATTATGACAATGAGATGTTGCTGATACAGGCGCAAATGGCCACGATATTCGGGCTACCGACCCTCACTCGTGAATCAATTACGGACCTCAAAACGCTTTATTTTACCGTCTGCGATTGTGTCGAAGCCCTAGCTGCCATGGAGCGCCCGTTCGATGCGACGGGGGATTGGCTGGTATACTGGGTGGTTAAAAATCTGGATCGGCAGTCACGACGGAAATGGGAAACCCAACTCGG
This sequence comes from Andrena bucephala, assembly GCA_947577245.1. NCBI lineage: Eukaryota > Metazoa > Arthropoda > Insecta > Hymenoptera > Andrenidae > Andrena > Andrena bucephala. The sequence goes on along the minus strand of OX387716.1, from coordinate 51,429,668 downwards.
AGCCCAGACTACCCCTCCGACTTTTGATGATCTCCGATCGTTTATAAAGACCCGCATCACCACCATCGGAGCTCTGGAGGGGGGCAAAGCTAAAGGCCAGCCTGAAGGGCGCACAGCTAAACTTACTGGGACCCTGAAGTCAGCCAAGGTGTTACAAGTTACCCAGACCAACCGCTCGTCGGAAAAGTGCGGATTGTGTGGAGCCAACCACTTCGTGCTCTACTGCAGCACCTATAAATCAAAAAGTGCGCGTGAACGTCACGAAGCACTGACGGCCGCAAATCTCTGCTATAATTGCCTCAGCCGCCATCAAGTTAAAGATTGCAACTCCGAGAAACGATGCCAGCAGTATAACGGAAAGCACCACACTACAATTCATGAGGACAGTGCGATGTCAGGTGTCACCAAAGAGGCTACTACCAATACCTCCAACTGTGTGTCGAGCTCCTTACCTGTCGTGCTTCTAGCCACTGCACGTGTGAGAGTGTTGCAACCAGACGGAGGCTCAAGAATCGTGCGTGCTCTCATCGATCAAGGCAGCGAGGTGTCGCTTCTCACCGAGGCACTGGCACAGCAGCTTCGCCTCCCTAGGAGACCTGCAAATGTATAGAGAGCTTTAATGTATACACTTTATTTTCACTGGTTTTTAAGATATTGCGCTTGCAAATTTACTGATTTTCACTGGAAGAAAACTGTCTGGTATAGCACGGACCGGGGTCGGTCTTACTGGATCCACGGGTGGCACTGCCTTTTGAAATAGATACCTACCTGCCAAAGGTCTACGCCAGGCCCAAAGGCTGGACAATTTTTTTCCGTCAGAAATGCTACTTAGGTAGGTACATCTGCGGTATGTTTATTTCGCACTTGCTTCTACGCTCGGATGGCCGGTTCTTTTGGGAGGGATGCAAGTTCGATTGGTTAGGTTAGGAGGAGTGAAAGCTGCTAGACTAAATTTCAATCATAGGGAGCAGATTGTAACAGAACCATTCGGATTTGCATTCCTCACAAACGGCTGCTCTCTTGAAGAGGCCCTCTTCACAGCAATGCCCACCTTCTCTCGCACGGAATACGTTAACGCTTGCTTCTGTTCTGATATTGAAGCTCGTGTTTATACTCGAGAGGACCACGCGTCGACAGCGGGCTACCCCTTTTCTTCCTGTGTCTCTCCACGAGCCGTGCTGACGGTGGATTGTAGGAGCGTAGATATCTGGATGCCAGTTATTGAATTCAGGAGACGATGGAAACATTTTATTACAAAACACACATGTACTATAATTAAAGTAAATCGTATTCCTCTCGGGAAGGAGTACTGATAATGATCGAACTTGCGCCCCACTTCGCGCAGACCAATTACACGGAGGGTAGTCGGGTCACACACTGCCCAAATGATACAGGGTAATTCTGGAGCAACGCCCGTCAAGGAGATGCGCTGGCACCCCGTGGCGAGGACAGACCTTCGCTGTGCCTCACCCGATTTTTATGGCTTTTTTCCGGAAAAAGGTACGAATCCTGGGTCGAACGTAGCGAATTGAAGTCGACCCTCCGCAGTCGAGGGTGAATTATCCATTACAGCGTATTAAGAAACCCTTTTCTTCATCGTATCGAAAGGGAAGTGACGCCAATGGATTCCTTATGTTTTTCTTACGAAAATCATACCAAATGTCATGGTCATTGGTCTGCGCGAAGTGGGGCGCAAGTTCGATCATTATCAGTACTCCTTCCCGAGAGGAATACGATTTACTTTAATTATAGTACATGTGTGTTTTGTAATAAAATGTTTCCATCGTCTCCTGAATTCAATAACTGGCATCCAGATATCTACGCTCCTACAATCCACCGTCAGCACGGCTCGTGGAGAGACACAGGAAGAAAAGGGGTAGCCCGCTGTCGACGCGTGGTCCTCTCGAGTATAAACACGAGCTTCAATATCAGAACAAAAGCAAGCGTTAACGTATTCCGTGCGAGAGAAGGTGGGCATTGCTGTGAAGAGGGCCTCTTCAAGAGAGCAGCCGTTTGTGAGGAATGCAAATCCGAATGGTTCTGATACAATCTGCTCCCTATGATTGAAATTTAGTCTAGCAGCTTTCACTCCTCCTAACCTAACCAATCGAACTTGCATCCCTCCCAAAAGAACCGGCCATCCGAGCGTAGAAGCAAGTGCGAAATAAAAGTAACGGTGCGCTTCTCGATACCGCAGATGTACCTACCTAAGTAGCATTTCTGACGGAAAAAAATTGTCCAGCCTTTGGGCCTGGCGTAGACCTTTGGCAGGTAGGTATCTATTTCAAAAGGCAGTGCCACCCGTGGAGCCAGTAAGACCGTCCCCGGTCCGTGCTATACCAGACAGTTTTCTTCCAGTGAAAATCAGTAAATTTGCAAGCGCAATATCTTACAAACCAGTGAAAATAAAGTGTATACATTAAAGCTTATTGAATTTGTCTTGGAACGCACTATCAACTCAGGTGTTCAAAAAAAATAGTTCCATTTGAAAAACCGAACTTGACCATCGTATCTTTTAAAATAATAATCGATAAAAAAATTCGTTCGCGCTAATTAATTGGCCCCCTCGAACCATGCTATTCCCTATTTTTTTTATATTTTTATCTCCAATAGTTTAGGAGGAAGCCGGCTGTTTAGCTTTCCCGCGGACACACTGTATGTCTAAAACGCGGGTCGATCTCCTAGGACCGTCGCACAGTGGGTTGAAATCCCAGATACACGGCAAAAATATGAAGGCAATCTTTGATATTTACAAAAATGAGTATTCTACAGTTTTCGAGGTCGCTGATTACGAATCTGAAGTCAAAGTGGCAAAAAACAAAATGGCGGATCCAATATGGCGGACACGTATGCCAAAAAAATATCAGATTTAGTCTAAACTTGGTATTCTAGAGTTTTCGAAGTCGCTGAGTACGAATTTGAAGTCAAATGACAAAAAACAAAATGGCACTAAACAAAGGTTTTCTAAATCCTTATCTTCTAATATATTTAAAACTGTTTCTTGAACAGTCAGGAGACGTTCTACCGTATGGTCGAGTAACGCTTGTAACTTAACGTCTGCTAAGGTTAAAGTTATCTTTATACTCTCACTATTTGGATAGCACTTCATCTTTTCTAACTGCAAGAGTGTGTAGCTTGGAAATCTTTCAGGATCACTCTTTCTGATAAGATTATATTGATGTCTAGATAATTTAGCATCCACCAATAGAGCTAGAGCATCTTCGCAAGACATTTTTCGGGACTGTTCTTCTTTATATTTTTTGTAAGCTTCTCTGTATTCGTGTGCTCGTGTTGGAGTAGAAGTTGTTAATTCATGTACAAGTTTTGATGCCTCTATTTTTCCGGATGCTCTTAGCTTCACTTCTGTCGCATATGATAGTTCCCCAAGGGATGACTGTCGTAAGGTTTCAGTTTTTTGTCGCTTGCTTCTCACAGAGCTATTTTCGAAAGTAACTATTGGGCAACCTCGCTGCTTTGATGAATAAATTTTAAAACACACCGAACTCTTCAACCAATTTTTATTGTTTTTTTTAAATCTATCCTCTAATCTGTTTGCTTGCATCCATTTAGTTTTAAATTGTGATTTAAATTGCGTTATCTTATGGTATAAAGATACTAAACCCTCATCAGGACTCTTAAGAAAGAAAATTGTTCATCTACTTTGCGATTTGGGGCGTTTTTTGAGATATTAAAAAGTTTTTGTCTCGTTATAACAATATTATTTGCATTCACATCTGAAAATAACAACATATAAATATATAAATCTTTCAATTAATTGCGTTTGCAAAAAAAAATTTTTCATGAACTCGGAACATTTTTGAATAAATTGAAATTTTAGGGATTGGAGCAAAAACGAGCAAAATCTGAAAGTTAATCTCAGTTGTTTGATAATCAGAGATGATAACTGTGGAAACAACAATGCTTGATCGGACTTGGAAGTTAACTAACAACTTCTACTCCAACACGAGCAAACGAATACAGAGAAGCTTACAAAAAATATAAAGAAGGACAGTCCCGAAAAATGTCTTGCGAAGATGCTCTAGCTCTATTGGTGGATGCTAAATTATCTAGACATCAATATAATCTTATCAGAAAGAGTGATCCTGAAAGATTTCCAAGCTACACACTCTTGCAGTTAGAAAAGATGAAGTGCTATCCAAATAGTGAGAGTATAAAGATAACTTCAACCTCAGCAGACGTTAAGTTACAAGCGTTACTCGACCATACGGCAGAACGTCTCCTGACTGTTCAAGAAACAGTTTTAAATATATTAGAAGATAAGGATTTAGAAAACCTTTGTTTAGTGCCATTTTGTTTTTTGTCATTTGACTTCAAATTCGTACTCAGCGACTTCGAAAACTCTAGAATACCAAGTTTAGACTAAATCTGATATTTTTTTGGCATACGTGTCCGCCATATTGGATCCGCCATTTTGTTTTTTGCCACTTTGACTTCAGATTCGTACTCAGCGACCTCGAAAACCCTAGAACACCAAGTTTGGACCAAATCTGATATTTCTTTGGCATACGTGTCCGCCATATTGGATCCGCCATTTTGTTTTTTGCCACTTTGACTTCAGATTCGTACTCAGCGACCTCGAAAACCGTAGAATACCAAGTTTGGACCAAATCTGATATTTTTTTGGCATACGTGTCCGCCATATTGGATCCGCCATTTTGTTTTTTGCCATTTTTACTTCAGATTCATAATCAGCGACCTCGAGAACCGTAGAATACTCATTTTTGTAAATATCATAGATTGCCTTCATATTTTTGCCGTGTTTCTGGATTTCAACCCACTGTGCGTCGTACTACCTGCCTCACCACGGTGTCCTGAAGGAGAGCAGCACGACCACCAGACTACGGGTGATTTTCAATGGGTCTTACGCAACCACGACGGGACAATCGTTAAATGACGCACTGATGGTGGGGCCGAATCTACTGCCCAGCTTACAGCAGCTGCTTCTCCGCTGGCGGGTCCATAGCGTCTGCCTCACTGCAGACATAGAGAAGATGTATCGGCAGATTCTTCTCCACCCGGACGATCGCTGCCATCAACGGGTCCTATGGAGAGAGACTGAAGACAGTGAAATAAGTGACTATGAGTTGAATACTGTCACCTATGGACCATTTATTTAGCAATTGTTCTTAACAAATGCAATTTTATAGTTGAAGGCACCTTTTTAAAAATTTGGAAGAAATAGGAGGATAAAGCCCTGTTGTTCCTCTTTACGGACACGTTTCGAAAGGCGTGGACGTTTTAAAATTGACCAAATGAAAATTAATTGAATGTAACGCTGCGTCAAATCACACCGGCTCGACTGGCTGAGCCGTGCGGTACTCGCAGCGGCCAATCGGCTATATCTGCTATTCTTATACAGCTGCCCGGTCTCTATCCCTCTACCGCTCCGAAACAGAGACGCCCGGACGCTGCCCGGTCTCCTTCGGTGACGGTGACGGTGACGGTGATGATGATAATAATTTAATTTATTGCCCACATTTGTGTTACAATTTAACGATCATATACTCTTTCCATTTCATTCCCGTGATTGTGTCAGTGTAAGTCCTACCGTTCTAATGTATCCTGCTGTGTCTTAACAATTTCTTCTCTTTTACAAGTGTTTCCTAATCTATTTTATGTTGCATAATCTTCTTTTATCACTTTCTTCCCATCTCTTCCTTCTCCCTATTATCTCCTGTAGAATAGCCAAGTTTTTCCCTTCTCCTCTAATTACCTCTTTCCAATTCCTGCACTCTCTCCACTTACTTCACATGCTTCAATCACGTGTTTCACTGTTTCTTCCTCTTTCTTACAAAGCCTACATATCCTTTCTTCTTTCGTTAGCCAATATTTGCATGCCCTTGTTTCACTACCCTGTATGAGTTCACACTTCTTCCTACCCTTTCTAATTCTCCTCTGCTTTTTTCTTTTTCTCCCATAAGTATTTCGGCTTATCTCCTGGTTTCCTTGTCACCTCTCTGAATTCTCTTAGGAATTTTGACTCTTTTATTTTCATCTCTCTTTCTTGTTCTTGGATGTCTTTACTTATCTGCTCTATTTTGGTCCACACTTCTTCCCCATTTAATCTTCTTCTTTTCCATTCTTCATTTGACCATCCTATCCCTTCCACGAATTTGATTCTCATTCTTTCCCTTTTCGTTACTGTTTAAGATTCAATTAGTTCATACTGCCGCCACACTCACGTACAGCGCAGCACCTCGCGGACTCAGCTCAGAGCAACAGATCGACGATCCATCCACCAATCAATGGCGTGGATCGTAGGTCAATCACCAATCGGTGACGCCGAGCGACCAACACTCATCCAATCAGCATGTCGTTGGAAACGGTTTCAGTCTGTTGAGACTGTGCGTAACAAATCACACTTTGCCACATCTATCGATCAACCAATCAAATTTTCACACGTTTGTCGATCTACGAGATGGTTCGAGACGACACCGGCAACGAAAATCATCAACCGTTATTATTCTTGTTCACGTCGTGTAAGGAAAAGGATCCTCGTGATTGCAAGTTTCTTTATCGCGTGAATTCTCTACAGCTTTGTTAGCTCAATCTCATTAATTTGCTCAAGTGCTGGTTCATTGCTTAAGACTCGTATTAAAGTCTGATGTGGTGAATTGATTGTGATTTTGTGTTCATTCCATCTCACACGTGGCGGCACATTTCACATTTCTCTGCTCACACAAGTGGCCGTTCAAACAGCAAAATGTTCACACCTTTATACTCGCGCTCACTTTTTGTACAGCAGTATTTTAATTAAAGACAAACGCATTTTTATTTCACAAACTGTGGTGTAGTGCATTGTGTACCGAACATAACCTCGCCTACCTACCAGCGCTCAAAACTTTCAGACTATTTTACAGTTACTTCATTTCCTCTCATTAGTCTTCTCCCACATTCTTATCTTATCGATCTTTCTTCGGAGTTTATTAACCTCTTATCAAAGTTCATTGCCCTTACTATCATTTTAATTGCTATGTCATCTTTTCCTGTTTCTTTTAACAGTCAGTATGTTGGTGTTGATCTCTCCAATTTTATTATCCACCATATGTATTTCGCCTGCAATTTTTCTATTTCCCCATACCTTCTCCATCCCCATATCTCTGTTCCATACGCCACGGTGTTTCTAACTAGCGCATCAAACAGTTTCATTCTTCTCTCAAAGTCATCTCTGAATAATCTTTCTCCAATCCCCCCATACTTTTCCTAGTATCATATTCGCTTTCCCAACTACCTTCTTAATATGGAATTTATCCTCCTTGTTCTCTCTCTCACTGTATAACCTAAATATTCCAGTTCTCTTACTCTTTCCATTTCTTCTTCATTCCAACGGAATCTTTCCTCTTTTCTTCTTCCTCCTGCTTTTCTGCATATCATTATCTTAGACTTTTGCACATTTAACTCCAAGCCTTTCTTCTTTATATATCACTCGAATCTCTTTATCATATTCTTCAGCCCCTGTGCATTATTTACCATTAATACAACATCATCCGCGTATGAAATTGTCCAAATTTTCCTTATACCTATTACGACTCCTCCTTCCTGTTCTTTGCTCATTTCTTTTTTCCAGGTCTGCAAATGCGACATTGAAAAGTGTCGAGCTTAACGGACACCCTTGTCGAACACACTTTCCTGTTAAAAACTTTTTTATCAGTTCCTACTTCACTCTTAAAGTGCATATAGTTCTGTCGTACATTTCCTGTATCCTTATTCTTAGTTGTTCGCCTATTCCTTCTTCTTAAAGTCTTTTTCAAATTTCTTCCCTTTTCAATCTATGAAATGCACCCTTCATATCCGCGAAAAACAGGTATAGCTTCCCTCATTTTTTTGAGGTTTCTATATCTATAGCCGTTTTAACTGCCACTATTGCGTCTACTATTCCTCTCCTTCTCCTGAATCCCTTCTGCGTATCGTTTAATATCCCATTTTCAATTTGTTCTCCTAATCTTCTCCTTAGAATTCCCGCGTATATTTTATAACCCGTGTCCATCAAAGTTATGCCCCTATAATTCTTAACCATTTCCCTTTCTCCTTTTTTTGAACAACGGAATTACTAGTCCCTCTTTCCATTCTTCCGTAAAGTCCCCTTTCTTCCATGTACTGTTTATCACCTTTGTTAGATTATCTATATTTATGAAGATGATTGCAGCCTCGATGTTGAATTAAGATATAATTTAAATGCAGGAATTTAAATTTTAAGTCTGATCGACTTTTAATATCTTACATGATTTGAGTTCAGATCGACTTGAGCCAGATCAGTTTTCTATCTATATTTATCTAATAAATTTTTGTACGAAAGGACTTAATTTATAAATTATTTTTGCTATATTCAATAAAAATTGGAATTTTATATTTATTAAGAATAGGTGTTTACCCTATGATAATTTTTGGTTGGGCTTCAAATTCTAAGTATTCAATATTACGAGCCATTGGGTCAATTTCACAGTCAGTTTTTTATGAAGTAAGTTTATTTTTAACAATATTTTCTGTAATATACGTTTAAGAGATATATATATATATATATAGTGTTGCGAGCACCCCATAGATGAGAATCCATGGCCCGCTAGTGCTCGCGACGGTGACAAGAGGACAGCGAGAAGAAGGTGATCGGATCGATCACCTGTCAAGCTGTCATTGGAGAGTCGTGGAATATACGCGAGCGCGGCCGGACGTGTCGGCCTACGGTATATTGTGCTGTATAACGAAATATAGCAGAGTTGTGCAATGAGTACTCGCGTGTGATTGTTCATTCTATTCCTTTGCGTCGGGGTGGCCTGCGATGGAAACACGATGGAAAATGAATCTAAATAAGTCCCTCGTTCCAAAGCCCTCTTAAATCGAGACCACGTCTCACTCCCCTCTTTACGACTCACTGAGTCCAAGCCATTCTAACCCCTTTCCTATTAAAACACCCAAAATCCATTCGACGAGTTGAGTATCACCATTTACAGTCATAAAAACCCCGGAAGTCTAATTGCGACGAATATTTGGTGTACGTGACATAAATATGTCTATTAATAGACGTACCGTTTATAAAAACCCCGGAAGTCCTACTGCGACTTATTTCTTAAATATGTTGTTACGTCCTGAAGGGACTTTTGTAAATCACCCCGAGCGGTTGGAATGATTTACCGGGTTCGCTGCTCTATCAAGGTGCTAAAGCACGCCTTGACTATACTTACCAAGGAAAGGGAGGATAACAAGGGATTGAATACATCGGTACAATGGGTTTAACGGGAAATCCAAGATGTAAAGTATATTGTTACAAAAATCAGATAATCATACCTAGAGACGGCGCTCCGTCTCGGCTGTCGCTCGCTGGTTTTCGCTGACTTCGCACGGCACGCTTGCCGTCGGTGATTCGCACGCTCGAGGTGTCGGTTGACCGAGCGTAGGTCGCGGTTGCTCGCTGTGCTCTATCGTAGCACACGGAAGTCGGTCACGTCGCTGTTCGCGGTCTCTAATCGTCTGTTCTACGCGTTCCTACGTCGATCACGAGTGACGCGCAAGGGCTCTCCCGGCTAGGCCGTTCACGGTGTGTCGGATGGAGTTACCCTTTCACGAATTACTTTCGGCCGTTCGTATTTCGCGGACTTGACGCGGAGACGCGGTCGCGGTATCTGGACGGCTCTCTGGCTCGTCGTGACTTCCTAATTCGAGCTCCCGCAATAGACTGAATTTCCGAAGTACCGCGATCGAGGTTCAAGCCTCGCACTCCCTATCTCGAGGACGGGGGAAATCGCCCCGTCAGGCGCTATCCTTCGCAACTTCCATTGCTCCATCCTCTGGAATCTAGGGCCCGGACCATCGGTGGTCACGTTGTGCCCACGCGACGGATTCCGCGTTCGCGACCTACTAACCCGCGTGTTGCGATTCCGCTGAATCGCTGATGGCGAAATGGAAGGCGACGCGGGGACAGCAAGCACGGAATGGACCTGAAGGGCCCATGTAACAATGTCAAGGTCACTACCGCGCGTACCCCCTGCAACACTCCTGTAAACCATATAAATACGAAGGTTCGTGAGGCCACTAGCTTCTTTCTTCGACAGAAATCATTCTAGACAGAACTCTTAAGAAGTATATATATTTAAAAGTGTTAATATCAAACTCAGTGCTCTACGGCAACTACCGTAAGCCATTATTATTACCTATTATTATTGTGCATATCATCTCCATACCATTTATTATTATTGTCTATCTACGCTTATTGCATACATATTATTCTTGTCTATCAACGCTTATCACGTACATATATAATTTTGTATTACTAACGTTTATCACTTTCATATTCTCTCGTTAACGCTTATTTTGTTTATATATCTTTGTCTCATAACCGCTTACTGCGATCATATTTCTTTATATTATTAACGATCATTATAAAAGTATTTCATTCTATGATTTATATATTGTACCTCATGTCCATACCTATATTATAAATGTCATAATTCATATTATAAATGTTATGTGCCAATGCTCAAAGTCCCACGCATTATTATAATCTAACGCTATAAACGCTTCAGCAAAGTTAATAAACCGCTTTGTTTTAACCACGCTTCGAATTATTTGTGTTCACCCATTGGTTACGAAAGATCTAAAATCCAAACAAACAAGTTAGTGAAACAGCTGATTCTGGTTCGCGAACGCGAGAGCAGTTACCGTGTTTACTAACATACTTTTGCATGGCCTGTGTACAGCCGCACGTCTAGACGAATTTCTCAGAAATATTACGTGTAACTTTTTACATTTATGCAACGGTAAGTACAATTAGTGAAACCAAAACAAAGTGCTTTAACGGGTGTCACCACAGGGATCATAACTATTTAAACTTTCCTTGGTCGTTCAGTGCTACGAATCTGGCATTCGTGCCTGCATCCCTTCGAACATTCAATGCCACGAATCTGGCATTCGCGCCTGCATCCCTTCAAACATTCAGTGCCACGAATCCTGCATTCGCGCCTGAATTCCTACTTTCCGCAGTGCCACGAATCGGGCATTCGCGCCTGCATCCTACTCTCCGCAGTGCCACGAATCTGGCATTCGCGCCTGCATTCCCTCAAACATTCAGTGCCACGAATCCTGCATTCGCGCCTGAATTCCTACTTTCCGCAGTGCCACGAATCTGACATTCGCGCCTGCCTTCCCTAATTACCCTCAGTGCCACGAATCGGGTATTCGCGCCTGAGTTCCCTCAAATATTACCCCATCTACCGTCAAGGACCCAGTTCCTGATCAGTACCCAATTCCTGATCAGTTTAGAATATAAATACCAAATAATAAGCTTATTACGATACAAATTTATTCCCAAAAATTACTAAATAATTATGAAGTATTTTGAAATTTATACGCAAAATTTGATGCCTCATATTAAAATGTGTTTTGATAAAAAAAATATCAAAGTAAGACGCTTGTAGCTACACCTGGTTTGACGCCATTTTACTGTTGTTCAGTATAAGAGAGCACGTCGTGAATTTCAGTTCTTTTCTGTGATACTTTTGAAAATTCTTAGGTAATATATACTTAGTTAACTTCTTTGATACTTTAATAATATTAAATAACTAAATTTTAATGCAAAAAAGTGGTGATTAGTTATTGGGTACATTTTTTATATGCTTCCGCAATTCCTGATCACCTGATCAGCAAATAGGTTATTGAAGCAAGAATTTTGAAAACCGAAAATTTAATTATACAGTTGAAATTTATTAGCCAATTTTTTGTTATTTTCCAAATAATATGTAATACTCTAAATTGAGTAATTTCTAATCAGGGTTTTGTGTTAAAAAATAAAGGGTATGTTTATTAAATCATCCAAGACATTTAGGTTAGCAATACGCACATAAATGATCAACTCTTAAAATTTTGCATTGAAAAAATTTCAAATACCAGCTAAAAGATTGTAAAAACTTCGTTTTATAGTATAATTGTAACAAATATAAATGTATTTCTTAGAATAGCTCGTGAGAGGCAGATAATCTAGAATGGCAACGTCGAAGAAGCTAAATAAAAAATATCAGCCTGATGATATGAGGAAGGCCTTAGAAGATATTAAAGAAAACCAAGTGTCTGTGCGAGCAGCGAGCAGGAAATATAATGTGCCATTTTCGACATTATGGTCCAAATATAATGGTAAATACCCCGTTGATGCGAGACCAGGTCCAGCGACAATTTTAACAAGCGAGGAAGAGCAGTTATTAGTCCAGTGGATCTTACATTTAAGTGCCACAAGGTTTTGCGTTGATAAGGAGCAATTACTAAATAGTGTACAAAAATTAGTACGAGATGGTAAAAGGGAAACACCATTCACGGATGGCAGACCATCAAAGCACTGGTATAACGCTTTTGTCAATCGTCATCCAGAGATATGTGTGAGGATGTCGCAAAATATAACAGCAAGAAGAGCTGATTTATCAGAAGAAGCGCTACGTGCTTGGTTCAAAGAGATTGAAGCATATTTAGCTTCAAAAAATCTCTTGGATATAGCACCATCTAGAATTTTTAATTGCGACGAGTCAGCATTTCTACTTAACCCGCAACCAAAGAAGGTTCTCACAGCCAAAAATAAAACAAGTGCTTATACTCGTATTACGACGGAAGAAAAAGAATGTTTAACTGTTCTAATAACGGGAAATGCAGACGGTCAGTTGGCTCCACCAATGATTTTGTACGCGTATGGAAGGATCCCTAGTAGCATTGCAGCTGCTGCACCACCAGGTTGATCCCTGGGTCATTCAAAATCTGGGTGGATGACGCAAGAGAGTTTTTATGAGTACATTACAAGCAACTTTTATCAATGGTGTCTAGACACCAACATACAATTTCCCATTATTTTATATGTTGATGGCCACTTATCACACTTAACAATGGCTTTAAGCGATTTTTGTATTAGCCATCAAATAGAATTAATAGCTCTCTACCCAAATGCCACGCACATAATACAACCAATGGATGTCGCACTTTTTCGACCTTTAAAATTAAATTGGCGTAAAGTTGTGCTTGAATGGAGAATGGAACATAATGGAGTTTCAGTTGATAAAATAAACTTCGCAACTGTACTCAAACGAGCTATTGATATGTTTGAAACTCATAGAATACTTAGTAATGGATTCAGAGCCTGTGGATTATATCCCTTTTCACCTAATGCCATCGACTACTCCAAACTAATCAAGCAGAGCAGCATGAATCTGACAGAAGACGCTGCAGAAACAAACAATGATTCGTCTCATATCCATCTTATAGAAAAAAATATTAATCCGAATACATTGCAACTATTTAACCGAGCTCAACAATCAGGAGTCTGGACCGGAGAGCTCTGTGATAAAAGTCTTTTTTATTTTTGTTTAAGAATTAGTAATCAACAGAATGTACCAAACAATGAGGAAGGACAAGCATCTGCTGGTGATATGGTAGACTAATTTAATCAAAATTTATTTAATAATTCTTATAAGTAGGTATATAGGTAGGAAGTTATTGTGTAGGAATATGATTTTTATATCAATTTCATAACCTCTGATAGGATCTGCAAGGAACATTACGTTTTGAAGAACATTTACTTCAAGGGCACGAAAATAATTCAGAAAAAAAATTAGATTTATCTAATATCTATATAGATCCTATTACCTTAACCGTTAATAATGAAGTATGTAACTCTCCGGTCACTCCGATGCCAGTCGATAAACAGACTGTTTGGGTTATCCATGAAAATGGTATCGAAGAAAATGTCAGTGCGGAGACTGACCATATCGTTAGACAAGAGTGTCTGGAGACATTGATCGGAAACACTGACAATAAGTTACCACTACACATAACAACGGAACAACATTCAATTAATCATAGTGCGTCATTACTTAAAGATCAGTGTTCGAAGGCATCATCTAAAAATATTGAAAACGACTGCCCAAATGTAAAATTAGGTAAGGAGAACATTGGACGTAGGTATCGAAGTGTATAGTGAAAACCAAAATAGTAGTACAAAATCACAGCTGAAAGATAAAAATAATAATTTTCAATCAAATAAAAACAGTAACTATACCTGTCATATTCTTAAAAATATTATTAACGAAACTATAAAAAATAGGGTAACATAACTACATTCTAATTTCAGGAAATGCTCAGAAGATACCATCACCCTTTAAAAGACGCCTCTTTTGGCCCGAAAGAAAATCAGATAATTTAAAAAGAAGAAGAAAAGACAAAATACCAGCTGTAGCTACATCTGAGGAATGGAGAGCATATAACAAAAATCTCTCTGAAAAAAACAAAAAGCTGATGAAGAAAAAGAGTACAAAAAGAATTTAAGATTGGTAAATCAGAAAATTAAAAATGAAAAAGCAGAGGAGAAAAAAAACAGCAGGTTTTAAGAAAGAAGATAACTAAAAAAGATTGACGAACAATGTACCTAGTTATGCAGAAAAATTTGTTTTTTTTTTATTTCAAATGTTATATTTAGTATATTTATATTCTGTTAATAAAGATGCCATAAAAATATGCTATTTTAATGATTTTTTATGCAATTTATACATTTCAATCTATTTGATCAGGAATTGGGTATTGATCTGATCAGGAAATACTCCCAGACATGATTTAGGTGATCAGAAACTGCTCCCTTTGCATTTTTCACTTTCAAAGTTAAATTATAAAATAATTATTATTATGTTTGCATTTTTTTTAATACCAAATTAAAGATTAAACATAGATCTACTGAAATAACGAAACATCTTTTAAATTTGGTTAAGTTTTCCATTTACACGTTTAAAAACCCGCGATGGTTACTCTTAAGTGATCAGGAACTGGGTCCTTGACGGTATGCCACAGCCCTAAAGACCTCACCCGGGACGTGACACCACGCATAATTACATTTCTCGATTTCATAAAGATACCGTTCCGGCGTAACAATAATATTTTGGAATGATGTTAAGTTATAAAAAATTGACAAATGTAGCGTAAAAGAACGAAATATCCAATAAACATTTATTGTCATGTAGCATATTTATAGGTTATATTTTCTGTCCTTTCGAGGAGGGGACCACATAATTGCGACGCGACTTACGAAGAGTAGCACGTTTCATCTTTTTCAAAGTTTTTCAAGGCGTACGTAAAGAAACAAATACGCATGCGCGCATGAACTGCACGCTTCATGCGCTAGAAGTGGGAGAATTCTAGAGAATCCTATGCGCCACCAACGCAATCAATGCACGCATAGACTGAAACGGAACGGTTTTCTCTGCAGTCTATGCGCATAATGCGTGAATTGGAACACAGCCATTAACAAAAAGCACCGACCAATCAGAGCGCGAGCCTTCCGCTGGAGCTCCCGCGCTAGCGTGGCCGCGCGCCGGGCCCGACTGCGACTACGAACAAGCAAGGCGGCATGCACCGAAGGAAATTGCGTAGAATGGCAAATGAAAAAGACGTAACAAAAAAATCGAAACATTTGCAATTGTTTGCTTGCCATTTAAAGTGAACAATGAAAAAAGGATAAATGGATGAAAATCACGTGTAACGTAAAAAGACGAATACA
Source organism: Andrena bucephala (assembly GCA_947577245.1). Classification (NCBI taxonomy): domain Eukaryota; kingdom Metazoa; phylum Arthropoda; class Insecta; order Hymenoptera; family Andrenidae; genus Andrena; species Andrena bucephala. Next base: position 51,414,136 of record OX387716.1, on the reverse strand, counting down.
CAATTGTTTTGTTTTTTTCGAAGAATCGAAAATAATAATTATTTGGAGTGAGAGGATAAGGAACACGTAAATTTCCTTTTATAATAACGTACAAATGAAAAGGTAATGCAATAGGGAACGAGTGAAAAGTGATCGTAGTTCGTTATTGTGATAAAAATCCGTAGTTCAATAACGGCCAACACTGTTGGTTATAATGAATAAATCCGTTTAAAAACTGCGAAGAAAAATTTACATACAGAAATTTGGAGAATTATCGCTGGCAATAAGCCATAGCCTGCGTTAGGCTTAAAAAATAATAGTCGCCAACTATGTAATTAAAACTCACCCTTTCGGAAATTCACCTGCAGCTTGAAAACCTGTGTCACTAGGTCACTGAACTCAGGTAGAACTCGGGTTCTAAACTAACCAATCGGGCCTGCTTATCTCTCCTGTCTAAACACGCGCTCAAATTTCAAAACAAAAGCACGCGTCGACGTATTCCGTGGGAGAGAAGGTGGGCCTTGGGGAGGAGATATTGCTGTCAAGAGGGCCTCTTGAGGACAGTGGCCGTTTGGGAGGGATGCAGGGCAGATTGGTTCGACTAGGGCCAATCGGACTTCAAGCCCACCGTCTCTCGCACGGAATACGTCGACGCGTGCTTTTGTTTTGAAATTCGAGCGCGTGTTTAGACACGAGAGATAAGGGATCCGTCTTTAATTTGAGGGTAGGACGAAGCAGGCGGGACTACGCGCAGTCAGCGGACTACCCTTCTTTTCCTGTGTCTCTCCGCGAGACATATTGATGCTGGATAATACTCTGTAATTTCTAGTTCTCCAAAATTAATCAGGCTGATCGACCAGAGCATTTCGCCAGGGTCGCGGTTTATGACCGTATTGTCCCGCAAGTCGGCGGTAGAAAACGGTTTCCTACAGTTTCGGATAATTTATGACTTAATTGGTTCCGCCTCGTAGCAGACGTGAACTCAGGGTGTCAGAAAGGGGAAACAGGAATGGTATGCATTTTCTTCTTTATAGCAACTCGAAGACTTTCTGCGTCTCTTCCCTTCGGACCCTTTCGAACCGATACACGTGGTGTCTGTTTTCTATCTCGAAGCAATGGGTACATTGGCAGTGGAAGGACGGAGCGCGGGCTTCTGTGAAAGTTTTCGTTGCACTTCTGCAAAACACGTGTGTTCCGAAAATGTGCTGGCTTCTTTTTACCTAAAGCCTCTTGTCCTGGTGGGAGTAAAGTACCCGCGCCTGGTGGCAGTGGAGTACCCGCGCATCGAAACACCGAGCGAGGGAACGATCAGACGTTTGGCGTCTCGATTATACTCGACGGGGTCGATGATGCCGCGAGGCAGCGACGTGGGTAGACCCCGAGCCGCGCGGAGCGTTGCGGTGCAAGAAAACATCCTGCACGCCATCGACGAGGACCCCACTGTCAGCGTGCGCGACTTGAGCCGCCGCCTAGAGTAAGTCACAGTACAAGATAACTGCAACAATTATTAATTAAGGGAAACAAATGTTATCTAATAATGGATGTTTCTGCATTTTCTTCTAGTGCCAGCAGAATGACGGTACCCCGAACTCTGAGGGAGAACATGTTGCACCCGTACCGCTTTGTACGGGTGCAACATTTGCACCCCGGGGATGCCGACCAGCGGGTTGAATATTCAGTGTGGCTGTTGGGAGAAGTGCAGCGGAATCCGTCGTTCTGCAAATACATATTGTGGACGGACGAAGCAATCTTCAAGAGGGAAGGCTGCTTCAATTCCCGCAATTGGCATGTGTGTAGCGTCGAGAATCCGCTAGCGCTTCGGACACGCGCAGCACAAGTCCGTTGGTCAATTAATGTATGGGCGGGCATTTGTGGCGAATTTATCGTTAGGCCGTACATGCTGCCAGACACGATGGACGGTCCAGCGTATACAGTCTTTTTAGAGCATGTTCTGCCGGGTCTTATGGCCCATATTCCAAATGAGGTCCGACAGAACATGTTCTATCAGCAAGACGGGGCTGGACCTCACTTCGCCATAATTGCCCGCGACTACCTTAATGAAACCTTCCAGGACAGGTGGATCAGCCGGGACGGTCCTGTTGCGTGGCCCCCACGGTCACTGGATATGACCCCGCTGGATTTTTCCTTCTGGGGCTACCTGAAGGTAATTTCATTAGTGCTCTTAATTTTTTATAGGTATTCTTTTTTTACTTACGTTTTGTATTTGCTGTACAACAATCATTTCAGGATGAGGTGTACCGTCAGCCAGTGGATTTCCTGGAAGACATAATCGTGCGGATTCATGCTGCGGTAGCAAACATTACGCCAGAAACATTGCGAGCAGTTCAAAGGCAGCTGGTTGTACGTGCGGAGGCGTGCATAGACGCTGAGGGTGGCCACATTGAGCAACTGCTCAATTAACAGTAATCGGCCCCTTTCGGGGCCACCAATTTTTATAACGTAGGAACAACACGTTCCGTGAAAAATAAATTAAGTGATCAGTGTTAGTATCAGTGCAGTGAAGTGAATATTCGGTACATTAACCCGGACGCACTTGACGTTGCGACACTTACCTTCGGGTGGTGTCCTGCGAATACCTGCGATCAGCTGAGCACTGGGCGCTACACTACCATAAATCTTTTCGTCCACCGATGACCAGGATCGGTACAGTGACCCAGTGACACAAAAAAAGGTTTCCGAAAAAGAAGGAAAGGAATGTCCGAATGGGTGAGTTTTATTTAATTTATTGGTGATTATTAGGTGTATAAATAAATTCTTTCCGATTTTAGGGTACAATAACAGTTCGATTTAAAAAATATGGAAAATACCACCGCGATAGAAATTCAGTAGCTTTGTACTGATTATGTAAACCCAGTCGGAAAGAATTTATTCATACACCTAGTATTATTGTTTAAATTTAGTTGGGTTGGCCGTTATTAAACTACGGATTTTTACCTCAATAACGAATTACGATCACATGTCGTACATTTTCTGCTACATTACCTTTTCGTTTATGCGTTATTTGAAAACGAAATGTACGTATTTCTTGTCATCTCGCTTCAAATAATTATTATTTAAGATTCTGCTTTAAAAAAAAAACTGTGTAACGCGGTTTCCTTCGATGCATGTCGAATTGCTTGTTCGTACGTCCGTAGTACATGCGCGGCCGCCAACCGCGTAGCCAACGCTACCGCGGGAGCTCGGGCGGAAGGCGCGCGCTATGATTGGTCGGTGCTTTTTGTTATTATCTCGTTAACGAAACCTCGGAGAGAATTTTCGCAAAGGAAAAAGTTGTTTGCAATCACCCCCTGAATCAGCCCCTTCAAGGAACTCCGACATTTTTGGGACACCCTGTATACCCTTATACCCTTATACAGGCTGTTCCAAAAATGCTGCGGTTCCTTGAAGGGGGTGATTCAGGGGGTGATTGCAAATAACTTTTTCTTTTGCGAAAATTCTCTCCGAGGTTTCGTTAACGAGATAATAACAAAAAGCACCGACCAATTAGAGCGCGAGCCTTCTGCTGGAGCTCCCGCGCTGCGACTACGAACAAGCAAGGCGGCATACACCGAAGGAAATTGCGTAGAATGGCAAATGAAAAAGACGTAACAAAAAAATCCAAACTTTTGCCAAGGTTTGTTTGCCATTTGAAGTGAACAATGAAAAAAGGATAAATGGATGAAAATCACGTATAACGTAAAAAGACGAATACACAGTTGTTTTTTTTTAGCTGAATCGAAAATAATATTTATTTGGAGTGAGAGGATAAGGAACACGTAAATTTCCTTTTTAATAACGTACAATCGAAAAGGTAATGCAACAAGGAACGAGTGAAAATTGATCGTAGTTCGTTATTGTGATAAAAATCCGTAGTTCAATAACGGCCAACCCTGTTGTTGATAATGAATAAATCCGTTTAAAAACTGTGAAGAAAAATTTACGTACGGAAATTTTGAGAATTATCGCTGGAAATAACCTTTAGCCTGCGTTAGGCTTAAAAAATAATAGTCGCCAATTATGTAATTAAAACTCACCCTTTCGGAAATTCACCTGCAGCTTGAAAACCTGTGTCACTAGGTCACTGAACCGATCCTGGTCATCGACAGAAGCGCCGAGTGCACAGCTGATCTCAGGTATACGACACCATCCAAAGTTAACGGGCGCAACGTCAAGTGCGTCCGGGTTACTGCACCGACTATTCACTTCACTGCACGCCTACTAACACTGACCACTTAATTTATTATTCATGGAACATGTTATTCCTACGTTATAAAAAATGGTGGAAATGAATTTTTATTTGGCGTTCGGAGCCGTGGGTATTCTCACACAAATTCTGACGCTGCAGCACTTGCGTCCCCGTTGTTCGGGGGGTACACCCAGAACATCGCGTAATACTCTTGAGCAGAGAACATTTCTGCGACGTGGTTGCTTGCTGACTGACAAGATTTTTTCCTAGCCACTTCTACTACCCCCAAAAAGTTTCTCTCGTTCCATTATGAGTTGAATCCCACCACGCCAAGAGGCTTCAGGTAAAAAGACGCCTGCACATTTTCGAAGCACACGTGCTTCGCAGAAGTGCAACGAACGGACTATCGTGCACTTTTACAAAAGTCCGCGATCCGTCCTTTTACTGCTAATGTCTACCACCCATTGCTTCGAGGTAGGCAACATACACCACGTGTTTCGGTTGGAAAGGGTCTGAAGAGAAGAGAGACAGAAAGTCCTCGAGTTGCTATAAAGAAAAAAATTCTGTTTCCTGTTTCCGATACCCCGAGTTCACGTCTGCTACGAGGCGGAACCAACTAAGCCATAAATTACCCAAAACTGTAGGAAACCGTTGTCTACCGTCGACTAACGAGACAATACGGTCATAAACCGCGAACCTGGCGAAATGGTCGATCAGCCTGATTAATTTTTGGGAACTAGCAATTGACCGTGACGCACTGTTCTCGACCCTCGACTCAAGGAACAATATGGTCATAAACCGCGACCTTCTTTAGACTACGTTGACGATCAACGCAGTTAGTTTTCACGATTGATCAGAAGTAATACGAACCGTGGGAAGTCTGGCAATCGAAAGAATTAAGGTACATGGCCGATCACGGGTGTTTAAAATTTATGACCGGGCCTTCTTACTTCCATCCTCGTGACCCATTCTTAACCTCTCCTGATGGAAAAAGCCCACCACCTTCTCGTGGTTTCCATTGAGCAATGACACTTTTTCAAAAAATAATCAAGATAAGGACAAGCTGGAATTTACACATCTGATTATTACAAAAGCAGTGTCATTGGCCAAGAGTGGGTTAGTAAAATTTTCCTGCAATTCTTCTGTCGACCTGTTATTTGACCGCACTGAAGAAATATGGGGTTGTAGAGGTACGGTCAGGTGACTGTAATCGCACGCGGTTGCTTTACCTGAGACGGGGCGCAGGACTTCTCGATGTCATTGCCGTATTCCGTGCGAGAGAAGGTGGGCTTGAGGTTCGATTGGTCCCAAACTAGCCAATCGGGCCTGCTTATCTCTCGTGTCTAAACACGCGCTCGAATTTCAAAACAAAAGCACGCGTCGACGTATTCCGTGCGATAGAAGGTCGGCTTCAAGTCCGATTGGTCCCAAACTAACCAATCGGGCCTGCTTATCTCTCGTGTCTAAACACGCGCTAGAATTTCAAAACAAAAGCATGCGTCGACGTATTTCGTGCGGGAGAAGGTGGGGCTTGGGGAGGAGATATTGCCTCTTCAGGACAGTGGCGGTTTGGGAGAGATGCAGGGCAGATTGGTTAGATTAGGGCCAATCGGACTTCACGCCCGCCGTCTCTCGCACGGAATACGTCGACATGTGCTTTTGTTTTGAAATTCGAACGCGTGTTTATACTCGAGAGATAAGGGATCCGTCTTTAATTTGAAGGTAGGACGAAGCGGGCGGGACTACGCGCAGTCTCCGCCACGTAGCAGACGCAATCTCAGGGTATCGGAAACAGGAAACAGAATTTTTTTCTTTATAGCAACTCGAGGACATTCTGTTTCTCTTCTCTTCGGACCCTTCCGAACCGAAACACGTGGTGTCTGTTGCCTCCCTCGAAGCAATGGGTGGTACATTGGCAGTAAAAGGATGGAACGCGGACTTTTGTAAAAGTGCACGATAGTCCATTCGTTGCACTTCTGCGAAGCACGTGTGCTTCGAAAATGTGCTGGCTTCTTTTTACCCGAAGCCTCTTGGCCTGGTGGGGATCAACTCATAATAGAACGAGAGAAACTTTTTGGGGGTAGAAGAAGTCGCTTGGAAAAAATCTTGTCAGTCAGCAAGCAATCACGTCGCAGAAATGTTCTCTGCTCAAGAGTATTACGCGATGTTCTGGGTGTACCCTCCGAACAACGGGGACGCAAGTGCTGCAGCGTGAGGATTTGTGCGAGAATACCCACGGCTCCGAACGCCAAGTAAAAATTCATTTCCACTATTTTTTATACCGTAGGAACAACACGTTCCATGAATAATAAATTAAGTGGTCAGTGTTAGGAGGCGTGCAGTGAAGGGAATATTCGGTGCATTAACCCGTACGCACTTGACGTTGCGACCCTTAACTTTGGATGGTGTCGTGTACCTGAGATCAGCTGTGCACTCGGCGTGTCTGTCGATGACCAGGATCGGTTCAGTGACCTAGTGACACAGGTTTTCAAGCTGCAGGTGAATTTCCGAAAGGGTGAGTTTTAATTACATAGTTGGCGACTATTATTTTTTAAGCCTAACGCAGGCTATGGCTTATTGCCAGCGATAATTCTCCAAATTTCTGTATGTAAATTTTTCTTCGCAGTTTTTAAACGGATTTATTCATTATAACCAACAGTGTTGGCCGTTATTGAACTACGGATTTTTATCACAATAACGAACTACGATCACTTTTCACTCGTTCCCTATTGCATTACCTTTTCATTTGTACGTTATTATAAAAGGAAATTTACGTGTTCCTTATCCTCTCACTCCAAATAATTATTATTTTCGATTCTTCGAAAAAAACAAAACAATTGTGTATTCGTCTTTTTACGTTACACGTGATTTTCATCCATTTATCCTTTTTTCATTGTTCACTTTAAATGGCAAGTTCACTTAAATGGCACTTTTAATGGCATTCTCTCCCACGGAATACGTCGACGCGTGCTTTTGTTTTGAAATTTGAGCGCGTGTTTAGACAGGAGAGATAAGCAGGCCCGATTGGTTAGTTTAGAACCAATCGAACTTTAAGCCTACCTTCTCTCGCACGGAATACGCCAACGCATCTTGTCACTGAATTGAGGGATAATCCGGGACATGGAACTTTGACCTTTACCGTTTCACTTCGAGGTCTGTTTTTATAATAATCAGATTTGTAAGTTCCAGCTTGTCCTTATCTTGATTATTTGTTGAAAAAGTGTCATTGCTCAATGGAAATCACCTCGAGTTTTCGCAATTCAACTGCTATTAAATTTTCCGAAAAAACACTTCTACTGTGGAAATTCGGTTTCGCGATCATTGTCTCCGCGCCATATCGCCCATCCCAATGCGTCAAATGTTTTACATCAACATGATTTCGTACATTTTCCATAGTTTTACCGAATACCGCGTTGTTCATCAATTTGTACAAAGTCAAAGTTGTTTGTCGCGCTTGTTCTAAACCGTGTGTTGAGTTCGATTTAATCGCGGAGCCAGGGAGATTGAGCGAATTGTAACACGCGGTGTATCTTTGTAATACGAAGACCATGACGCATGCACAGCTGTTGGTTGCGATAATGGATAATGTAACGCTGCTTATCGTATACCGTCGCGAGTAACTTGTCTTGTCTGCTGCCAGGTGGTTTGGCACGCGTCGGGCAGAACGGTAGATCGATATGAGCGTTGTGCAGACATTGCAGATATTCCAGAGCTACCTCGAGAATGTATCCCATGGGCGAATCGACATCGATTGTAGACACGTCAAAATTTGCGGCATCTTCGACCCATTGAAATTTTGCATATGGCACGGCCTGGCACATTGCCCATCCATACAAATTGTTCACGTCAAAGTACATCAAGTACGATGACTCTTCCGATGCGTCGTAAGATGGCATGTACTCGTTATTGGCATGTGCGTTAGGCCGTCCCGAAAAAAATGAAAATGATTGTAGCGTTAGAGCTTTGTGCGGGAAAGTTGTGTCCTGGGATGCATAACAACTGTGGAAAATTTGAACCCTGTGAGTTAATATCTTCTGTTCCGGCAAGAGCCTTGAAATTTCGAAATTTTAGTAAAAACTATACAAATGGCCTTGCAGCCTATCGCCCACCTTATGCCATTAGAATGACTCAGAAGAACTCACCACGTGATGGTGGCTGCATGTAGAGTTCCTCCCTAACCCACCCTAACCTTGTGGACTAGAAGGCGAAATTTATTAAAAATATCCTAATCGCGAAACCAGACTCGAAGATGGGTTTATAGACTTGATGAAGTGTAAACATGAGATTTGTACTGAAAGGCGGGCATACGACTGCACAAGTCAAGGGTGGCCCGAATGAAGCCATCCCTTGCGTCGACTTCAATTACTTTGCTAGATGCCTCTCTCACGAGCTTCACTATACGCTCCATAGCCTAAGTGTGGCAAGGGTATGCCTCGAAGTCCCATTATTTTGGGATCTCTTCCTCCTCAAGCATTTTTTTTTCTGGGAGATGGTTTCAACAGAGTCCAGTATAGGCGGTAAAGTTATTGGACATCTGTCCCAAATAATCAAGTCGGCATAATCGGTATCATCAAAATTCAACGAAGCTGAAGAACATTTTCGGATTTCTACAGACTTTTGCTTCCCACGTTCTGCCAGCACTTTACACACATCAAGTTCTCTGATATCTGTCATCGACAGTTGTCTGTGTCATCAGTTAACATAGACAAAAGTACGTTTTCTGATAAGGCGAAGTTTTCATTATTTGAAATTACCTTATCAATGATTGACCTGTATTTCTTGGTTAAATAACGTGAGGATTGTTTTAATATAATATAATATAATATAATATAATATAATATAGTATAATATAATATGACATAATATAATATAATATATTTGACTATGTTAACTGATGACAGAGACAACATAAAAACACTTGTTGTGCGTAGCGTGCTGGCAGAACCTCAAAAACTAAAGTCGGTAGAAATCAGAAAATGTTCTTCAGCTTCCTTGAATTTTGATGCTACCGATTATTACGAATTGATCAATTGGGGGCGAATGTCCAATAACTTCATCATCTATACTTGACTCTGTTGAAATCATCTCCCTGAAAAAGATGCTGTAGCAGGGAGAGATCCCCAAATCATGGAACTTCGAGGCATACCCTTGCCACATTTAGGCTATGGAGCGTATGGTAAAGTTCGTAACAGATGCATCCAGCAAAGTAATTGCAGTCGACGCAAGGGATGGCTTCATTCGGGCCACACTTGACTCCTGCAGTCATATGCCCGCCTTTCAGTAGAAATCTCATGTTTACACTTCATCAAGTCTATAAACCCATCTTCGAGTCTCCTTTTGCGATTAGGATATTTGTAAGAAATTTCGCCTTCTAGTCCACAAGGTTGCGTGGTTACGGTGAGCTAGGGAAGAACTCCACATGCAGCCACCGGCACGTGGTGAGTTCTTCTGAGTCATTCTGTTCTCATAGGGTGGGCGACATGCTGCAAGGCCATTTTTATACTTTTTACTCAAATTTCGAAATTTCAAGGCTCTTGCCGGAACAGAAGATATTAACTCACAGGGTTGAAATTTTCCACAGTTGTTATTCATCCCATGACACAACTTTCCCGCACTAAGGTATAACGCTACAATCATTTCAATTTTTTTCGGGACGGCCTAATGTGCGTATCTTCCGGAACATTGACTTTAACCCCCACGTATACCGCGTTCGATAAACATGACCATATCGATGTCGGTGAGCAATTCAAATGTAATTTTGTTGTGGTTTAGCATGGCATCCCACGTGAAACCAGGTAAAGTATTATAATGTGCTGAATTTAATCCATAACTCTTGATGCAACTTTCGCGAAAATTTTCAAAAATATCTGCCAATAACAAGACATCTGTTTTCAAATATAAGTCAAATATAAGTTTTAATGCTGAAACGCTGCCAGACAGTCTCAGCGTGCGCGTAATCGCTCTCGGATACAGTCTCACCCGTTAACGAACTGTAGAATGATTCGCGTGACGGTAAGCATGGATCCCGCAAGTAGGCATTATAGGCCGGTTCTAAATCAAGTGCAGGTGAGGGGGTGAAGCGGGGCGAGGGGAACCACAGCGGGGGAGAGGGGGAGGCGGGTGGGGGGTACCGTGACTCTTGGGGGTGAGGGGGAGGCGGGTGGGGGGTACCGTGACTCTTGGAGGTGGGGACCGCGACCCTGGATCACTGGAGGGGGAATGGGCCTTGAGAGCAGGAGGTGTGGGTACCTCGATGACACGTCACGCGTTGTAGGAAGCGATCCGCAACCCTCTTAACGCCCCAAGGTCAGATCGCACCCCGATATCTGCGACGTTTGAATCTGGTGTACGAGAGAGAGGTACGATATTTTTTGTATGTCTCTCTCTCTCTCGCTCTCTAGGACCATAGTCAAAACATACGGCGGCACGACGCGTAGGAGATGTAAGTCGAAACCTGCATTTTCGTATCTCGCAATCCGGTAATAATACGCAGACGATATCAGTGACCTTCCGATCGGGTGTATGAGAGAGAGGTACGATATTTTGTATGTCTCTCTCGCTCTCTAGGACTATCAAACATACGGCGACACGACGCGTAGAAGATGCACGTCGAAACCTGCATTTTCGTATCGCGTAATCCGATAATAATGCGCAGAGGGGTACGATATTTTGTATGTTTCTCTCTCGCTCTCTAGGATCATAGTCAAAACATACGGATATCGAAGGTCACTTTCCGAGAATAATGCGCAGCATCGGTGCGCGCTATCTCGAGACCGCGAAAATTCAAAGCAAACCGACGCGCTTCTGTTCGCGATATTTTTATAAGGTAAACTTTCGAGAATAAGGAGTAGGGATATTTTACACGCACGCACGCACGCACCCCCACACACGCACACACTAAGTGAAAAACGTGTTTAACGTTCAAATCATTATCATTAAGCTGCACGCTCTTGCAAACGATCCCGGAATATCGAGACTGGATAGAGAGGTGCACTGAATGTATACGAACAACCATAGAGTTTCGACGAAAATACTTGCTACTAGGAGATAGCAAACGTCGTAGGCTACTATTGATTATCAAGCGACTCAAGTTATTACAGATTGCTGCGCGACAGAAAGCGCTAGATGTAGATACAGAGCGTGCGCTGCGAAACGAGTTATTGATTTCATCATCGGACGAGGAGATTTGTGGAAATGAGTTAATTGTAACGTCATCTGAGGATGTTAAGCTTCATGCGGAAACACTGGTGATAGAAACGCTTAAGATTCGTGGAACCCTGGGAATTCAATCACTTTGCGAGGCCGCGTGGACCAGTATTTTTAACTACGGAGTTGAATTTTTTACACGCGATCAACGTAATATGATGTATCATATAGCGCGATCCAGCAGTGCTTGTGAGTGTACTGTGTTATGTATTGTGGCTGACAAGGAGAAATGGCGACGGAGAGAGAGAGATACATTACCGCAATAGTATCTACACCCTTTATGCTCTTACGCGATATTGAGAACAACTTGACGGAAGTGTTAGAGGGATTGTACCCTACAGCGGTAATGCCTGTAGATGTGTTTCTAGCCAATGAATTACAGTGTTATGTTCGCGATTGTCCGAGACGAGTTGAATGGGGCGTTGAACAAATAAAATGTGATACTCGTGAACGTAAGAGACTAGTTCACTGGTTAATCATCAAGAAGCTGGTAATGTTAGCGATACGTATGCGATATCCTGACGTGAATTTACCTACGTGGCGACAACGTGTTACGGAACGACATAGAGTCCGGTATATTCAGTGACTTTGGGAAAGAAAAAAAAAATCATGGAAACTTTCAAGAATGCGTTTGTGACGCTGTCTCGGATGCCCGAACTTTTGAGAACCGTCGCGGAATTTCACGATTGGATTGACAGGTGCGACGAGACGATACGTTACATGATCGCGTATCAACGAGGCGAACGCGTGCCGGTGTGGGAGTAGCAATGGTGTCGTTGCTCGCGCGAACGTAAAAATTGCGCGCGATAGTGCGAGGACGATTATCGCGAGTAGGGTGTGGACTCGCCGTTCGAGCGACGTTACTCAAGGTCGTGTGGGAGGAAATGGAAACCGCGTTCGAGAAGCGTTTGTTGGCCGGGGCCGTGATAAACGCGGGGGCCGTCGATCCGCGCAAATTCTTCGAGAATGCCCGTCGAACAGTGATTTCATGCGTTACGAACGCTATTACGGAGCACCGCAGCGTTTCAGTGAACACTGTGCTAAACGTTGAATTCATGTTGCGGGACGTGACTGACGAAAAGAGTTTCGCGACACGTAATCACGTACTTTTTATGGCATCGAATGTTCGCGAGTGATACGCGACGCATGTGGTAGCTCCGACGTTGATCGCGATAGAGGAGTTTCAGGAGCGCGAGAGTCTCTGGAACTAGTATAGCTAAGGGGATTCCAACCCAGGTCCTCTGAGGGGAGCGCGGGGGCGGGGGGGGGAGTGAGGGCGCGCGGGGCCAGCGGGGAGCGGAAGACAGGTTGCGCGCGCACGAGCCGCGTAGTGAGGGAAGCCACAATCGTGGAGGGGATCAGTCCGGGCCGAGCCGCCGCGGAGACCTCTCCAAACCTGGCCCACCCCCGAAAACTTTTTCAGATGAAGAGCACCACCCCCGAAAAATCTCTCCAAACCTGGCCCACACCCGAAAACTTTTTTAGAGGGAGGGAATGACCTTGGCCCACCCCCAAAATATTTTTTCTAAACCAATATGTGATGGAATTTTCCCCCCAACACAGAGAAATAATAATTTATTTTTATCGGATGATGTCGGGAAAGATCGGCGTTTTTTTACAAATCACGTATTTGGAGGAGGGAAAGAGAAAGCATTACTTTAAAAGCTAAATTCGAGAGTGGGAAAGAGACGCCACTATATAGTGGTACAATCACATTTTATTCTAAAGCTTACAAGTTTTCAAAGCGTTCCGATTTAGCGTCGTAGCGAATCGCGCGATCGTGTGTAATTTGAATCCTGTGGAGCAGCCGTGCAGGGTGACGTCATTTGGCAGCACGAAGAACGAAATAGAATTATGCGACGTCGGCAGAAATGCTGAATCTTAGAATTATGCGATGAAAGGAGGAGGAGGAAAACGGGCAAATAAAATGTAGAAATAATACGTTTTAAGGAGTAGGCGTGGTGGGGGCGTCCGTATCACAGTTTCTTCTCCTTCGATGATTTCATACTAATTATTCAAGCTTATAGTGCACTTTGATGGTTCGCACCGCGAATCGTCTTTGACTCTTCTGCGACACATATGCATCTTGAATTTAGCGCGTACGCTATTTGAATCTGCCGCGCGCACCATTTGAATTTATCGCGCACTATTCATATTAATGTTTGTGCTGTAACACAACCATGATCATCACAATCATTGATACAATATACTCTTGCACATTGGTGTGTGTACGTGTACGTGTATCTGTATAAAAGCGACGTTGGTCAGACCTGTGAACTCCATTACACCACGTTCGCTCGAGTGCTAACGAGTATCGTTCGCGTCAATTTCTTCATCGATCAGTATAATCGTACATAGTGCATATCAAAATGTACAAACGTAGCTTCAACGATTCATCCTACGCATCCGCCATCAATGGTGATTACCCCAATAAACGCCAGCAACAGGAACATCCTCATCAACAGTCCAATATGAGGTACGTACGCGTTATTATACACATTTCACTTACTTCATTCGCGTACTTTTTCACTGTAAACGCAAGCGAACCGTGTATTAATTCCGTGTATACGTTTCTTACAGTTCTGGATCCACAACGCCAAAACCATTAAACGTACGGATCCTGGGGCGGGATTACCCTTTAACCTCGACATCCTATAAAAGGCTAACTATTGGAATTCGCATTGGTATGGATTCGTGCCACGTCGAGATCGCCATAGTCGACAATAAAGGCGGCGAGTTGTGCTTTTCAATGTCGACGTGGAAGCTCCTACTGCAAAATATGTCTGACATACTCCTAAGATTACGCGATAACGCAACATCGCCCCAAATACACATCGAAATTGATCATTTGCAAATCGAATTCACGCGCATGCACAATGATGAACTCGTCAAAATCACCGATAATCGCGTTACCTTATACATGACGGAAGTCACGATGCGAAAACTGTTCGCGTATGAACATTGCATCGATCATATGTTCACTTGGTTGACCGAAAATATGTACCCTGTAGCCAGTAAATATACCGCGTTCGTAAACGTTCTACGTAGCGCTACCGCACCATCAGATTATGTAAAATTAATTTCCGAAAGTGATCACTTCGAACAAGATTCTTTGATTGATTGCGAATTGTTAGCGTTAGGAATGCAATCCATGTTGCGCGATGTAAATCACGTACCACTATAGTACGCGTATATGTTTTAATAAATGTATGATTTTCACGTTAATACCTGTAACGATTCATTTATAATATCCTTTCCTACTAATACGGTGAGTAATTACTTATTAGTAAAGCATTCGTTGGGGGGTATTTGTCTGCCAGATGATCCCCCACCACAGCATTTTATTTTAAAACTTCCAACTTTTCCATAATGTTTTACAATCTTAACGTCGCAGCGTATCGCGCGAGATGATGTCATTTTTTTTGCAATGCTAATGTAACATGATACTTCTGGGAACGTCGAATCTTAGAATTCTGCGGAATCAGCAGAAACATCGATTCTTAGAAATAGGTGTCAGCAGAAACATCGATTCTTAGAAATAGGTGTCAGTAGAAACATCGATTCTTAGAAAATAGTTGTCAGCAGAAAATTTGTTGGACGATATCGCACGCTAATTCGTCGTACGCGTGAATCATAGAAAGAATTATGCTGCATCGACAGAAACTGCAGAGAACCATGTTGGCACGGATCGCCATTTTTTTTTTGCATGCAATGTATTCGAGGGAGGAGGTACGCTAAAAGAGTAAGACAGACATAACAAATCATGCATAAAAGCGCGCTGTAAACTGTGCAAAGCTTCAAATCGTTGTAACACGTTGCCCAGAAAAAGACATTACAGCCATGGAAAAATTCCCGCAAGTTGAACGCGAATTGTTGAATCAATCTACACGATTGATTTCCCGGGAAGAATACCTCGCGTGGGAAGAACGGTGTAGCGAATATATCGAATCTTTGGAAGAACACAGTCGCGTGAAACGCCCGCGATTATCGATCGGTGTTCGACAATCGTTGGTTGCTCGAATCGCGCGGCTCGAAGGACTGAAATATTCGTTGCGCGGACGTTTTGTGCGTGAAGGTGCCGGACATTTGAGCACAGGACTTTTGTGGCGCGAAATAGACACTGCGTTCGATAGCCGCGTATTAACTGGTGCCGTGTTAAATTCGAACTATATTGAACCGCGCAACTTCCACCAGGATGCAGCGACTATTGTGCTGGAGCATGTGCGGGGTGCTTTGAGGAAACAACGAAACCTCAAAGTGAATACTGTATTCAACGGCGAATTTGTAGCGGGTGACAAGCATGCTTGCAAAAGCATCAATACCCGGAACTGCGAACTCTTCCGCACATTTGATGTACAGGAGTGGTACCAGCGATGCGTCGTCGAACCCACCCTGGCATCGTTGGAAGAGTTCCAGGAACGCGATAGCGGATGGGCATTGACGAGAATCCTCAACCTAACCGCCAATGTCAACAAGTACAATCCGCTGCGCGCCGGGTGCTGCTACAAGTTACCGCATGATTTATTGCTGAAGAATGCAACAATTAGTGTACAATCCCCGGACAATGCGTGTTTCGCGTGGGCAGTGGTCGCCGCTCTCCATCCTGCTGAAAGACATCCCGATCGCCCAAGTTCATACCCCAGCTATGCGTCCGTATTAAATCTCCAGGGCATTGAATTTCCGATGTCACGGGGACAGATTGGGAAGTTTGAACGGTTGAACGACATCTCCATCAACGTGTACAGCTTCGAGATGGAGATGGGGAGAAGCCGAAGAAAGGTTCCACAGTCTGTCCACTGCGTCTCACCAGCCAAAAGAGGGATCGACACGTCAACCTGCTCTATACGCCAAATCAAGAGCACGGCGATGTAGGGCACTTTGTGTGGATCAAGAACTTGTCCAGGCTGGTGGGCATGCAGCTGAGCAGACACAAGGAAAAGAAATTCATCTGCGACCGGTACGTGTATATAAACTTATGAAATGTTGAAAAATATCTCGCGGAAAAAAATTAAATAAAAATAAAAATTTTTTTTGTGTTTTTACAGATGTATGCACTATTTCGGATCCGCCGAGAAGTTGGAGATGCATTCGCTGGATTGCAGTAAGATGAATGATTGCGCCATCCTACTGCCCAGCGAAGGCAACAACCTGCTCAGCTTCAGTAACCACTGCAGGAAGGAGCGGCTTCCCTTCGTGGTGTATGCAGATGTGGAGTGTATCATTGAAAAAACAGAGGACAGTCACCGAATGGGTGATGTAGATAATAAATTACACACATATCAGCACCATAAAGTGCATAGCATTGCATATTATATGTATTGCTCGTACGATACATCACTGTCGATGTATCGATGTCGCCGCGACGCGGATTGTGTTTCATGGTTCGTAGACGAACTGAAAAATTTTTTAAACTTCGCTAAACCCATTCTGACAAGTAATACTCAAATGATAAATTTAACTCGCGAACAGTGGACGGCATTTCACAATACAACACACTGTCATATTTGCGAAGAGCCATTCAAGGCTAGCGATGTACGAATTCGCGATCATTGTCATCTCTCCGGACGGTTCAGAGGTCCAGCACATACGGAGTGCAATTTAAATTATAAAAATGCGTTTTACATCCCCATAGTTTGTCATAATTTATCCGGCTATGATTCACATTTTATTATCGAGAAAATAGCTACCGCTTTCGAAGGTCACGTTGATGTATTACCCATAACTAAAGAAAAGTATATTTCTTTCACTAAAAATGTCGAAGATATGGATGAATCAGACTCGCGAAATTATATTAAATTACGATTCATTGATTCATACAAATTTCTCAATACCAGTCTCGACAAATTAGCATCTTTTCTAAACACAGATCAATTAAAAATTTTACGATCCCCAAATCGTACCACCAAATTTTACTACCAAAGACTTTCAAAATGTACTTTACATGTTCGTTTACATTCAACTCAGATATGTTTGATATTTATAATCGTTGATGTTATAAGTTATTAGAATATGCTTCAACGTGTCTAATATCTTCTTGTTTTACTACTAGTTATAAGTGCGAATCGTTCACATAATAAAGTTAGATTTACGTTCAACTCAGATATGTTTGATATTTATAATCGTTGGTGTTATAAGTTATATAATCCCGTCAAAAAAGAATCCCACTTAAAAACATTGTCGTAAATTAATATCCTATCGAAAAGAATCCCACTTAAAAACATTGTCGTAAATTAATAGCTTCACAAAACTAATGATATACAAAATTTGCGCCAATTACAACAATGGCTATTTATACAAAGACAAAAATGTATTTAATAATATTAAGCAGTTATATTTTCATAGAAATAAATATTTTTATACGAATAAAATTTTTAATTAATTCTCGAAAAAATGTTAATTAATTGTCTTGGTTAATAAATAAAACAATATAAAACAAGACAAGACACCATTGAGACAAGAAAGATGTATATACTAATATTAAGCAGATATATTTTCATAGAAATAAATATTTTAATAAACAATAAGTGGTTTCGGCGCACTAGTTCGGTCAGTTTAAAACAGGTTTAAAAGCTAATTTGCAATTTTAAAAATTATAAATTCCGACGTTTCGGTCTGTGGTTTAGACCATTTTCAAGGAAAGTTATAAAGATTACTGCGTTCGCTTTAAAGTAGTCGATTAGTCGATTTAGTTGCGACATACAGTGGGGGGAGCATACGGCACGTGCCGAGGTCCCGGGCGTCACTCGGGCCATGCAGCTAGTGAGTGTACAAAACATTCGGAGAGCGGGAGTTCCCCCAGAGCTGATCATGCCGCCCGGTATGACCGCATCTCTTTCCCCTGCGCTGCCCCGGGGTTAGAGAGCCCATCTTCAACGGTCGGGGCCGAGTAGGAGGGGACGACTTGCCACCTGGTTCAGAGGACCACACCCTCTACCCTGCACGGCCTGGGAAGACGGGCCTCCCCCCAGGGGGGAGGGAATGGCTATGGATGGCCGCCTCCTCATGGTACGCATTAACCCGCCAGGATTCTACCCCGTTTCTCGGGTACGCGTCCGCTTTTTATAGGCCCGGGCCAGCTTGCGGACGGACCGTACTCGCGAGGGTGACCATCGGCAAGGGTGGGCGATCCTTACCTACGACGCACGCATAGGTGCGCCGGAGTCATTATGCGTTGCGCAAGCCACCCTCTCCGGCCTTGACGGTACCAGCCCGTCGCTAAATAGATTTGCGGTATATGGAACCGTGTCTCGACGCCGCTCTACCAGATCTCCTATCAACCCCGTAGGCTCGCTTTTACTCGTCGTCCTGAACCCGGAGTAGCCAGGTCCCCTTCACGTCCCCGCTGGAAGCACATTTAGACTGCGCGGGCACGCGCATACCATACCTCCAGCTTGCTAGGGTGGCGGCTTGTTTACCCTCATAGGGCTAGCTATCCCACCCTCCTACTCCCCCCTCTCTCCCCCTTGACTCAACGCCCTAGTACTCCCCCCCCCCCCCCTCATTCCTGTTTCCTGAGACTTCCCACAGCTATCCTACACTGCAACACTGCCCCATTGTTTTCCCCCCGACCTACACTCTTTAATCCTGAGGTTATAGCATTTTAGGGCAAGGGTCCCCACGGTAAGAGGGCCCCAGGGACGCACCACTCCCCCCCCCCCAACCCCTTCCCAGATTAAATCAAGTCTTGATCAAACATTGCGAGATCTGATAGCGAGGCACGGTCCAGAAGGGGGGCGGTCACCACTCGCCCCTAGCGGCACTCCGCATTCCTAAAGAGGTGTGTAAAAGCCGGTGCGCCGGTATCGCTTAAGGGGGTAGACACGGGTAATGCAGCGCGCTGTAATACCCACATAATGTGCCCGAAACATGGGTTTGGGGGGATACGTTTTTCGTCCTTATATGAGCAGATTTTGGGCTGGGTGAGGTCTCAATCGAAAGAGGAAGGTTCGATACAGCCCGCTCTGGTCATGGTTCGACGAGATTGTGTTGATATCTAATAATATGAGTGTTCAAAGTAGAGCAAAAGTCGACAAAATACACCCGCAGGAATCCAAGTATTTTTAGGTCACTAAAAGAGTTTTGTGGCTCAAACGATGACCAGAGCGGGCTGTCTCGAACCTTCCTCTTTCGAATGAGACCTCACCCAGCCTAAAATCTGTTCATATAAGGACGAAAAACGTATCCCCGTGATTGCATTCCCAAATACGAGTTCCGCCATATTGGCGATAATACAGAGCAAGTCACGTGACAAATTTAGTTGAGCTAGTGGATATGAGATGGCGCCTGCTCGGGAGGACTGCCAACGTGGAATCATAGCAAAACTGAAGCGTTAGCTGGATACACGAGCGACAGTAAAAGCGTGATGCAGTCAATGCATGCATTTCCGGACGATTGTAGGTTAGGTTATATGCATTTTAGGCATACATTGACTAGGAACTTTTGGGAATGTATACATTTACTAAAGCTTTTACCGTAACACATACATCATTTGAAATCGCAGTCGTATTTATGTTATAATAATTGAGGCAGTTAGAGCAACAACGGGCTAACCTGCAAATAAAGGGTATAGCCGGTTAAGATGGTCAAATGTGCCCCTGAACCGAATTCAAATCACGATGAGTCATTCGAAAGCTTATAAAAAAAGAATGATTTCTGTCAAGTTTCAACTTCGTATCTCGACCCGGGGGGTAGTAAAGGGTAAAAATAGAAAATCAGGTTTTTGCCGAATTTCTCCTATACCAGCGGATGAAAAATTTTGAAAAAATTCAGAGACATGTCTGTCATCGGTGCACATATTAGGGAATCGCGTCAGATTTTTAAATTGAAAAACCAAGCTGTGAAAAATAAAAAACGCCAAAAAATGCTGAAAAATGCCGGTTTTGTATCGAAGCAGTCTTGATACTATAATTATATTTTTACTGTAAGTCCGCATCGTTGTTATTATTGTCTTGAATTTTTATCAGATTTTTCAATTTGGTGCGCCGCAGTTAAAAAAATTAAAAACCGATTTTTTCGCCGTTTTTTCCGTGTCAGAGTAACTAATAGGTCGAACTTTCGTACATACTTTATGGAATAAGCCTTTTATGCAATCTTCAACGTCTTCACATGCAGCAAAACAGCGTAGAAATTAAACGAACTAAACATGCTGTGCCATTACAGTCTAAAATGTCTATCATATTTTCGACGGCGTCAATGGCGCAGCGGTAAAGTGTCCGACTGTTGAATCACTGCGAACTTTTTGAACGTAGGTTCAAGCCTCGGAATTTCTATGTTCCACAGGGTCATTTTTTTTTCACATTAATTATGTATTTTTTCGATTTCTAGCTATATGACAATGATCGATATTTATATACAAATGTTTTAAAAACATATTAAAATTATTTCAATAGTTGAAAACTATTGTTAGGTATCATGCCAATTACAGCATTGTTTAACTTTTGAATTTTGGAAACAAGAAAGAGTTGTATGATCTATAAGAAGAGGCGAAATAATTACAAAACAACACACAATTGTTGCTGTAATCCATGCACAATTGTTAAAGGTAAGAGATTGGAAAATCAATTTCATATAATATTAATTTAGTGCAGGGAATGTTACAACAATACTGTAATTGACGGGATACTTGATCAGAGAAACGGTGGCATCAAAATCTTCTCAAGTCATGTTTATGTATATTTCAATTATTAAAATATTTTTAATGTTTTTAAAACATTTGTATATAAATATCGATCATTGTCATATAGCTAGAAATCGAAAAAATACATAAAATGTGAAAAAAATGACCCTGTGGGACATAGAAGTTCCGAGGCTTGAACCTACGTTCAAAAAGTTCACAGCGATTCAACAGTCGGACACTTTACCGCTGCGCCATTGACGCCGTCGAAAATATGATAGACATTTTAGACTGTAATGGCACAGCATGTTTAGTTCGTTTAATTTCTACGCTGTTTTGCTGCATGTGAAGACGTTGAAGATTGCATAAAAGGCTTATTCCATAAAGTATGTACGAAAGTTCGACCTATTAGTTACTCTGACACGGAAAAAACGGCGAAAAAATCGGTTTTTAATTTTTTTAACTGCGGCGCACCAAATTGAAAAATCTGATAAAAATTCAAGACAATAATAACAACGATGCGGACTTACAGTAAAAATATAATTATAGTATCAAGACTGCTTCGATACAAAACCGGCATTTTTCAGCATTTTTTGGCGTTTTTTATTTTTCACAGCTTGGTTTTTCAATTTAAAAATCTGACGCGATTCCCTAATATGTGCACCGATGACAGACATGTCTCTGAATTTTTTCAAAATTTTTCATCCGCTGGTATAGGAGAAATTCGGCAAAAACCTGATTTTCTATTTTTACCCTTTACTACCCCCCGGGTCGAGATACGAAGTTGAAACTTGACAGAAATCATTCTTTTTTTATAAGCTTTCGAATGACTCATCGTGATTTGAATTCGGTTCAGGGGCACATTTGACCATCTTAACCGGCTATACCCTTTTTCCTATTGTACATCGATGGCTTTGCACACATATTGTATGTCCACTTTTAGCGTTTATAAGAAAAACAGGTTCAAACATTCAATGGTACTTCAAAGTACTAATAAATACGAGAAAATTATATATATATAATATACAAATATGATAAAAAATTATTTATTTAAATTATATTATTCGAATTTTAATTATAAAAATTGTAAATTGGTCCTCTCCCTCCTCTTCCTTCTCTTCCTCCTCTGCCTCCTCTTCCGCCTCTTCCTCCTCTGCCTCTTCTACCTCCTCTTCCTCCTTTTCCTCCTCCATACTTTAAGTTCCTCAATTTTTTTTTGAGGTCGCTGTTCTGCAATATGAAAAATAAACGTAAATCTTAAAACTTTCATTAGAATGTAAAAAATGTTTGCGCGAGATTGTCTACGTATCTACATACCTGCTTCTGAAATCGCAACGCGATCTCCATCCATCTCCGCGGACTCCGTCGCGAGGACGGAGTTGGGTCTCTCCGCGGACTCCGTCGCGAGGACGGAGTTGGGTCTCTCCGCGGACTCCGTCGCGAGGACGTGGTCGGCTCTCTCCGCGGACTCCGTCCTCGCGACGGAGTCCGGCTACTCGTTCGACTCCGTCTTCGCGACGGAGTCCTGCTGCTCGTTCGCATCCGTCCTGGGGACGGAGGCTTATCAACGTCCATCTTTTCTGTGCTTTTGGACATCTAAAAAAAAGTCGAAGAAACAGTGAAACTATTGAACGTAATGGATTTGAAGGTGCTGTAGAAGAGCCAGAGTTAGCTAAAATGTAATCTAATTACAAATTAGAAATTACGATTAAAATGTAATTGTGTAATGAATTACCTACACAATATTTTCTGTAATTGTTAATTTAGGTAGTTGACCACAATTTTGTCAACTATCTAAATTAACGATTGCAGAAAATAATGTGTAGTCAATTACACAATTACATTCGTAACTTATAATTTATAATTATATTACATTTTGCCCAACTCAGAGAGGAGTACACGTTTATCAAGTTGGTACATTTGGGTACAATATAGACTTCCTTTAGCCAAGATTTAGCGCAGGAGGAGAATCTTCAGATTTTTAAATGCTGAAATTTCCAAATTCGAAAGCGTTGAAATTCAAACACTTCCAAAATTTGTAATTATGAGGTTATCAAGTTTCACAATATCTGTAATTGAAGGCTCAGATGCAATAAGGGGATTTATTATTTAGACTAGCGCTCGAAAATGCGAAAAAATATTGCCCAAACACTAAGAAAAATTGGAAAATTAAATTTTATTACACTGGATTTTAAAAAATATAGTGTTGTAAAGCTCGTCACGGCACACATTTTTCTTTTTACAGTTTCTTTATCGAATCATCAGTATTCGAGATAAAAATTATAAACCAAACAAATTTCTTCGACCAAAGTCAATACCTTTTCAAACAAAAATTGCGATAACTTGAGTAATTATTATCGGATTGTTATGAGACTTGAAACATAAAACTCGGAAAACTCTAGCGAAGCCGTAAAATGTATGCACAAAAGCCTTATGTTAAAAAATGTAATAATATTTAATTAAAAAGTAATACTGGACGTAACCCATGTTTTTCAACGTTCGTTGTTAAAAAATATCGAGGCAATTTTGACGTACATATAACTTGCAGCGGCAAAGTTTTTATAATTTTTATCTCGAATACTAATGATTCGATAAAGAAACTGTAAAAAGAAAAAATGTGTGCCGTGACGAGCTTTACAACACTATATTTGTTAAAATCCAGTTTAATAAAATTTAATTTTCCAATTTTTCTTAGCGTTTGGACAATACTTTTTCGCATTTTCGAGCGCTAGTCTCTTTTTTGCATTCGAGCCTTGAATTTTAAAATTTCCGATTTTTCCACTTCTGATGTTTAGAAACTGTTTAATTTTCATCACTTGGTTTCAGTTTCAACTAAAGGAAGCCTACATTCCACCCGAATGTATATACCTTTTCTAGACAATTCGCGGGTAAATTATAACATAACTTTCTTATTCTACGTGAGAATGAATACACGAATCTCTGAGCATGAAGCAGCGTATCGACATTGCGAGGCTGCCACGCGAGGCACGCCTCGTGGAGTGGAGAATCTGGAAACTACTTCGATCATGATCACTTTGCGAGGCAGGCTCGGGCGACAGTCTCGCCCTACCTCCAGCATGATATTTGCGTCGCCCGAGCCATGCGATTTTTTATCTTGGGGCCGCGAAGCACCTTTCAGCACGTCGAAAAATCGACGGCTGATGCCTCGTAAAGTAATCATGGTCGAGGTAGTCTCCAGACTCTCCACTCCGCGAGGTGTGCCACGCGAGGCAGCCTCGAAATGGCGATACGAAGCTTGAGAAACACGCGGACACTCAAACAATCACAGTTCACACGATAGATTTTGCACAAAAAATTACAACAATACTATGACGGTAATTGGAAACTTTACCCGGACTATGTCTAAATACAGTCTTGGTTTGGAAGTACTAAAATATAGAAGTATGTCAGTTATGAAAGTGGCGTCGGTCGAAATTTAAAAAAAAAAGAAATTGAACTTTACGTTTATCATGTATCACGTTGATATAATACGTAAAAAAATAAGTGAAATGTAACAAACGAAAAAATTTGGACTTGGACCACTTTCATAATAACCGGCACATATAGTGAAAAAGACAGGGATAGTAAGCGTGAAGGTACTTACGATGTTTACTGTTCGACAGTCGCTTTTTTTCTGACCATCGAGCCTTTGCTACCCTCAACGGTGGACAAGGCCCAAACTGCCTTTCTCACTCCCTCAAGATTTTGTATTTCACTCGCACCAAGGACCGAGCAGGGCGTCATCGGCCCGCGTAAAAGTTCGAATGCGCGAAGGTTTGAAAACGCGGCGCGTGCCCGCGCATACTTGCGGGGTGGTCCTTCACTGTCAGGCAAGTGGGAAAGGATAATGGTAGAACGAAATATGAATTCTTCGCTAATAATGTCGGTGATGCGTCAAAAGTATGTGCACAGGATAATCAAAAATTCTTTCCTGTGCACATTTCTGTGCACCAAACAGTATTCCCGGAAGTACATACAATCTACGTAAATGTATCAGCATACCAGCAATCCTAATGAGAAAGAGAAGAACAGAACGCGTATATCCGTCCCTTTCCCACTATTTTCTGTTTAGCCACTCAGCATCTGTAACCAATGCAGCGGGAACGCTAGCTGATCAGTTTCTGGTCGTTTGCACTACGGTGGAGACGCAGAAAGCAATCGAGTTTTTATTAATCATATGGAATATTCATAATTTGTGAATTGTTCCATTCCTGCGTGGTTCGTTACTGTAGTGTTGATAAGTGTGTGTGATCGTTCCATTGCCATGGAATCAAAGAAGGAAGCCGCAGATGCAAGAAACAATCGCTATTTGAAGGGTGATGCAAAAGCGAAGCAGCCTAAGTTATTTGCAAAGCGTTTGTCAAAAAATAGAAAGTGTCGAGAAAGGTGAGTTACGTGTTATGGTATAGATTTATATGAAGTTACAGTTTATGATGTAGTAGTAGCAGCACGGTATTTTGTTGTATATAATACAGTATTATTCATATTCTTCAAATACATATATGAACAGCTATGTTTGACACTTTACGTACACATATTCTATACTATGCGCACAGCAACACATGTCATTACTTTACCCCTCTTGCCCCACTCATTATTTTCCCATTTGTACGTTCATCATTGTTTAATTAATTAATAAACCGATTTATACCGTGTTTGGACTCATTTTCATGTAAAAACTGTCAGCAGTACGTTCCTGCAACTTTTGGGCCGATGAGACAGAATGTAGAAATTTTAAATTTCGTTATAATACGATACACAACATTTCTATACACTTCTTTTCCCTTTCTTCTTTACATATGTTCAGAAAATACAAATGCAGCATTTTGTTCTTATTTGAAAAGTGGTAGAAAATTTATTTCCAACTATATGCGTTTTATTAGTATAAAACGTTCAAACTATACGCGTTTCGTTAGGTATGTTTCCTTTATAATGCAGTCGCGACTATTTCAATCGTTGTACGCAGTTTTGAATGGATAAAACATGCACTTTAGATTTTATTTATGTGATGTAGAAGATAATGTTTAAAATTAGCAACAGTCATCGATGATTTGCGATTCGATGTTCAGCATTTGTAGTGCATACTTGTGGAGTACGAAATACACTGTGCTTTTGCTTTTGTGGAATTTTGTCCGCAATATATACGTCCATGTGTACCTTCAACGAAAGTTTTTCATCGAAAAGCGCAGTCTTCGAAACATTCTCCAGGCCTCACTGGCACCCTTTGTCCCAGCCCGGGGAAATGTTTACGACATCTGAAGTACCCTGCAGTTGTGGATACTACTACGCGAAAAGAGAATTCTATTCCGTAGAAAGATATTTTCACACAGATTTTCCCGTACACGTTGCACGATGTAATATCGGTTTCGGCCAAGAATGATTGACATTGTATCATTGAATATTTGAAAAAATGTTTATGCGGAAAAAATTAAAAGTAAAAAACTTGAGCCGTTATTGTTATTGAAAAATTGTTGCGTATCTGCATAAGGTTGCCAGCAACATTATGCAGGACCGCTTATTTAGCGGAGAGGAACACCTACAGGAGTCGCTGTGCACAGCGGTCCGAATCGCCGAAAAGGCGATTAAAAATCCTTACGTTCTCATTTCATACTTTATCATTATGAAGATGGTCATTCCAGGGATTTTTGGGGCCGCAGAATCTGATTCCGAGGTCAAAATGTTTATTACTCTACTGTTTGATTTGATTATGTTATTTGAATTTAATTATGGCATCAAATTTTGAAAAATTAACACAAATAGCGTTTTTATGATAGCAAAAGTTATTGATCGCGCGGAAACTGGAAAGTCAATAATTTGTATAAATTCACACTTGAGATATTGAAAATGCTTTCGTTTATCTATAAGATGAAATTTTGCATTCATTCTATGCTACTGAAATATATAAAAAGTTATAAATAACTGAAATATAAGAAATTATGCGATGGTCGTTTTTAATCGCATGTTACATTTTTCGAAATCGTCAGGCATTTTTGAAACTTATATTATTAGATAGTCAGATAGTTATATTATTAGATATACTGTGTTTCGTCTGTACTCTCGTCGGTTTCTGTTTCAGTTAATGGCAAAACAATTAATTCTACAATAGGTGAACACTGTTCAGTGTCACCCCGTGATTGCCTTTCCGATGATTTCTTGCATTCTATCCACGCGGAGTTTAATTTTCGTTCAGGTAGTACCCCTAAGATTCCGCACGTGCGGAGGATTATCCCGGCCTGCGCTGGTATCGTCAACTAATAAAGTAATAAAATGTTCGCCTAGCCAATACAGCAAATGAAGATAAAGTTAAAATTTAGCCAGCACATGTTTCAAGACTTGCACGTAAGATATACCGAGTGTTCCCTCAGACACAGAAAAAATGCAATTTATTACCAAATGCTTTAGGAATACATTGTTGTATCTGTTTAAAAAAATTACTATAAAACGATTTTATTTACGACTTATATCGAAAAAAATTGTCCATATAGTCACAGGTATTTTCAGAAATATATGTAGATGCATGTTGGCGGGTCGCACTTACTTCTTCCGCGCAAGCGGCCTGATTACTGCCAACATAATTGGTTATTACTCGGAAGTCGCAAAAAAGTGCAACTGCTCCTTTCGCACATGCATTCCTTATACATTATATAGACTATCTAATAATATAAGTTTCAAAGATGCCTGATGATTTCGAAAAATGTAACATGCGATTAAAAACGACCATCGCATAATTTCTTATATTTCAGTTATTTATAACTTTTTATATATTTCAATAACATAGAATGAATGCACAATTTCATCTTATAGATAAATGAAAGCATTTTCAATATCTGAAGTGTGAATTTATACAAATGATTGACTTTTCAGTTTCTACGCGCCCAATAGCTTTTGCTATCATAAAAACGCTATGTGTGTTAACTTTTCAAAATTTGATACCATAATTAACTTCAAATAACATAATCAAATCAGACAGTACAGTAATAACAATTTTGACCTCGGAATCAGATTCTGCGACCACAAAAATCCCTGGAATGACCATCTTCATAATGATAAAGTGTGAAATGTGAACGTAAGGATTTTTAATCGCGTTCTCGGCGATTCGGACCGCTGTGTGGTGGTAATGTGTACGTAAGCGATCGTCATCACGCACAGGTTACCACCGCTCCTGTAGGTGTTCCCCCTCCGCTAAATAACGCTGTGTCTCTCTAGGGATTAGTAGACCAAGGCACTGGCTTTATTTCTCGGCTGCTACGACCCCCGTTCTATCCTCCTCTTTTACGACCCATTGACAGCGACAAAGTGACCGCGAGCATCGGAGAATACTGTTCGCTGAATACCTATACCTATATCGTATAAATTCAAATTCGAACCGACGGATGCCTTTTCGGGCTCGGGACGGCCCGGAAACTTTCGGGCGGGATCGGGCCGGGTCCCGTTACTTTCGTATTGCTCGAGATCCCGACGGATTCGGGATCCCGAGACTCGATTCGGGCTACAAGCATAGCCGCCATGAGCGGACAATTTGATTTCAGGTCGGCTCGGCAAAACTCGGACGCGATCGGACGATATCGTTACCAGTAATAGATCAAAATTATTACCTGAAAACATAGAAAAATTATGTTTCTTACACGTTAATTTGAAATAATAAAATATTCGCCTTCTTGTATATTGTTGTTACTATGAAACATCCAGGAAATATTCCTTTCTGTATGCTTATAGTCGTTCGTACGTTTTCTATTTTAAATCTGAACCTACCCCGAAAAAGATAATACCCTATTGAAGTATATTTTATTATGATTTTAAAATATTGTCGATATAAAAATATTCTTCTTCCCAAGTTCTGAACATGGTATTTATTCAAATACGTATATGGACATATTCGGTATTCACAGACTATTAGGTAGCAATGAAAATACATATATATGTAAATAAAGAATAAGATACAAATTATGATTCAACAGGAGACAGAAAGGTAAAAACTTATCACTCTGGTATTGATATAAATTGATATACATAATTCTTTCCGTCTCGGTCCTCTCGCGTAGTAGCTGGCTTTCGAGCCGATCGCGTCCGAGTTTTGCCGAGCCGACCTGAAATCAAATTGCCCGCTCATGGCAGTCAGGCTTGTAGTCCGAAACGAGTCTCGGGATCACGAAAACTTCGGGATCTCGAGCAATACGAAAGTATCGGGACCCCGCCCGATCCGGCCCGAAATTTTCCGAACCGTCCCGAGGGCCGGGTACCCGAGCCTCGGGACGATCCGCACACTCCTACCAACTACTCCAATAAGTGAAACTTATACATATTCCTGTTTGGCATCTGTTCCATCGGTCATAATGGTACAAACGTTTTTTTTATGAATGAGGTACTGGAAGCGATGTCAAGGTCAAATTAGTTTTTTGTAATAGAACGGTATATTCTTTTATTGAGTTGTCACAGGATGGAATTTCGATTTCTCGCTATGTATCTATTCAGGGATTTCGTCCGGGTAATACGTAATCGGTATCCCCATCGATGGGTAGGGTTGACTTTATCTAAAATAAACAAACAAACTCCAGCCTCGTAGAACGTTCGGTCCCGTTTCCTGGAAATATCGATCGCGAAATTTTTCATGCATTCCTGAGTACCACAAACATCTGTCCGGACGTAAGAAAAGTAATTATATTTTTCTTGACTCAAGCTAAAATCCAACTGACCCCAATGGCCATACAGGCAAAAATTTTGCCCATCTGGGCTACAGGCAGGCAGCCTTTGCCGAAAAACCGAAAACAACGCTTCGCGCCCCCATCGACTTGCCTAGTGCGGGGTAACGAAAGTCGAGGTCAGTCCCACGCTTTCGAAAAGCTATCTAAAGAGACAGGGTGATGCGCGTGAAAGCGTGCTCGTTGACGAGAACCAGACGGATCTCCAACACCGGCGCGGTCAAGTAGGGTTTACTTCGCGAAAGGCAAACGACACGTGTTTCTCGGACCCTTCGTTTCTTCGTTATTTTACAACGTTCCATAAAACCAAATACCACCCTGCAGCCCCTCGTTGAATTTTAGGAGGTACAACGTTAAAAATATGACAATGATTGGGATTGCCGGTCTATCCTTTCTGACAAAATGTTTGTTTGGAAATATTTTTATTTCTTCAGGTCATAATTTATTAGAAATATGGTCCTGTGTGTCATATACAATGTTGTACCATTTCACTTTCAAGGAGGGTCATTCCACGCCAATTTCAAAATTTTCAAGATTGTGGAAATTTACTTTTTTCAATTATAACTGTTGAGCAAAGAGACAGGTAAGAATGAGCTTTTGAGTACTTACACTGGGGAAGTGAGGGTACCCAATAAAAATTAGTTCTCTTAAAAAAAATAAAAAATTTTAGACCTTTTATTCTGAAATTGTTTTAAACAAATGCAATTTTATACTAGCAAGGCACTATTAAAACATTTTAAAAATATTGAGGATACAGCCCTACTTGTGCTCTTTATGGTCACGTTTGCACAAAAGCGGACACTAAAATTAGTCACATGAAAATTAATTGAATGTGACGCTGCGGCGTCCAGCACAGGCTCGACCGACTGAGCCGTGCGTGCTACAATATACAATTATCTATTTCTTTCATTCCTAACCTTGCGTGGCCTTGAAAGTCATAGTACACCATATGGTTGAATTTGTCTTGACAGTTGTACACTTTCGTAGTGGGTAATGAAATATGTAGCATTCCATTTAAAAAACTGAAGGTCACCTTCGGTTCACGGATAATATCGCGAACACCAAAAGATGACATACAGGTATTATGTTGGGTATAAAAAATATTAAAAGTTTTCCTCTTTCAGTTTTTGTCAAATACTTACCATTCGTGAGAACCCTATATAACAATATCAGGTATAGCCACTTGGCCGTTGCTAATACCGCGCGCGGCTTAGCTAGTCCAGCCGGTATTGGGCGACGCAGCGTCACATTCAATTCATTTTTCTGAAAACGTGACCATAAAGAGCACAAGTAGGGCTGTATCCTCAATTTTTTCAAATTTTTAAATAGCGCCCTGCTAGTATAAAATTGCATTTGTTTAAAACAATTGCAGAATAAATGGTCTCAAATTTGTTTTTTTTTAAGTGACATAATTTTTATTAGGTACTCTTACTTACCCAGTGTAAGCACCCAAAAGCTCATTCTTACCTTTCTCTTAGTTCAACAGTTATAAATGAATGAAAAAAAGTAAAATTCCACAATCTTGATAATTTTGAAAAATCCTTTGAAATATGTTTATATATCAGTAAAGACTACAACATATGCAAGTTTCACAAAAATCCTAAATGATACTCCGAAAAGTGTCTGATTTCGCGTTGAATGACCCAGGATTGAAATGCGAAAAGTATTCTTTTCACCCGCGGTCAAGTGCACGCGTGCCTGGATACACACACAGCCGCGTATCGCAGCGCAGAATTTCGTCTGCTTGTGGCTGCCTTCGCTTGCGAGTAGCGGAGACGGTTGTGCAGATGTGTGCGTGTGAAAAGAAAACGTGCCAAAAGTGCATGTCCCTCGGTTTGCGTAGCGAGGGAATCACGTTGTCTAAGAGGAACATTTGTATCACGCTACGTCCCTCTTCGTATCGCGAGGATAAATTAGAATGATATTCACAGTAATGCGATAATAATAATATTTTCATAAATAAAGCGTCCTAACATTTGTGATGTTTCCCTAATGATAAATGACACCAAACACGATATAATTTGGATAATACCTATTTAGTGGTAATACGCGTCGGCCGCAGAGGAGGACAGCGAATGAAAGAGATGGGGACAATCGGCAGTCCTTTCTTCCACTCCCTCTCTTCTCCTACGTTCGAGGCTGTCGACAAACTTCTAAAAATATAGAAACTGCGGTAAAATCTCGATTAGGGTTCAAAATTGTGACTATGTATCGTTAGTGTTAATTTCTATCACCCCTAGTTAGAGTGGTCTCCCTTGGAACCAGTGCAGCGTGTAATATGGCACGAGTGCCGATCGTGCCATACCCGATCCGAAATCGAAAATCGGTGAGAGACAACACCGATGCAAACGAGGTTCGCGATAAATTTTTTTTTATTTTTGGTTCTTTTTTTATAAATTTTTTCTCAACGTATTTGTGACGATTTTTCGAAAATGGCACCAAACACGATATGGTTTGCACAATTATATAAATATAAATGATTCGTATCCACGATAAATAAAAGTTGTCTGATTTACGTCGTATTTGGTATCATTTTTTAATCAGGACATTCTAACAAACATGTTGGTAAAAGTTTCATGAAAATGGAATCAAAAATAAAAAAGTTTGCTGTGTCTTTTTGGGAACAAATATATAACTTTATTAGACTGCACATAACGAGTATATAAATTGTCAGGTACACCTCTATTGTTCGACTGCTTTGTGTATCTCTCGTTCGTACGATCCTTCTGCTCCCTCTCTTTCTCTACCACGCCTTATCATTTGCTCTCCATTCTCTCTCTCTCTCCCTCTATTTTCGCGGCACTCATACAAACACACTCTACAAGTTTTAATTTTAAATTTTGATTGCGTTAGTAGTGTCTCACACGCACGCGGGTATTTTTAACCCTTCGTTGACACACCTCTTTTTTCGATCAACTTTGACATACCTGGGTGGCTCACACACAGAGCAATTTTTTAATGACTGCCATTCTCATCCAAAGAATCCAATCATTATGAAAAAAATCATGGGTCAATTTCAAGGTCTCTAGAATATATTCCAATAATTTTTTTATTTAAATTTTATCACAGCTTTTGTAAAATAATTCTAGATTACCACATGTCGAGAAAAAACGAAGAAAATCTTTAAAAAATTGTAACTTTTACAAATTTCAATATTAGAAGCTAAAAATCTACAGAGTTGATGTTCGGATATAATATTTACCGAGAAAAAATTGTTTATAAGTCGGCATTGGAAAAAGGTATTTATTTTGCATATAAAAGGTTCAGAGCGTCAAAATCAGCTTATGGGTGGTTCACACCCAGAGAGTCAACGAAGGGTTAAACTTACTTCGTGCCGAGGCTTTCGCTTACATCGAGACTTTACTGTACTATATCTTCTTTTACTGTGCCTGCTTTTCTTTTCTAATATATGTTTTTATTATTTCTATGTATGTACAACGTGTTACTGATTAGTGATTCTTTACGTGCAGGCAACGATTGAAAATAGCAGCGTGCCTCACGGTAGGTCAGGGCACCGTGGCGGAAGCAGGTACGCGTGGAGGTACCTCGTACGACGAAACACTTCCAAGCACATCTGCTGCGTATGAGTTTCCTACGGACAGAATACACGAGGAAGACGTAGGAAATTTTCAAGACTTCCCAATTATCGAAGGAATTGTAGAGCAAGTACATTTCGATACGGACGCGGAAGATATTTTAGAAGAAATACATTTCAACGCGGACGAAGAGGAAATTGTGGAACAAGTGCATTTCGAGTCGAATGAAGAAGAAATTGCACAAGGAATAGATTTGGACACAGACAGGAATGAGATACATTCCGTAAGAGACATCAACGAAGAAATGAATCAAGATGTTGGAAGTGATGCCGATTACTGGGTGGTTGAAAATCCAGAACCAGAACAGCCGGAAAATTCAATTTCAGAAGGAATAGACTTCGTTGATTTTCCGTATGTTTTCGAACAGATAAAAAATCTTGGAAAACATTCGACTATAGGCTGTGGCATCGAACATTTCGAAATAATTACATGTCAACGGAATGGACTGGAAAATGTCTATTATGTACAGTGCAAAATGTGCGAATACACAGAGCGCATATCCTGTCTTCGGAAGAGTGATGCCACTATGGATATCAACCGCGCCGCTGTTGCCGCAACAATGATGACGGGCGGCGGATATAATCAACTGGAGGACATAATGACTGCCGTGAACGTGTCCTGTATGACTAAAAGGATCTACGAGAACTGTCAAAACGACCTAATCGATGCCCTCGAAGTGGCCGCACAACGCGAAATGGAAGATGCTGGAAAAGAGGAAAAAGCATTAGCTATAGCAAGAGGCGACGTATATCCAGAATCCGGTGTACCCTTTATCCCAGTTGTCGCAGATGGTAGCTGGATGAAAAGGTCGTACCGCGGAGGAGATTACAATTCTCTTTCTGGCGTAGGAGCCATCGTGGGATATCACACGAAGAAAGTGCTGTACATTAGCGTGAAGAATAAATTCTGCATGACTTGCCAAATAGCAGGTACGAAGAAGAAAGAACCGCGCGAGCATCGTTGCTTCAAGAACTGGGGTCGTAATCAGAGTTCAACCGGCATGGAGAGTGTTGCTATTGTCGAAGGTTTCAATTGCAGCATAGATATGCACGGCCTAGTGTACTCTATATTAGTTGCCGATGGCGATAGCAGTGTGTACAAGAAGATATTGGACAGTGATCCATATAAAAACTACATGGTGCAGGTACGAAAAATAGAATGCACCAATCACCTGCTACGCAATTTAAGTAAAAAAATAAACGAAATCGCAACAAAAGGCCGCGATAAAGACCTAAGAGCTGTCGTAAAGAATAATGCTCTCCGCCTGCGTACTGGTATAAAGAAAGCTGCAGAATACCGGTTGCAAGAAGAAATAACACTCGAGGAACGAATAAGAAATTTGAAGGAAGACTTGACGAATGTACCGAGTCACGTTTTCGGTGAACACAAGGAGTGTCAGAAGTTACCATACTTCTGTAAGAAATACTCTGATCCTAACAGAGAGGACTACGTA
Source organism: Andrena bucephala (assembly GCA_947577245.1). Classification (NCBI taxonomy): domain Eukaryota; kingdom Metazoa; phylum Arthropoda; class Insecta; order Hymenoptera; family Andrenidae; genus Andrena; species Andrena bucephala. Next base: position 51,379,404 of record OX387716.1, on the reverse strand, counting down.
CCACGGTTGAGAGAAGCTGGTATTTATCAGAGTATCGAAGAAGCGATGCAGCCACTTTTCCCTAAAGTTGACAGTTTGCTGCACGGTCTAAATAACAATGCTGTTGAAAGTTTTAATAATATCATTGCCAAATTCATCGGAGGCAAAAGGATAAACTTTGGACGAGGGGGCTCGTATCAGGGCAGAGTCTCCGCTGCAGTCGTCCAATATAATACAAAAGAGGCGTTTAGCAGATTGAGTACGGCAATGGATAAAGAGCCGCCAACCATGGTAAGAAAGCTGGAAGGACGTCGGAAGCGTGCAGCAGAAAAAGCAAGGGAATATAAAAAAGAAGCGAAAGCATCCTCCTTCCGAAATAAAAAACAATCGTGCGACCAGGATTACGGTCCCAGCGCAGAAAAACCAGACATGGAAGAGACAGTATACACTTCCGAGTGTGAAAGGCACGCGGCTATACTCCATGACTGGCAAAGGATGCGATGCGAGATCGAAGAGGACACTCGTAATCAGGCGAATAGCGAAAAGTGGATTAGTTATAGAAAAAAATTATTAACTGCATCCAATTTCGGCAAGGTATGCCGATTACGAAAGACTACACCACGGGCAAATACTGTGAAGAGTATAATGTACCCGCAACTCCAAAATTTACGTTCTCTCGAATACGGAAGGGAAAATGAGGCAAACGCCTTGAGACAAATGGAAGAAGAATTAGGGATGCATATTCTACCGTGTGGCCTCTTCATCGACGACACTGTGCCTCACTTAGGTGCAACTCCTGACGGCCTCGTGGACAGTGATAAAATCGTCGAAGTGAAGTGTCCTGAATCGGCCAAGGATTTATCACCTGCTGAAGCAATACAGCAACTTGGTAATATAAGGCGTATTTTCAAGGGTAATGAAATGAATAAAAATCATTATTACTATTATCAAGTGCAAGGACAATTGCACATAACGAAAAGGCAACGGGCCTATTTTTGTTTATGGACGCCAAAAGGAATGAAGGTTACAACAGTATCGAGAGATGATCGATTCTGGGCAACAGAGATGGAAGAAAAACTGAGCAAGTTCTATGAGGACTGCATGTTGCCAGAAATTATAGATAGTAGATATAATCGACAACAGCCGATTAGAGAACCTCCGTACATACAAAAAGGAGGGGCAGGTACGAGTACACAAGAAACTACATAAAACGATAGATGACAACATCGCGATAGCACCGGTGAGTGCATTCAGCGCATATGAAGAGCTGTCGAACAATCAATTGCTATTCAAGGTCACTATTGCACCGGCGAGTGCATCCAGCGCATATGAAGAGCTGTCGAACAATCAATTGCTATTCAAGGTCACTATTGCACCGGCGAGTGCATCCAGCGCATATGAAGAGCTGTCGAACAATCAATTGCTATTCAAGGTCACTATTGCACCGGCGAGTGCATCCAGCGCATATGAAGAGCTGTCGAACAATCAATTGCTATTCAAGGTCACTATTGCACCGGCGAGTGCATGCAGCGCATATGAAGAGCTGTCGAATAAGCAATTGCGATCCAAAGTGACTATTGCACCGGCGAGTGCATCCAGCGCATATGAAGAGCTGTCGAATAAGCAATTGCGATCCAAAGTGACTATTGCACCGGCGAGTGCATCCAGCGCATATGAAGAGCTGTCGAATAAGCAATTGCGATCCAAAGTGACTATTGCACCGGCGAGTGCATCCAGCGCATATGAAGAGCTGTCGAATTCACATACGATTCATACGCTGAGTTTTGTTCATGTTTGCGCCAGAGTGGACACGACTAGAACAGACGAAAACGTTCGCGAACACTGTTTTTGTTCGTGTTCGCCTTGGTGGAGACCCGGGGTAAGCTAATCTACTGGACTGGGCTGCGGAGGCTACCTTCGTAGCCCAGCCCTCTGTTTCTTTAAAGTGTTTCAGAAAGCACGAAACCCCACGACGAGGGACAAGGTGTCGGGGGACTGCCACCGCGGCCTGGATACGCGTTCCCGAATTTCCCGTCTGTGCTACGACAGAGTAGCAGTCCGCAGTGGAGCGCGGACATACGTGGAACCGCTTCTCTAGCCCCGTTGGCGTGGATCTTGGCTCTTCCCCGGTTTGTGCAAACCAAGAGGTCCGCGTCGACAGGGTGGACAGCAGCCGGGAAATGGCATCTCCAACCACCAGTCGGACAAGCGGTTGCGACTGCTTGGATCGGCTGGAGGAGATGTCGCGGAGACGGGAGCGTCAACAGGACGCACAGGACGGTTCTCTGGGTCAGCACCAGAAGCCACGAAGAGGAATGGGGCCATCTGAAAGCCAAGGCCTGAGGGAGGGAGAAGAGGACAAGAAGCCCAGAAGAAAGAAAATGCAGACGAGCTGGGGTGCTGGGCAAATTGATCGGGGAACGGGCCGATAACATGCTCATGAGCTGTGATCCCCTGTTATCGGTTCCGTCCCGCCTTTCCGTCTTCCCGGTTCTTTCAGCTCCAACGAATTCTCTCAAATGAAAGTAAATGTTAATGCTTCTCCGTCTCTTTTGCATGGCATCTGGAGCCGTGAAGGGATTGAATTCTCAAACTCGTACGGCCACCGGAAGGACATCGAGGACGAATCCCTGGAGGAGAGGGTCGACCGCGACCAAAGATTCGACGAGGAGGACGGAACGTCGCCGAAGCAGTGGAGACGTCGTCGGACGTCCTTCTGGAGGAGGCTGCCTGCAAACGAGGCAGCGCTGGAGTCTGCACGGGGTTCCGGAGGCTGCACGAAGGAGGATGCAGCGTCGGAGCGTTGGAGTCGACGTGGGACGTTCCAGAGTGGAGTTCCAGGGACGTCGCGTGACAGGAAGCTGCAGAGTTCCAGAGACGTCGCGTGACAGGAAGCTGCAGAGTTCCAGAGACGTCGCGTGACAGGAAGCTGCGGAGTTCCAGAGACGTCGCGGGACCAGAAGTTGAAGCGTTTCGTCGTGGCAGATCGAGAATTCCCGTTGTACCCACGCCTTGCTCAGGGTTTTTCCGTGGTTTTCCCCTGAGCGAGAAGGCAAATGCCGAGGCGGATGTCTGAAGAAGCCACGGGGCTGCACGACCACTTCTTCAGGCAGGGGTACGAAGATTCCGAAGAGGATTCAATGCGGCCGAGACGTCCGCTCTTCCAGAGGGGAGAGCAGTGTTGCGAGCACCGGGTATGGGCCCGTGCATAATCTGCTGGTGCTCGTAACTGAAGATAGAAGAAGGTCGGCCACCTTCGAGAGGACGATCTGGACGACGACCAGAAGACTGTCTTGTACCGAACGCCATAGCGTTCGGACGTGCGGGTCGTACTTTTGTAACCGATATTGCTCTATGTAACAATATAGTTCAGTCGTGTGTACTCCCGTGTAATCATTATTCTATCCTTTGCGTCGGGGTGGCCTGCGATGGTAACGCCCAACAGGGGGGCACGTAACATAGGATTCGCGGAAAAAATCTTATAACTTCGGTGTTTCCCAATATTTTTTAATACTTTTTTTTATATTATTTGTTTAGCCAACGGTTATATGGACAGGAACATTCAAAGAATTGAAGCATCTTTTACAAATAAAATAGTAATAAACCCCGTAAACATTGTGTTTCATAATACATCCAGTTCAGAATCCGTTCATGAAATCCGCTACTGAAAATGCGCAGGCTGGATGCGCATGATTATTATGTGGTCCCCTCCTCGAAGTGACAGAAAGTATAACCTATGTATACGCTATATGACAATAAATGTTGAGCGGCTATTTCGTTCTTTTGCGCTACATTTGTGAACTTTTTATCATCCTTCCGAAACATTATTATTACGTCGCAACAGTATCTTTAGGAAATCGGGTCTAGCATATAGGTTATATTTTCTGTCACTTCGAGGACAGAAAATCCAGTCCTCCAAGTGACAGAGAATATAACCTATATGCTATACCCGATTTCCTAAAGATACTGTTGCGGCGTAATAATAATGTTTCGGAAGGATGATGAAAAGTTCACAAATGTAGCGTAATACAACGAAATAGCCGCTAAATATTTATTGTCTTATAGCATATACATAGGTTATATTTTCTGTCACTTCGAGGAGGAACCACATAATAATCACGCGTTGGATTCAACATCAAACACAATTTTATATATGTTTGTTCATAACTGCTTTCTGCATAGGATGTGTATTTCATGTTCTGTTTCAGTGTTTTGCTAATTAAAAAATGTCTATCCTAACAAACTTCATTTTCTGGGGACATGCCCTCATCTATTTTTCCTTTTCACTTATAATTCCTTACTGCCAACGTAGAATATTGTAGCATAAGCACATTTCAAGTAATTAAAATGTACAATGAATTTTCTACGTTTGCAGTACCAGCCGACTTTCCGTTTAAATATTTATAAGTACAACGCAACAGCTGAGAATTTCTTTCCTTATTCAGAATAGAATACGGAAATAGCAAACAGCTCCCTCTCGCGTGCACAGGCAGCCGCGTATCTATGGGTAATACCATTTCAGTGCAGAAAAAACCTGCTGTAATACCGACCTGCCGAATCGGCCAGACCACGTGACGTGTCTACCCCCTTAAGTGCTTGGAGTACTGGAACCATTCTTGCTTTCTTACTCTTGGCACTGCTACCCTTCCGCGGTCCCGGATCGAACTTTCCAAGGCTCAGTCACCACTGGACCACGGTTGGAATAGCTGCCTCACCATTCTGCCCTCATTGGCTGCCTTTCTGTTGGAGATGTGGAGGGGGCCCCTGCCTCCGCCCCCCCCCCCTCCCGGTGGACCACGCCGAGGGGTAGCGGTCCCCTTCGAATCGCGGCTCCAGCCTCCTTCTCAGTCTACTTCCGAGTCACTGACCGAGAAGGGGGCCAGCGTGAAGGTCCTCCCCTTCTGGCGGAGATGAGCCTTAGGTGTATTTCCATGGGTTCACCTCCTCCAGGAAACTCGCAATCTTGTCTATACGCTTTAAAGTAAGTCACACGTTTACTAAGACGTGTAACACGCGAATCGGTTGGAACGTGACTCCAGTCTTAGTAAACGTGTGACTTACTTTAAAGCGAACGCAGTAATCTTTATAACTTTCCTTGAAAATGGTCTAAACCACAGACCGAAACGTCGGAATTTATAATTTTTAAAATTGCAAATTAGCTTTTAAACCTGTTTTAAACTGACCGAACTAGTGCGCCGAAACCACTTATTGTTTATTCTAAAAATACGGTCGATATAATAACTACTTTAATAAATATTTTAATACGAATAAAAATTTTATTTTCAAAATACTTGGCGCTGCGAAACCGAATTGGTGTTGCTAAACTGAATAAATATGTATAAATTGCATTAAAATCTTTTCCTTTCTTTCTTGTCTCAATGGTGTCTTGTCTTGTTTTATATATTGTTTCATTTATTAACCAAGACAATTAATTAACATTTTTTCGTAAAATAATTAAAAATTTTATTCGTATAAAAATATTTATTTCTATGAAAATATATCTGCTTAATATTATTAAATACATTTTTGTCTTTGTATAAATAGCCATTGTTGTACTTGGCGCTGTATATCATTAGTTTTGTGAAGCTATTAATTTACGACAATGTTTTTAAGTGGGATTCTTTTTTGACGGGATTATATACTTGGCGCACTTTTAGTACCTTTTTTTATAAAAAGGTAATTTTGTTGGGATTTCACACATTTTTTAGTGTTTATTGATGACTGGATAATTTTATCACCCTTTACGGGTTAGAGGAATTGGTTTAAATTTCAGTTTTCAGATATGAATCAAACATACAAGAAGCAAACAGAGGATCGAAGCTGAATAAAATCGTTTAATTAATATAATACTATGTCACAATAAATTTTTTTCTCTGACGTAGAAAACGTTCTCATCTTCTGCTTCGATTATCTGTAAATATATAAAAGCCATATTTTTTAGTTACAACATAACGTAGAACTTATAGAAAAAGAGTGGACTTTTGCTATAGATGTAGAAACTACATAATGTGTCCGAAGGAGGTGAGAGCGTATAGCAGAAAATCTTGTTGGAGGAAATTTAAATGCTAATGGTAATTTAGTGAAAATGAACGAAGAGACCCAATATTTTTAACGCACAGATTATTGGTGTTGGAATAAAATTTATTTAGCATGTTTATTGGTGAATTGAAATATTGTTAATGAGAAACTAATTAAATTAATGAATAGCGTGGGAGCTACTGTGGATTTTAATAAAGTAGTAAGAATATCTCTCACAAAAGATTGAAAAGTATCAAGGGAGATGCGTTTTCAGCGTACTTTCTTCACTAATGTGACTTACTCTAGATTGCAAGCAGTACGCCATAATTTTCTTAATTCTTAACGCTACGCTAATTTGAAAAATTTTGTCCATTTACCTTATTTGACAAATTTCCAGAAACTTGTGCGGAACAAGATGCTTCTCTGTCTATCTAACCTTCTGCGGACAACCTCCAAGCCCGTGCATCCCATTTATTTCTATTCAAGCCTGTGCGTCCCATTTATTTTTATCCGAGCCTGTGCGTCCCCTTCATTTCTATCCAAGCCTGTGCGTTCCCTTCATTTCTATAAGCTTTACATATAAACTCTAATGTAAAAATAGTTTGCTGGTATAAGAACAATATATTATTTTGTAGAAACTTGTGCGAAGGAAGATGGTGCTCTGTCCAACCTTCTTCAGACAACTTCCAAGTCTCTACGTCTCCTACGTTTCTATCAGCTCTACATAAATAGTCTATTAAAATTTTTTGGCGATTTACCTTGTTAATTGAGACAATAATTCAGTGTCCTAAATGGTGTGAAAACTCGTGACATTTAAAAAATTTTGACAAGTTTCCTTATTTGACACTTCGCAGGTTATGATTGTTTGACACTAGCGAGGTTACGTTTATCTCCACAGATGTGCTCTCTATCTGGCTGTCACGTGACAAAAATTTGTTACGCGATTGGCCGAAAGTGCCGAAACCTTCATCCAATGAACGACGCGCATTTTGGAGACATTTCCTCTCCCTTTCATGTTCCCCTCTTGCCAACACTTGACGTTGACGATGCTTAATTCTTAAGAACGTGAAATTCGTCAAATTGGAACTTTGCATTGAAATATCTCAGCCCATAAGGCACGTAGGACCAAAACAAAGACACTTTTCTTATATAAATCAAACCCAAGCTATCCATTAAAACCATTCAAAATCTAATCGGATCTGCCGTTATTGAGATTCAATAATCTCAGGGTTTTTGATAGCGGGTCGTGGCGTAATAGAGACACTGTGCGTCTCGCGCTGCGCATATAGCTATATACTTGGCGCGAGACACTGCCGTGTCTCTTGATTAGAATATGCTTGAACGTGTCTAATATCTTCTTGTGTTACTACTATTTACAACTGCAAATAGTTCACAAATTAATGTTATGTTATAATACGTTACAGTTTTTTGTATTGAATAATAATGGAAAGGCTCGTGAAGTAATGAGAAGAAATATATTTTGTAATGTAATATATATAATGTAATGTAATGTAATGTAATTTTTACTTTTATAATCCGAATTTCCAATTCAATTTGCAATTGAACAATACGTATCCTTGCACTAGATGTATGACTTTCTTCTATCATACGCCGCTTGTAATCACAATTTTTGTGAGGAAAAAATCTCACGAATCATGAATATATAATTTATTACTTACATTTTCAGCCATTGTTGCGTCTTTCGTGTTACGATCGACAATCGAGAATGCTCTTTCTCACCACGTGCAAGATGAGGCGAGCTCCTCCGCTGCTCATTTGTTTTTTAAGGAGCCCGCTTTTGGCATAGATACGGACACATTCTGCCGCGGGCTTTTTGAATTTTCATTGATTTTTAGCCGGGAAGCTAACAAGGGGACGCCACGGATGTGGAAATCGCTTTTGGAATAACAGTACCCACACAGCACACTTCGTTGCGGCAAAGTTGCAGGATGGTTGCTGCGACGTTGCCGTGCAACATTGCACGGAGCGGACATAGAATTGTTGCTGTATAGTTGCTGCATAGTTGCGTTGCAAAGTTGCACTGCAACTTTGCCGCAACTATGCCGCAAGTATGCCGCAACTATGCCGCAAATTTGCCGCATCTATGCGGCAACTTTGCTGCAACTTTGCCACAGCTTTTGCCGCAACTTTGCCACAGCTTTTGCCGCAACTTTGCTACAGCTTTTGCCGCAGGTTTGCCGAAACTTTGCCACAGCTTTTACCGCAACTTTGCCACAGCTTTTGCCGCAGTTTTGCCGCAGTTTTGCCGCATCTATGCCGCAACTATACCGCAACTTTGTCAGAAATTGTTTATACTTAGTGTACGCGAAGGTCTTCACTCGGACTTTAATTTTCCAAAGTAGTAAGAATTCAGCCAAATTCGAGAAAATCGACTTTGAAAAATGTGGAGTGTACATATATACATTTGATTGAAAGTAATCACCAACGAATAGCGTGGGCTTGTGCCTAGCGGTCCCGACTAGTAACCATGAGGTCGTCAGTTCGCATCTCACTGTTGGCATAATTTTTTTTTTTATTCATTTGAATACCTATTGCCTCAAAGTTACTGTGCGAAGTTGCCTCAAAGTTGCCGTGCAACTTTGCAGCAGGCGGACATAGAATTATTGCTGCATAGTTGCGGCATCCTTGCGTGGCTCGTTGCCATCTTGCGCCGCAACTATCCTGCAAAGATGCTGCAACGAGAGTGTGCTGTATGGGTATATGGGGGTCGTAGTTAGGGTTGCCACCTTTTTTACAGAAAAATAACGTACATTTGCTTTCGTGGGGTATAAAAAAAAGTTCGTTCAACAAATTAAAAGTACATTATAATCTTATTAGTTTTTATTTATTTCAAACATATTTTCTATTGCTTTTAGCATTACAGAGTAATTGTTATTATTTTGAAATATGTCAATAACGTAAGATACTTTATTTTAAAGTACGGGTGGCAACGCTAGTCGTAGTACTCATGTAGTAAAATAGAAAAAATACTATTTCGGCTTTTTGTCGATGGACCTTTTTTTCGAGATACCTATTATAATTTTAAGTTTTTAACGTACGTAGTAATCACGATATATACCATCTATAGTAACCTACGCTCAAGAGGGTTCCGTGGACACAATGGTAGCGCGTCAGATTGACACGAGGGCGGCCGGGGTTCGAGTCTCTTCGCCCCAACTTGGTATGAACTCCTTTTTTTTTTAAACAATTTTTCCCGTGAAAATATATTTTGTGGATATTACGTATCATATACGTTACATATTACTCTACGCAAATTTTAAGGTTAATTAAAAATGCGTTTATAACATAACATATTATTCTAATCATCTCTTTCACCGGTGTTTTCATATCATATTCTTGTCCTGCGAAAATATATTTCATTCCGAAACTTTCGACGCCTGCGATTGTCGAGCAGGTGAAGTGGGATAGCCGTTAAAAAAGCCGTATTTTCACCATATAATACGTAATATCCACAAAATATATTTCCACGGAAAAAATTGTTAAAAAAAAAGAAAAATAGAGTGGTACAGAGTCGCGGGGGAACTTGAACCCCAAAAGCTGCTCTGGTGACAATCTGACGCGCTACCGTTGTGTCCACGGAACTTTCTTAGGTGTAGGTTACTATATATATAATTGGTTCACTACGTACGTTAGAAACTTTAAATTATAATATCTCGAAAACGAAGGCCTATTCGACAAAAAGCCAAAATGGTATTTTCATACTACATGAGTATTTAACTGTGTAGCCTTTCGGATTGATAGGATAGGAAAAACTTTCTGGACAGACAAGATTTATTCGGATTAGGTAGGAATACATGGTTTGGTTGTCAGGAAGGGCTACAAATTTCGAAGGTCAGACGTTACGTCTCGATGCATTTATACAATTTGTCAAGATTCTATTGTGCAGACGGCACTTGATTTTAATCTAATGAGGCGTCCAGGAGTTACTCTGTACTCTCCCGTTCGATTGGCGTCCAGGTATTGTCGCCGAACTCTCCATATCGAACAGGCGTCCAGGAATATTCTCCCGTACTCTCCTCTCTCAACGATTGGGTATTTAAGAAAGGGGCTTTGTACTTTCGTGACTCTACTCTACTGAGGCGTCCAGGAGATACTCTGTACTCTCCCGTTCGGTTGGCGTCCAGGTGTGATCGCTGTACTCTCCATACCGAACAGGAGTCCAGGAATATTCTCCCGTACTCTCCTCTCTTTTCTAATGAGATGCTCTGTACTCTCCATATCGGTCGAGCGTCCAGGAACAGACTCTAGTTCCTCCAGCAGGCGTCCAGGTATTATCGCCGAATTCTCCTGCCGGAGTCCCTAAGCTGTCCGAGAGCGGCCGTGTGTCGTACCTCGTCCTCTCTCTCGGAACAGCGAAGAAGGAAATGCCTTTGCGGTCCTCTAATTTATACCCAATCGTTACTATACGCGGACGCAGAAATCAACAAAGACGCGGTCCCGCGCCCGCACATCTCTCCTCACGGGCGGCCTACAAGCGTGTTCTCGAAACGTCTAGATGGTCAGCGTTTCTCAAACTTCTTTTTCTGCATGCTACAACTGTATGTAAGATCCGGACCGAATAAATAATAAGGCTGATGTGAAAGCGTAACTAAGAGGCAAGGGTAAAGAAGATTCCGTCGGTCCGCGGCGGTACGTGACCGGTGGCACATTTTCTCGGTACTTACGAGGAGGGCTCGCTATATGACCGACGGGCACGTCAAAACACAAAGTGGACGACCGGAGCTTATGCATGACACGGCGTCCGAACATTCTTTCTGATTTCCTTGCATGTAAGTGTGCTTCATTATTATTAATTAAGGTGTACGCATAATGAAACGAACATATTTTCAACGAATAGGTTAGTGTTTGTTTCATTATATGTGTAAAATAATAGTCTGCGCAGATTTTTGCTAACCTATTTCTTTACTGAAATGTGTATCTTTTTAGTATCGAGTTCCTTGGAAGGAAATTCAACAATTCTTAGTAGGAGAAGCAAAAGAGAAAATATTATATTTGGTAAGTGACGTTTACATTTATTTAGATATAATAATACGTATGATATTAGTTTAGTGTTTATTACAAATTTTTCGTTTTTTATAGGTTGGAATATTAAAAAAAAAGAAAAGTAAAGCACTCCCTGAGCTGCTGGGCGCTCCTCCGAGTATTTGATAATAATAATAAGCTTTACTTGCTGCATCGCACCTTATCTTATCTTTTATAACATCACTCGATAGGCTGCACTGCGCCACGTTTCGAGTATAACAACTTTCAATAAAGTTGGGCGTCCGCGTACTAGATATATAAAAAATAAAAATATAATTCGTCATGTCTATAATTAATAATAGTATTATTAATATCTTACCACTCAGTTGTCATAATATGCAAATTATCAGTAAAGGCGAATGGTTATCAGATGATCATATCGAATATTTTCACAAATTATTAGAAGCTAACTCGAATTATAAACCACGCGAGACGTGGAGAATTCAATTGCCTGGTACAATTCAACCAGTTCCTGAAAATCAGGATCACATACAGATTTTGCACCAAACCGAAGACTTTAGAACCAATGCAGGGGGACACTGGGTTTGTAGCTTCTATAAACATGATGAAAGAAGTGTTTATATTTATGATTCTTTTAATTCCTCGAAATTGCATAGTCATCATAAAAATTTTCTGGAGATGTTATACCCTTTTTTGAACAAACATGACGGTGCAATAGACGAAGAATTTATTAAATTTCCACATGTACAAGCTCAACCTAACACTCGGGATTGCGGAGTTTTTGCGATTGCATTTGCTGTCTCGTTATTATTCAAAATATTACCAGACAAAGTAACGTACACTCATGCGTTGATGCGTCAACATTTAATCCAAATGTTTCAAACAAATCGTATAGAACATTGTCCATGCACTTAAAATCAACAATACACGTTGTGTGCACAAATATGAATCTGCAATTGGTAGAACAATTAATAAAAATCCCTCTTGTGGAAATTGTCCTCCATTTAAAATTGGTCAAAGTGACATTACTAATGAAACAGATAATAAAATATCCCCAGTTCAAAATGTAGTACTTAGTGACAAAGAAGTCACCATATATACAAAAAATGTAATTCAGACAGATCCATCATTGGTTTCGAAGTCAAAGATCAGCAATGTATACTCACCAAGTAGTAGGACAGAATACATGTCTAATTATTCTACAGATTATTATAAAAAACATAAAGAGGAAATTAATTTAAATTCTAAAGATTATTATAAAAAACATAAAGAGGAAATTAATTTAAAAAGAAAAGCTGTTTATAAAGCAAAGAAGGGGGAGTGTAACACAAAACAGGGCAAAGACTGTAAAAAGGGGGAGCAAAGCATAAAACTTTATAGTTATGAATATTATAACGCACACAAAGAAGGTATAATAAAAAAGAAAAAAGTGCATTATGACGCAAATAAAGAAGTGAAATGCGGGAAGCGAAAAAATTATTATCAGCTAAATAGAGAAGGTATAATCAAAAAGGCAAAAGTGCATTATGACGTCAATAAAGCAGGTATAATTAAAAAGGCACAAGTGCATTATGCCGCAAATAAAGAAGCGAAATGCGGAAAGCAAAGAAATTATGATCAGCTAAATAAAGAAGTTATCTCCAAAAAGCGGAAGGTATATTATCATGAAATACGTAAAGGAGATGGTAATAATAAAGTAGCAAAACGTCGTGTTGCTCTGCAAATAATAAAAAAGTATCGTAATATTGCTGTACCAAATAACAATATAGCAACCAAAAATAACAAAGAAACTTATATTAGAAAACTTTAAAAAATTATTAATATGCCGTCCGGAGAAGCAAGTAGCTTGGAAGCTGAGCGTATAATAAAATGGTGTTTTCATATTAGGCAAAAGTACATTTTGAAAATCAGGAAACTGTTGAAAGATTGTAAAGAAAAAGTGGAAGTTTCCTTAATGCGCGCAGCAGAATGTTTAGAAGTTGACGACAGGATTAATGCTTTGTGTGGAGAATCCAGACATACTTCTTCTTCAGAATCATATTATGCGGAAAGTTCGTACCATCCTTTCAGCGGTTCTGAATCAATCATATTGAATTCGGCAGGGAAAGCTATAAACGTTCTACCTGTATTGCAATCGAAGAAGACGACAAAGGCATGGCATTGTAGTTATCTTTGTAAAACAAAAGATGTTGAAATTCTGAATAATTTACAGGATTTCTTCAAACGATTGTTAGAATGCTCATTAAAAAAGGTACATAAGTTGAAGAACCATATCAGTAGCTGTTCTAATAAAGTGCATGCTGAAAAAGTTGGTCATTCTCATGGTTGTTACATAAACCCTAAACTATGTAAGTCCAATTTTTTAGCCATTGAGATTTTGGCACCTCACTTTCCGAATTTACGACATTTGAAGAGAATGATATACAAAATAGCGAGCATTTATAAATACCAATTACATCATTTAAACAAAGCCTTGAACGATAATGCCCTTGAAACACTTGAACGAATAACACTGCAAGCTCGGAAAGAAGCTGAAGCGTTACAAAAAAATAATACTGAAATAAGCTTGAACGAAGAAAAGATTATATCTCGATATTATTTAGCATTTAGAGCTTTCACAAAGCGGTCTATGGACACACCACGCATCCCGTGCGTTTCCTGCGAGAAACTCTGTTTTCAACGAGAGGTTCGTAAGCTTGATATTTCTAAGAGAACATATAAGGGAAATGTACTGCAAACGTTGTTAAATCATATTGGATACAAAGTTGGTGACATGCATTTTATTTGCCGATATTGCCACGATAAAATTTGCAACGATTCCATACCACTAAAATGTATTTTAAATAAGCTTGATGTACGTTCAGTTCCAGAAATAGCAGTGTTGAACGATTACGAGCGAATTCTCATTCAAAGAGCTAAACCGTTTCAAACGATTGTGAGAATGGATACAGTAATGCGTCAAAATATGCCACATAAACATATGTTTCCAAACGTAAAGGGGAGAACATTTCATCATCCTTTGCCGTTAGAAAATTTTTTTAAAAAAATCTGTCCTCCGACTGAACCTTTAAATCAAAATCATGAATTATACATATTGGTGCGGGGCGCTCCAACAAAATCTAAAATAGTTGGGGAAAAGTTAGTTGACTTGAAGAAAGTATGGAATGCCTTAGTGTGGTTGAAAGCCAACAATCCTCTATACTTGGAAATTGTTTTACCTCAATCGTACAATTTATTGCTGAGTGCCAAATTACCACATACAGAATTTCAAGAAGAAGTTGTTGCCAATGATAATAATAACGAATCTATCGAGGACGTTGAAGGTGAAACACTTAATATCGATGAAAACAACAAACGTGCATTATTAACGCAAATGTCACAATCTGATTCATATTATGAGCAGTTTACGGTTTATCCAATGTACGAAAAAAGGGTTATTGAATCTGCTGCCGCACTCTATCAAATGCTTAAAATTCATGACATTCCGTAGGGCCATCGTGCTGAACACTTAGATGTGAAATGTTTCCCAGATTTATATACTTATGGGGTGAATGGACAGCATGAAGAAAGATTGGTACGTTTGACTGATCATGAATTCATTAAGGGGGTAGACACGTCACGTGACCTGGCCGATTCGGCAGGTCGGTATTACAGCAGGTTTTTTCTGCACAGAAATGGTAATACCGATAGATCGCCGATTGCCCGGTAACCGCGAGAGGGAGCTGTTTGCTATTTCCGTATTCTATTTTGAATAAGGAAAGAAATTCTCAGCTGTTGCGTTTTACTTATAAAAATTTAAACGGAAAGTCAGCTGGTACTGCAAACGTAGAAAATTCATTGTACATTTTAATTGTGATTTTACTTGAAATGTGCTTATGCTACAATATTCTACGTTAACAGTAAGGAATTATAAGTGAAAAGGAAAAATAGATGAGGGGATGTCCCCAGAAAATGAAGTTTGTTAGGTTAGACATTTTTTTACTAGCAAAGCACCGAAACAGAACATGAAATACACTTATTACACGTCCTATGCAGAAAGCAGTTATGAACAAACATTATATATAAAATTGTAAGGAATCGATTGACGTCACTTTTGCAAAGATCTGATTAGAAATTGCAGAACTTCAGATTCGTCACTGCTTAGCGTGCAATATTGTATAGTCCCGCTGGTTTCGAGCGTCGAAGCCCACAAAACTCAGCGAGACACATGATTGTCGGCGAGCATCGCGTTTGACGACTCTAGCTAGAGAATCACCCCGTATAAATGCTAAGAAACGATAGTGTGAAGCGGCGTGCGTTTCAACAGCACATTGACAATATCGTAGATTCTAGGGCCTAGAATATTAGTTCCGTATCACGATGGTCTTCACCAGAGCACTGCATTACTGATGAAAAAGATACCAAACATGGAGCAATTCGGTCTATTTTTAGTGAACGTAGTGTGTGTGTGTGTCCTAATCATGTATTCATAAGAAAAAATAGACCGAATTGCTTCGCGTCTCGACTCATTTTCGTGGACATAAACTCACCAATCCATCGGTGGTAACACTCTTATCAAGGTGTAATGAGAAATATGAACATTTTCATATTCAGTACTGGATGACTCATGTCGCCGTCGACCGAGGGCTCTAATAAATGTGCATTTATTTGGGAAACCAATGCCGCGTCACACGTGACACCTTCTCGCGAACAGATATATGTATGTACGAGAAGAAGCAATGCAATTTCTCGATGACTTGAAGCAACATTTCAATAGGTAAATGCATGAAACTCTGGGATCAGGAATTCCCAACCAAGTGATGCATATGTAAGAACTGGCAAAATTCAACAATAGTTTGTCGTCTAAATTTTACAATTAAAGTATTTATTTGACGCGAATATACATATGTAAAGTTTGTCAGCAAAGTCTTTTTCGATTTGAGTTCTATAGAAGGCTGACTTTCCTTCGCCATGCAAAGTCCTCTCTTTACTCTTGTCCTTCACGCTGGCAATCGTGCAACTCGCTGACTTTCGTGGGTTTCGATGCTTGAATCCAGCGGGGCCATACAATGTTACGCACTAAGCAGTGACAAATCTTCAGTTCTGCATTTCTAATCAGATCTTTGCGAAAGTGACGTGAATCGATTCGTCATGTTTTCTCGATCAAATTAGCCCCAAAAATAATATTATTCGGACCATAATTATGGAAATTACGTGAAAATTTGTTTGCAGAATTGGAAACCCGTTTCGTTAAAAATAGTCTGATTTAAATTATTTTCTGTCAATTTAATGGGGAGAATGCCAGGAATCCATTTGAGTCACTTTCATATTGATACGATGAAAAAAAAAACAAATTCTGTTTCTATATAATCGATGACACATCGCCGAGCAACGGCGATCTCGTGCGGCTCGGACAACAAAGGTTCTCGTCGGTTATTCGAGCATCTAAGATCGTTACGGGCTCGGTTTGGTGTACACCAGCGCTGTCCAAGGTCGCTTACGCGTAAGCTCGGGGTTCTCCCACTCTCATACGCGTTGTCAGGGATACCGCACGACGCTAAACAGGCGACAGGCCAGTCGCTATATAGCCTGGCTAGCCCGTCATGGTAGCGTTCGTAGCGTCGCGCGGTCTCCTTGACAACGGAAGGCACGCTGCGGGAAAGAAAGGCTGGAAGGAGAAGCAGGCGCGTGAGGAGCCTCTGCGCTGGGCAGCGCTGGTGTACACGATTCGGACTTTTCGCTATCCCCACCACTTCTGTCTCACTCTTGTCCGGCGAAGGCGAGAGCGAGATGGAAAGAGAGCGAGCGAAGGCACTGAAAGCGAGCGAGGACAGTACGAGACAGACGACGCGTTGATATTTTGTCTCGCTCCGTCTATCGGACGCCTGACACTCCGTCCTTTGTGTGCGCGACGGGCGTGCGCGATGGTCGCTTACGGTGACCACGGGAACCGCTTCGCAAAATCTTGACGCAGGCCGGGCATAAGTCTTTTTTGCGCCCTAGGCGAACTTGTCAAATTGCGCCCTTTATTATATTACATTTATTTGAGATTATTTATGACTTTAGTCTGTAAAATTAGGCAACTGCTAGGGCCTAAGGTTGACAAGAGGCGCAAAATGGCCTTTTCATTGTTGGCATTGTTGAAAATAAATTTTTAAATGAAATACTACAAATTATACTACAACGATTTTAAACTACGAGTAAAAGTTAAGAGTAAGGTCATGAAGAAGCTCAATTAAATGTATTATAATAAATACGTGCCGCGCCTGGCTATCTGACCGTGGCGCGCATGCGTCGAACAGTCACGAATGTCACGATTAGTGATGGGACTGATACCAATACTATTGATGATATTCAATCAATTCGATACCAAAGTACTCAATAGGAAATATCGATACGCATCGAAATGTTATGTACTTAGTATCAATCATCGATACCAATCCTTCTTCAACCGATACCATATCAATACTATACCGAATCAAAACCGGTTTGATACTTTACGATATTATCGATACTTATTTGATACTTACGAAATTATCGATACTTGTCAGTCATTTGGTAAACATTTAATAATAACACTTCAGCGTGAGGTAAAGATATTGCAGGTATCGATATTCTCGTCTACAGGGTGTCCCACCTAAGACTGGACAGCCGGTTTTCTCCTAAAGTATTGCCGATAAAAATATTAAAAAAATAGGGAATTGCATGGTTTGAGGGGGCCAATTAATTAGCGCGAACGAATTTTTTTATCGATTATTATTTTAGAAGATACGATGGTCAAGTTCGGTTTTTCAAATGGAACTATTTTTTTTGAACACCTGAGTTGATAGTGCGTTCCAAGACAAATTCAATAAGCTTTAATGTATACACTTTATTTTCACTGGTTTTTAAGATATTGCACTTGCAAATTTACTGATTTTCACTGGAAGAAAACTGTCTGGTATAGCACGGACCGGGGACGGTCTTACTGGCTCCACGGGTGGCACTGCCTTTTGAAATAGATACCTACCTGCCAAAGGTCTACGCCAGGCCCAAAGGCTGGACAATTTTTTCCCGTCAGAAATGCTACTTAGGTAGGTACATCTGCGGTATCGAGAAGCGCACTGTTACTTTTATTTCGCACTTGCTTCCACGCTCGGATGGCCGGTTCTTTTGGGAGGGATGCAAGTTCGATTGGTTAGGTTAGGAGGAGTGAAAGTTGCTAGACTAAATTTCAATCATAGGGAGCAGATTGTATCAGAACCATTCGGATTTGCATTCCTCACAAACGGCTGCTCTCTTGCAGAGGCCCTCTTCACAGCAATGCCCACCTTCTCTCGCACCGAATACGTTAACGCTTGCTTTTGTTCTGATATTGAAGCTCGTGTTTATACTCGAGAGGACCACGCGTCGACAGCGGGCTACCCCTTTTCTTCCTGTGTCTCTCCACGAGCCGTGTTGACGGTGGATTGTAGGAGCGTAGATATCTGGATGCCAGTTATTGAATTCAGGAGACGATAGAAACATTTTATTACAAAACACACATGTACTATAATTAAAGTAAATCGTATTCCTCTCGGGCAGGAGTACTGATAATGATCGAACTGGCGCCCCACTTCGCGCAGACCAATTACACGGAAGGTAGTCGGGTCACACACTGCCCAAATGATACAGGTTAATTCTGGAGCAACGCCCGTAAAGGAGATGCGCTGGCACCCCGTGGCGAGGACAGACCTTCGCTGTGCCTCACCCGATTTTTATGGCTTTTTTTACGGAAAAAGGTACGAATCCTGGGTCGAACGTAGCGAATTGAAGTCGACCCTCCGCAGTCGAGGGTGAATTATCCATTACAGCGTATTAAGAAACCCTTTTCTTCATCGTATCGAAAGGGAAGTGACGCCAATGGATTCCTTATGTTTTTCTGACGAAAATCATACCAAATGTCATGCAAATCGGACTACTTTGACACAAGCTATTTGTATTCCCTATGTAAAAGTTGTCCGATTCGCACGACATTTGCCATAATTTTCATCGGAAATCCCCAAGGAATCCATCCGCGACACTTCCATATGCATACGATAAAGGATAAAGAATTATTTTATTTCCTAACCCGATTTGAAATTTCAACGCCTGTTTATACTTGAGAGATAAGGATTTATACTCGAGAGATAAGGAATCTGTCTTTAATTTGAAAGAAGGACGATGCAGGCGGAACCACGCGCACTCAACGGTGCGCAACTAGTCACGATTCCATCTGAGCGCTCCCGCCCGACGCGCACGCCCGCTGCGCACGCAAAGCGTTCCATCCCGCTCCTCCCTTCGGCCAGAACGAAGCGAGAAACTCAGCCCCGGAATTAGGGCTCCGTTCTTGATATGGGCTCAACGCCGGTCTCGACCAGCGAGCGGCTAACGAGACTTTACATTCAGATATATTGGCCGGTGAGTTTCGTAACGCGTATTCTCCCACCATAGGTACCGCTTGCCTGCCTCGGTGCTCCTGTTCGCAACGTTTTCTAACTCGCTCTCGTTCCATCTCACTCTCGCCTTCGCAGAACAAGAGTGAGCCAGAAGTGGTGGGGATAGCGCCAAGCTTCTGGTGTGTATAGGCCAAACCGAGCTGCAGCGTAGAAATACACACATCAGAATAGGTGTACCTTAACTCCGAAAAAATTCAGGAGCTTTATTGGTCTGAACATTGATTCTTTCTCGATAGCTTCATCTCGTATTGGTCATAACAGCCACACGGCTACATTCAGGCGCAGCCGAGCAGCATTCCCGTTACCCCACCATACCCTTGGGTGGCCCCGTAACTCCAACTGACAAATCCACGATCGTCAGATGGTGGCTGATTTCTCCTCGATCGCTGTTAGCGAAAACGAATCGACCGGTCAATATATCTGAATACGACCTTAGGATAAAGATATAATGAAAGATGAAAAATTATTCGAAGCCCAAGATGAAAGGCTTTCGAATAAACAAAGGAAACTAATAAATACCCGAAGCTAAATAGAATTTTAGATTTAGGGTACACACACCCTCCCCCAAACCTCGTGTCGATCGGCCACTGGGGCCATTCGGAAGTATATTCTTTTATTTAAATAATGCCCATCTCTGCATAGGACCGTAAAGAATTACAAAAAAAAAATCAGGGAGTCAACTGTTGACCGATTTGGAGACATTTCCTTGTTATATGTTATATACAATACTCCGAAGAATAATAATAAGAGCAATAATTGCAAATAATTGCTGTAACTTCCACATTCTGAAAGTATGATATCAGTAAATAACTACGTCCAGCGTTATTAAAAAATTCCAATCTCTTTTTTTATTTGAAATAATGTGGCCATATAATTATAACTTATATACGGCAGCGTTGATGTATGTGTTATAGTAAAAGCGTGAATTTAGTAAATGTTCACAGTTTCCAGCAGTTTCTAGTCAATGTATGCCTAAAATGCATATAACCTAATCTACAATCGTCCAAAAATACATACACTGACTGTCTCACGCTTTTACTGTGATAAATGTATCCCGCTAACGCTTCAGTTTTGCTATGATTCCACGTTGGCAGACCTCCCGAGTAGGCGCCATCTCGCATCCACTACCTGAACTAAATTTGTCACGTGACCTGCTCTGTATTATCGCCAATATGGCGGAGTTCGTATTTGGGAATGCAATCACGGGCTTACGTTTTTTGTCCTTATATGAACAGATTTTAGGCTGGGTGACCTTTCATTCGAAAGAGGAAGGTTCGAGACAGCCCGCTCTGGTCATCGTTTGAGCCACAAAACTCTTTTAGTGACCTAAAAATACTTGGATTCTTGCGGGTGTGTTTTGTCGACTTTTGCTCTCCTTTGAACACTCGTATTATTAAATATCAACACAATCTCGTCGAATCATGACCAAAGCGCGCTGCACTGAACCTTCCTCTTTCGAATGAGACCTCGCCCAGCCCAAAATTCGATCATATAAGGACAAACAACGTAAGCCCGCAAACCCATGTTGCGGGTCAGATTGTGTCGGTATACAGCGCTCTGTATTACCCGTGTCTACCCTCTTAACGTCGCAGCATATCGCATATAAGTTGAATCCTCTGGAGTAGTCATGCAGGGTGACGTCGTTTGACAGCGCGAATCATAGAAAGAATTATGCGGTGTCGGTTGAATTCGGAAACGTCGAATCTTAGAATTATGCGATGAAAGGAGGAGGAGGAAAACGGGCAAATAAAATGTAGAAATAATACGTTTTAAATGATAATATATTGTTACAAACGAAAAAATAGAATATAATTTAACTTTTTTTCATACAAGCTTCAGCTAGAATATCGTTGATGGAGTATGCTAACAGTTCACAATCTACAAGATATTCTTCTTCATAATATTCGCTACCATGTATTATTTTAGCAGCATGACGCATATCTAACGTTTTACAGGCAACATCGTTCTGTCGCAACAAGTTAATAAAAGTTTTAAATTTTGTCCTCGCATCTTCTGCAGTTTCATATAACCGCGGATGCACATAGGGTAGACATGGCTCAAGATTACATAATAATGATATAGTATTCAATTTGAAATACAGCGACTCGCGTCATCTTTACAATCGGAGAATCATAGATCCGACAAAATTCCACCGTTATGTCATCCATCTGCATCGAAGGTGATCCAGGCAATTGTGCACGTTCTTCGATGGTTGTATAGCTATTGAATAGTACACCCCATGTATTGCGTAGTAATATGAGATGAGTCCCACGATTGCCGCCGAGAAGAACTTCTACATTGGTTATATATCCTATGTTGATTCCAATTTCCAAATTCCCAATTTCCATAAATGTTAATGCGTATCTTCTAACCATGATACGCGATCCTCGGCTCGGACTAAGAGAACAATCAAAGCTATGAAATTGTTCATTCGTATTAGGAATAAACATACAAATATCGAGAAGATGTGAAAATTTAATCCTTACCTGTCAACTGTTTTCACCCCGCATGGAGCTATGCCATCATCTCGCATGATCGGAACGTAATAATTCATGCGTCTGGCGTTTCCTTCAACACTGGTACTGCACATTTTTTTCAGAGCACTATTTGTTCCGTCGAAAGTCACTGAGGCTACTGAGCGATTGATGGAATAGCGTCAGGGGGCCGTCTTAAATAGTGGTGCGATTGCTTTCCCCACCACCGCATTTTATTTTAAAACTTCCAACTTTTCCATAATGTTTTTCAATCTTAACGTCGCAGCGTATCGCGCGAGATGATGTCATTTTTTACAATGCTAATGTAACATGATATCTGTGGGAGCGTCGAATATTAGAATTCTGCGGAATCAGCAGAAACATCGATTCTTAGAAATAGGTGTCAGCAGAAACATCGATTCTTAGAAAATAGGTGTCAGCAGAAAATTCGTTGGACGATCTCGCGCGCTAATTCGTTATATGCGTGAATCATAGAAAGAATTATGCTGCATCGACAGAAACTGCAGAGAACCATGTTGGGACGGATCGCCATTTTTTGCATGCAATGCATTCGAGGGACGGGGTACGCCAAAAGACAGAGATAGCAAATCAGTCATAAAAGCGCGCTGTAAACTGTGCAAAGCCTCAATTCGTTGTAACACGTTGCACAGAAAAGACATTACAGCCATGGAAGAATTCCCACAAGTAGAACGCGAATTGTTGGATCAATCTGCACGATTGATTTCCCGGGAAGAATACCTCGCGTGGGAAGAACGGTGCAGAGGGTGTATCGAATCTTTGGTAGAACATAGTCGAGTGAAACGCCCGCGATTATCGATCGGTGTTCGACAATCATTGGTTGCACGAATCGCGCGGCTCGAAGGACTGAAATATTCGTTGCGCGGACGTTTTATGCGTGAAGGTGCCGGACATTTGAGCACAGGACTTTTGTGGCGCGAAATAGACACTGCGTTCGATAGCCGCGTATTAACTGGTGCCGTGCTAAACTCAAACTATATCGAGCCGCACAACTTCCTCCAGGATGCAGCGACTATTGTGCTGGAGCATGTGCGGGGTGCTTTGAGGAAACATCGAAACCTCAAAGTGAACACAGTGTTCAATGGCGAATTTGTAGCGGGTGACAAGCATGCATGTAAAAGCATCAATACCCGGAACTGCGAACTCTTCCGCACATCTGATCTACAGGAGTGGTACCAGCGATGCGTCATCGAACCAACCCTGGCATCGCTGGAAGTGTTCCAGGAACGCGACAGCGGATGGGCATTGACGAGAATCATGAATCTGACCGTCAATGTCAACATATACAATCCGCTGAGCGCGGGGTGCTGCTACAAGTTGCCGCGGGAATTGTCGCTGAAGAAAGCGACCATTAGCGTACAATCCACAGACAATGCGTGTTTCGCGTGGGCAGTGGTCGCCACTCTCCACCCTGAGGAAAGAAATATTGATCGCCCAAGTTCATACCACAGCTATGCGTCCGTATTAAATATCCAGGGCATTGAGTTTCCAATGTCCCTGGAGCAAATTACAAAGTTTGAGCGGCAGAAAGCGTCTCAGTCAACGTGTACAGCTTCGAGGCGGAGACGAAGAAAGGGCCAACAGTCTTTCCACTGCGCCTCACCAGCCAAAAGAGGGATCGGCACGTCAACCTGCTCGACACGCCAAATCAAGAGCACGGCGATGTAGGACACTTTGTGCTGATCAAGAACTTGTCCCGGCTGGTGAGCACGCAGCTGAGCAGGCATGATGGAAAGAAATTCATCTGTGATCAGTATGTATAGAAAACTTGTGAAATGTTAAAATCTCTCGCAGAAAAAAATTAAATAAAAAAATTTTGTGCTTTTTTACAGATGTATGCACTACTTCGGATCTGCCGAGAAGTTGGAGCTTCTTTCGCTGGACTGTGGCAAGATGAATAATTGCACCATCCTGCTGCCCAGCGAAGGAAACAACCAACTCAGCTTCAACAACTACGATAGGAAGAAGCGGCTCCCCTTCGTGGTATATGCAGGTCTGGAGTGCATCATCGCAAAAACAGAGGACAACCGAGTGGGTGATGATAATAAATTACATACAGATCAGCACCACAATGTACACAGCATTGCATATTATATGCATTGTTCATACGATACATCGCTATCGACGTATCGATGTCGCCGCGATGCGAATTGTGTTTCATGGTTCGTCGACGAATTTAAAAACTTTGCAAACTTCGCTAAACCCATTCGGGCAAGTAATGTTCCAATGCTGGATTTAACTACCGAACAGTTGACGGCATTTCGCAATGCAACACACTGTCATATTTGCGAAGAGCAATTCAAGGCTAGCGATGTACGAGTTCGCGATCATTGCCATCTATCCGGACGGTTTACCACATTCGGAGTGCAATTTAAATTATAAAAATGCGGTTTACATCCCCATAGTTTTCCATAATTTATCCGGCTACGATTCACATTTCATTATCGAGGAAATAGCTACCGCTTTCGAAGGCAGCGTTGACGTATTGCCCATAACTAAAGAAAAATATATTTCTTTCACAAAAAATGTCGAAGACACGGCTGAATCAGACTCGCGAAATTATATTAAATTACGATTCATCGATTCATACAAATTTCTAAATACCAGTCTCGACAAATTAGCATCTTTTCTTAGCGCGGATAAATTAAAAATTTTACGATCCAAATTTGAAACATTATCCATTGAAGATTTCAATTTATTGACGCGAAAGGGTGTCTTTCTGTATGAATACCTTGATTGCGCGAACAAGCTGCAGGACCCATGCTTACCGCCGCGCGAGTCTACAGTTCGTTACCGGGTGAGACTGTATCAGAGAGCGATTAAGGTGCCATCTCCAATGCGCGGCGCGCCGCGGTACACTGGTACAATGAAAAAGCATTCATCTGTTCTCCTATCTGCGACTTCGACCGCGCGCGGCTGCGGCAGATTGCTACAGTGTATGCAAGTCTGCTCCAGGGGCAGCCTAGGCTACTTGAGAAGCAACACAATGGGATGAGTGTCTGTTTTCCGCCATTATGGTAGAATCTACTAGCCGCTCGGCGGCCTGCGGCTGCCAGTCGCTACACTGCTCCAGAAGCAGTGTAGCGACTGGCCGCCCTGCGGCCCATCGCCCCAACGGGACAGAATCTCCAGAAATAAAGAAACAAGTCAGAATTCAAAAGTTATGGAAATATGTTTTTATATATTTTTTGTAACCTAATAATATGAGCTCTTAAAAAGATAAAAATATCATGGCAGCTACTTCTGATGTATGCGTAAACATGTGTCATAGTTTGTATGTTTTTTGTGCATAATTTAAATCGAGTCGTTTAAATTTTGGTGATATAAAAGGAAAATATTTTTAGGATAATATTAATATTATTAATTTACCTTCAGAAAAAACTTGTTTCGTTGGCATTATTTTTAGCTTGGCTAACAGAATTACTCTTGTCTAAGCAATTTTTTCATATATTTATAAATAACAGATTTCAAAATTTTAATAAAATAATCGATAATTTCATTAAGAGTACACTGTTCCAACAGATTTTATAAATATGGTTTCTCTAGAGTGGGAAAATGATGCCAATTATAATATTTGATTAAATATAGTAAATAATTTAGCAGTAAACGATTTGGCCGAACGAGCAGTCAAACTCATGTAAGAGTTTAATTGTAACTATTCAACAGCCATCTGGACTTGTAACATTCAAGACTCGTTTCGTATAGATTTTTGTGCGTTAAATAGGAATTCGCAAACCATTTTTCGCCATCACCCTCAGTTTTCGAAGAATTGGTTTTTAAAAAAATGTAAATTTTCAACTTTGAACATATTTCGTGTTCAAACAGTAATAGTTATTCGGTTGCTTGTACCGTCAAAGTACTCTATCAACTCCCCGGAATACAACGATATAAGTTATTATTGCATTATTACTATTTAAATATATTTAAACAACGATCAAAGGGAAAATGCATCCAAAATGCACCAATTTTTGTAGATATCTTTCAATTTATTTTAAGATCTAAGGGTGTAGAAGAAAATCTGACTACTCCACGCGATGCAGCAGGCATTTTTCCTTCGGAAAACATCAACAAAAGTGGTAAGTCACGATTTGTTTTCAATACCGGAGCGAAATAGTATGGCAAACTGTACGGCGCCGACAGTGCTGGTTGCGCGCGTTTGAGCGATTCTGTCGCTGAGCGGCAATGGATACGCCCACCGCTGTTGTCTTCTATATGGAAAAAAAAAATCACTTACCACTTTTGTTGATGTTTTCCGGGGGAAAAATGTTTACTGCATCGCATGGAGTAGTCAGATTTTCTTCTAGACCCCTCATTTTTAAAATAAATTGAAAAATATCTGCTAAAATTGGTGCAGTTCGGGTGTACTATTCGCATGCGGAGGGGTCGAAAGCGCCATTGTGTCTTTCTTCACCAACTTCTGTGCTGAACTTAGCCCACTCCGCAGTCGTAAAGATGGTGTGATACATAGTTAGCTAAATAAACATACAGCTCAACCCTCCGAGTCATCCTGTTTACCAATACAGGGTGATTGTCCAGCGACGCCTGTCAAAGAGTTGCCACATGGTACCCCGTGTCGAGGACAACCCTCCGCAGTGCCTCACCGAATTTTATGGATTTCGATCCTTCAAACGGTTGGAATATCATTAAAAAGTCAGAAATTTTCAAGAGTTCCGCATTTCTTATCACATCTTTGCGAAAATGACGTCAATTGATTCCTTATGTTTCGCCGAAGAACTAACACCAAGAACAATGTAATTCGGACCATAATGAAGGAAATTTCAGGAAAAATTGATCCGCGTGCATCTCAAGCATCCGCGTGCGCGCCTGGCAGAGCGTCGGCCTATTCGAACGCGTGTTTATACTCGAGAGATAAGGGATCCGTCTTTAATTAGAACCACGTGCAGTCAGCAGACAATCCATTTTCTTCCTTTGTCTCTCCAGGAGGCGTATTGATAGTGGATAATACTTTGTAATTACTATATTGGTGGCATTTTTCTCACGTGCGTCGAGATAAAAGTGGGCTTAGAGCCAGGCGAAAATTCATTCATTCTTTACGATGGGTAATTTATTATTTTTCCAAAAACGTTTCGACAACATCTGTTTGCCAGATTTCTAAAGGCCAATAAAAAACGTGGTGACATTGTTCATTCTGAGTTAACCCGCACATTGCTCTGTCGGTGGGCAGTGCGTACGATGACTTCGGCCGCGCAGGTAGCGTCGTCGACCGCCAACTCGCGGGACAAAACGGTCATAAACCGCGACCCTGGCGAGACGCTCTGGCCGATCAACCTGATTAATTTTTGGTAACCAGATGTGGCACTTTCCTCCTCTACTAGCTAATCTCTCTATGGTCGGCACGCAATAAACCTCCGCTACAGTATAAATAAATTATAATGATGTTCTGAGCGCTGACCGTGACGAACATTAATCTTGTGGTCCGCGCAAAAACCCAAAGAAGATGTTCTTATCATAGATTGAAGAATGTTTCCCTGGCAATTGGGTAAGAAACGAAATTACTCTGAACAAGTACCAGTACGCCTCGCCATAAGACACAGGAAGAAAAGAGGTAGGTGTCTAGGGGCACCCAGCATAAATATTGTGCAATATATTGTACAATAATATTCAACGTCTACAGGCCGCTTACCACATCTGGTTCCCAAAAATTAATCGGGCTGATCGGCCAGAGCATCTCGTCCCGAGCATATTGTCCCGCACGTCGGCGGTTGACAACGCTACCTGCGCGTCCGAATTCAGTTATCTTTTACAGCTGGCAATTTAGTATTTTTGAAGCGAAATTTCTTCATTTGTTTACAGTAGGCAATTACTCGTTCTCGAAGCGTTCGTCGGGAAACATCTGTCTCCCAGATGTCGTAAAGGGGCAATCGACACCGTGCCGTTTTTCATGGATTTCGGCTTTCTTCGCTCTGTGTTAATCCGTTGATTGCTCTGTCGGCGGGTGGTACACACGGTGACCTCCACCGCTGACTCGTGGGACAATATGGTCATAAACCACGACCCTGGCGAAACACTCTGGCCGATCAACCTGGCTAAAAAAAAGTTTGGTAGGCAGATGTCCGGTTTTTCCTCCTGTACATCACGAAGAGGGAAAAGGTTCCTCCACCACCATAGGGAAGGTTCATCCTCTTCCAAAAAAGGCCAATTAAGATTCTGGCGCCATCCAAAATTCTAATGTCGAGTCTACCTTTCACGACGAAGAGGTGGATAACTGCAGAATTCGATCAGCGCTCCTCAGGCAAGATTCGTTCACTTCATTCTCCGGGGCCTCACCATTTTACGACCTTCCACACAACGAAATTCTTATATAGATTCAACCGATATTCTCACCGAGATTCTCACCAATTTTCACACTGATTAATAAATAATTGTAGAAGATATGATGATGCATATAAATCTCGCACGCCACCAACAGTCCGCAGTCGCGTATAATGCGCTATTTAGCAGTTTTAGCACTCGCGTTGAATCCATTGGTGTTACTTTCATATCGATACGATAAAGAATAAAGAATTTCTTAATACATTGTAAAGAATATTTCACCCTCGACTGTGGGTCGCCGACCTCGATTCGCTGTGGTCGGCGGAGTATTCATAACTGTTTCAGAAAAACTGTCTTCTTTATTCTTTATCGTATCGATATGGAAGTGATAATTCGCCGTCCATGGATTCCTTATGTTTTTCCAATGAAAATTATACCAAATTTCATGTAAATCAGACTATTTTTAACGAAGCTAGCGAAGACTTTGGGTATCGAACTGCTTAAAACACATGAGAAAAGACTGGAATCACGCCCATCACGAATCAATTCGCCTCGCGGAGACAAGATACAGGAAGAGAAGGGGTAGTCCGCTGATCGCGCGTGGATCCGCCTGCGTCGTCCTGCCTTCAAATTAAAGACAGCTCCCTTATCTCTCGAGTATAAACACGCGTTAGAATATGAAAACAAAAGGTCGCTCGACGAGGGATTACCTTGTAGCATTTGAGGATTAAACCTAAAAACTGTCCTGCAGTTCTACAAGTTATTTGACAAATGTTTTCTAATTACTTTATAGCGTGTTGGAGACCAAATGTCTAGTGTCATAAAGCGGTAATAAACCGTAGCCCCCCAACAAACCATTTTAGGGCATCACGCAGATGGCTACATCATGGGAATCACGCCCGGGGAAAACCCAGAAAATCGCCTCTACCTGTATTTTTCCACCTCTACGCCTACGATTTGCGAAGGTGGGATTTTTTTCGATCAATAATATTTGGAGTTTCGCCCAAAACTCCGCCTTCAAGAAGGTGTACGCCCTGAAGGAAATAGTATTTAAACTGCGACTTACAGCCATAGTTCATCAATACGGAAAAAGCTCGCTCGCAACGGTCTTGGTGTACGGACGTGTGCTCGTGTTGTGTTTTTTCCCAATCTTCCTCCAGTTCGCATTCAGAAATCCCCCGGAATTGGGACCAACTCCGGATCAATTAGTTAGTGTGTTGCTCCGTGTATCTGAAATGGCCACCGATGTGACCAAGGTGCTGTTCACGGCGCAGGAAGACGATACGTTAGTACAGACAGTAGCAGGTTATCCTGTTCTGTACGATTGTAAACAAAAGGAATATAAAAATCAAGGGTTGAAGGTGAACATATGGCAAGAAGTATCCACCACAGTGAACAGAACAGGTAAAGTATTGTTTAACTATATTTATTTGCAGCAACCATCAACTAGGGCTAATAATGCAATCGAAAAGTAATTTTTTTGTAATTAAAGTATAGTGATTCACTATTTTCTGGAAACAATATTCGAACATCAATCCCTCCAATGCAGTTTGGAAAATTCCATTTCATCACTAAGTGTTTTGCATTTTTTTTTCAAATCGGAAATATTAATTTACGTTAAAAATATGGGCACTAATTTGTCGCATAATTGTTTGAGTGCGTTTCTCAATATAACACTTATGTATAGTGTTTGTTCTCGAGAATTCGATTACATGCATTATGTTTTCTAAAAAACTATTTTTAAAAAAATACAAATTTGAAGCCCCAAAAATATATGTCTGAATCGTTTTTAATTATCAATTATCATAGTTAAAAGTAAGGTAATTAATCAGCAATACCAACGAAATCTTATAAGATTTTACGCGGACACATTGGGAGCTCAAAAAACGCGAGAAACTCTTAACCGGTTAACTGGCACGGTCCTTTTCAATATTCGGGCCCAAACTGGTAACATCGAAAAATTAAGTGAATCACACAAAATTTGGTATACAGGGGTTTTTTGAGTCGCTGAACCGATTCCGGGGGTAATTTTTTTCATCTGACACCCCCAACCCCTAAAAAATAGAATTTAGGGGTGAGTTTGTCAATTCTTTTCTCGTCGGTACACTCTGGGGTCGTGAAATTTTCACCAGCTAACTACGGGAGTAAGAGTTTACTTATGAAATTGAATACAGTACGAATAATTTATACAAATCCCAACAATTCGCTAGTCATTTTGGTTCGGCCATATTGAGTCTGCCATATTGAAATTTAAAATTCCAATCCTAAATTCAGATTCAGCGACCCCAAAAACCCCTATATACAATTTTTCTATATCCCGATTGTATTTTAATATTTGGCAGCCATTTTGGTTCGGCCATTTTGAGTCTGCCATATTGAATTTTACAATTCCAATGCCAAATTCAGATTCAGCGACCCCAAAAACCCCTATATACAATTTTTCTATATCCCGATAGTATTTTAATATTTGGCAGCCATTTTGAGTCTGCCATATTGAATTTTACAATTCCGATGCCAAATTCAGATTCAGCGACCCCAAAAACCATTACATACCAAGTTTGATTAAAATCTTTTGTAAATCAAAAAAGTTATTCCATTTGATCATATATGATACATTGACAGAATTGGCCAGATTTTTGTTTGATCATATATGATACATGACAGTTAACCGGTTAACGTATACGGTGTACGCTAATGGCACGGCGACCCGCTCCCAGCGACGCACCGCAGCCCAGCCTCGCCGTCGCGAAAGGGTTAAGAAACATGCAAAAAATATATTATCTAATTATTGCAGATAAAGATTGTAAAGCAAGGTGGAAGAACATAAGGGACACATACATGAAAAAGAAGAGGAACAATAGGTATAGTACGGAATCGGCAGCACAACCAAAAAACAAATGGCCGTTGATGGATCAACTAACGTTTATGGATAATGTTTCTTTTGAGAGGATGCAAGTATTTTGCTCACACACAATGAGTTCTAAAATACAATAAATTTAAAAAGTTAATTTCATTCATCTATTATTTATTCTATTTATTCTATTTATTCTATTTATTCTTTTTATTCTTTTTATTCTATTTATTCTTTTTATTCTGTTTATTCTTTTTATTCTTTTTATTCTTTTTATTCTATTTATTCTTTTTATTCTTTTTATTCTATTTATTTTATTTATTTTATTTATTTTATTTATTTTATTTATTTTATTTATTTTATTTATTTTATTTATTTTATTTATTTTATTTATTTTATTTATTTTATTTATTTTATTTATTTTATTTATTTTATTTATTTTATTTATTTTATTATAGTACCCACAGTAATCTGGACGCAATACGTGAAGACGTTTCACATGATGAAATTATTGAAATGCCGGCCTGCTGGGAAGGTGTTCCAGCTGAAGCGGAAATGTCGCCAGAGGATGACAATAGCCGGCTTTAGACGGCCGTTCCAAACCTTCGGGTTTGACGCGTCGCTCCGGAGTGCCGCGCCGGAACGCGCGCTTGGAGCGCGCTCCTGGAGCGTGCTGTTCAAAACGCAACACTCCTAGCGCGCGCGCCAGATCCGCAGGTTTGGAGCGTCCACTCCAAATTTGCAAGATTTCGCGTGGAGCGTGGCATGTCCGCCAGGCGGACAGTTCGGTGAGACGCGCCACGCTACGCCAGCTGCATCGCAGACATCGAGCGAGTAAAATGGCATTAATAAAAAAGCGAAGAACTCGCGCGATCGCTTGCATCGCATTGCATAGTTATTTTAAAGCGGAGGAGCAAAAACATAACACCAGAATATGGGTCAAGAGATGGCGTGAAGACAGAGATCGCTACGGTCACATGCCTCTGTTGAGAGACCTTCGACAGAACGACCCAGAAGATTTTAAAAATTATCTGCGCATGAACAATGCAACATTTGAATATACCAAACCATATGTATAAAATACGATCTGGCGCGTGGCATGTCAATCACGTCTGAACGTGTAAAGGACAAGTTCAGACCTGCACTCCAGACGCGCGTGCCGGGAACGCGCGATCGTCCTTTATCACGTTGGAGACTTTACACGTACAGTTTTGGAGCGCACGCCTGGAGTGTACGCTCCAAAACTCTCAGAAAAAGTGTCCGTCTAAAGCCGGCTAATATCGCTCCATCAAGGAAACGGCCGTACCAGAACGAAGCAAGGGCACAGACGAAAAGGCATCGAAAGGATTCCAGCGGCGTGGTCGATGTATGGAAGGAAAGAGCTCTCGAACGAGAAGCTGTTTTAAAAGGGATCAACATCTCCAAGGAAGAGGAGAATGATCCCACTATTTTATTTTTTAAGACCATGGGGGCTACCGCAAAAACATTTCCGCCGCATATACTTGCACAAGCGAAGAGTGCTGTTTTCAAAATAATGAATGATTACGAGTTAATATTAACACAAGACACCTGTGCTTGTAACAGTGCGATTTGATGGTAACAGCTTTAATAAAATAAATTTATGAAATAATAAAATATGTCTCTGGAAAATTAACATGTGTCAATGTCAGGGGCAACGTTTCTTCTGGTGAAATTTGATACTGCTCTCTCCTACACGTCTGTTTTTTTTAAAATTCTTCCCCAACACAGTTTAAAACGAAATGAACCTGTTCTTTACATAACCTAAAGAATGGTCTGTACGTTCCGTCGTTATCCAATATGTGATTTTTTATTAATATATTAAAATAGCCCTCGGTGATTCGATTCTTCTACATGGTTTTCATTTCCTTTGTTTTTCTTCTTTCAAAATGTGCTAGCAGAACTTCCTCCTCCTCCTCCTCCTCTTCCTCATTATCATCAGCATCATCATCATCTTCTTCTTCTTCTTCTTCTTCTTCTTCTTCTTCTTCTTCTTCTTCTTCTTCTTCTTCTTCTTCGTCGTCGTACAATACATGTGAAAGCAAATAGCAGTTCGTTTTAAAAATTTAAATCACTTTCACACAATACAACCTTTTCGTTTGGAATTGTCGCGAACCCGCAAGAGAAGCACCAATACGATTTTGCTTTAGAGTTTAGAGCTATGTTTCTTCCTACAGTAACTCACAATCAGTGCGTTTTTTGAACAGGATTTTGAACACATACGTATATTAGAGTGGTCCTTATTTTTCAACTTTCAAATATATATTGTCTGACCCTCTTAAAATCTTCTACATATTTGAGAAAAAAAAATATCTCCGTGTTTTTTATTTGTATATTTTGATGTATAAAGGTCGCTCATGGACTTTATATTTCGCATGTAGGGGAGACCGGGGCAAAATCGGGACGTTAAGAATAAAATCTCATAACATTGACATTGTTAAGTAAAAAACAAATTGCAATTGGGATTCATTAGAATACACTCTGTTTTAAATAATAGTACATATCTAATTTGTTTAATAGAAGGAAAAATAGAAAAAAAATAATGATTTAAAATATGATCCGTTTTTAACCTAGGTAAAACCGGGTACCATACTAGATACTGGCCCTGGCACCTATAACAACGAAACTCATCCAATTCTCCAGTCCCCCAACCAGTTAGAACAAACTGTAAAGGAAAAAATTTTTTTTTTTTAAAGGGTGTAGCCGGATAAGCATAGCGAAAAGTGCCCCCAAACCAAATTGAACTTGCGGTACACCAATCGATAAGTTCCTCAAAGAAAACTATTTGTGTAAAATTTCAACCCGATACCCCTACTACTAGGGTAGTTACAGGGTGAAACGTAATTTACAGTTTAAGCACCATTACTTTTGTTCCATTGAATAGAAACCTATACAAAAAATCAGAGACATTCTACCCATTGATATACGTGTTTGTGAATTTTTTCAGAATTTTCAGTGACAAAACCGAATTTTAAAAAATTCAAAAAGATTAAAAATGCCGATTTCAAAGTCAAAATTTCAAATTACAACATTTTTATTTTTACAGTTTTGGCGTGTTTCTATGGTCATTAATATCTAATTTTTTCAGATTTTTCGAAAGGGTGGAACGCAGGGTGGAACGCATTCGTGCGTTCGGATTGCTATCGCAGTGTTTCCGCATATTCTATACACCAATCGCGGTATTGCCGGACACGACGGATTCCATCATCACAGTGACGTGCTGCCTGCACAATATGTTGCGTGACGAGTATATCCAGAATAACAGTGCAAATCACCAAAATTCCGAAGCGCAGTTGCCAACGGGCAATATGTTGCCGTTGGGTAGGGCAGGAGGCTTCGGGAATTTAGAAGGTGTCGAAGTACGTAATAAATTTCGAAGATATTTCAACGCGCCAGAAGGGTCTGTAGAGTGGCAACAAAACTGTCTCGCAGTATAAACCGAGAACTATTTGCGTATTAAGTACGTGGCTCCCAAAAGCTATGAGCTCTGTGTAGAGAACGTTTAACAGTAATGTTAAGGTAATTTTAAAATTTTTACATTAAAACTACATACCCAGTGTTTATGTATCATTGTGTAAATTAATTCATTTAATTGTGCATACAGGGTGTCCCAAAAATGCCGGAGTCCCTTGAGAGGGATGACTCGTGGGATGATTTGAAACAACTTTTTGCTTAGCGAAAATGTTCTTCGAGGCTTTGTTAACGAGATATTAACAAAAAATCCAAAACAATGAGAGTGCGTGTCTGCCGATCTCCCGCAGTAGCGTGGCTGCGCGCTGGACTTGTACTACGAACAAGCAAGTCAGTATTCATCGAAGGAAATTGCGTAAAATAACAGCTGGAAGACAAAAGGAACGATTCACCTGCAACTAAAAAACCTGCGTCACTGGATCACTGTATCGAGCCTAGTCATCGATGGACGCGCGTAGCGCACAACTAGTCTCAAGTATATGACCTAACCCAAGCGTAGCAGGTATATTAACGTCACAACCAAATTCTATATTGAAAAGTAATATTAGAATTTGCATTCGTAATTATTCAATTGCCAAGTTCCTATTCGTTTTTATTTTTAATTAGTTTTTCCTTAATAATGTTTTAGATTTTTGGGCACTGGAATATCTTTTCGAGCATTGGACATTACATAATTTTGTGCTTTGTAAAGATAGCAGTAACGACAATGGCATATATACGCCACTGTATAGCTTGCCACGCTATAGACTCTTCTGGTGCGTTGAAATATTTTCGAAGTTTGGTCCGTACTTTGAAGCCTTCGAAATTTCCAAAGCCTCCTGCTCTACCCAAAGGGCAACATATTG
This sequence comes from Andrena bucephala, assembly GCA_947577245.1. Classification (NCBI taxonomy): domain Eukaryota; kingdom Metazoa; phylum Arthropoda; class Insecta; order Hymenoptera; family Andrenidae; genus Andrena; species Andrena bucephala. The sequence continues at coordinate 51,343,997 of OX387716.1, read as the reverse complement.
CCCGTTGGCAACTGCGCTTCGGAATTTTGGTGATTTGCACTGATATTCTAGATATATTCGTCACGCAACATATTGTGCAGGCAGCACGTCACTGTGATGATGGAATCCGTCGTGTCCGGCAATACCGCGATTGGTGTATAGAATATGCGGAAACACTGCGATAGCAGTCCGAACGCATTCTCCGACAACCTTCGTGCTCTGCACAAACGATAATTGAAAATCTTTTTGGTCTCATCTTCTGCAGCTTGATTCTTCGTATACGGCTTCATCATGTGCTTCGTGAGTCTGAAGGCTTCGTCACCCACGATGACGTGTGGCACCACTATGCGAGATCCTGGCAGTGCCTTCGCAGTGGGAAAATTGAATGTTCCCGTCCGAATCTGTCGACCCATCGCCGATTTTTCTAATATCCCACTGTCCCCTTCTTTTCCATAGGACCCGACGTCAATTACAATAAATTTGTAGTCGGCATCGACTAATGCTAATAGCACGATCGAGAAATAATTCTTGTAATTGAAATACAACGATCCGCTATTTTTCGGACAAGATACCCTAACGTGCTTCCCATCGATTGCTCCGATGCAATTTGGGAAATTCCATTTTGCAGAGAATTGCTGTGTAATTTTTCTAAAATTCGAACCACTGGGCTGCGGCATAAATTTTGGGATTAGTGTGCGGCATAGATGTTTAAGAGCATCTTTTACAATTGTGCCGCTATACCCTGGCGAAATCCTGAATGCAAATGACAGGGATTGGAATGATTCCCCAGAAGCCTGAAAAGTAATTTTTGAATCACCATTTGTAATTATTCAATTGCTAAGTTACTATTGGTTTTTTTAAATTAAGTTTTCTATATTTTATATAATGTTTTAGGTTTTTGGCCACTGGAATGTCCTTTCGAGCATTGGATACTACATAATTTGGTGCTTTGTGAAAATAGCAGCAGGGAGAATAGCATGTATACACAAAATATTTCATCGTCGGTCGTTATGCAAGACTGAATAAACAAGCTATGGACATTTGCAACACATTCGTAGACTGGTTCATTTCGCCCGCTGGAGAAGTTCCTTGGCAATATGAAGCCATAATAAAATAATATTTTATTATTTGATGTATATATTTATATTATGTTCTGATGTACAATGTCTTCTGAATTTTGAAGTGTAAATTTTGAAAGTGCATTTCCACTTTTGTAACTTGCTATTGTATCTCTGGATGTGCTGCACGGTTTATAATGTTTTTTCTTTCAATCGATTCGCAAGGTAATAAGGAAAAAGAATATATAGAGGTGATTTCGTCATAAATCGATTGCTACTCGAGATATCCCGAAAATAAAGAGATCAAGTTTGTGAATTTTCTGAAAAATTTGTTTTTTCCCTCTTAATCACAGTTCCTTTCAGTAAAAGATACGAGAGTTTAATTATACAGTAATCAAAAGGGTTCGAGTCATACGATAGCCATTGAAAAAAAACTTTATTCTGATTGGTTAAAAAATATATATTTATTTGGCAAGGTGAAGTTGAGTAATATTTTACTTCTATCGAATGAATGTTCTCTCTTAAAATTCGTCTCGCTGCGCTCTGGCAGTATTTCACGCGAGGCAAAATCGCATCTCTCCCTTGTCACGCACAATACATTTTTCAACACCTGCATGGACGGTGTGTTTTTGAAAGCCTGCTGGTCGATTTGCAAAAAAATATGCATGTTCGATTGCTTTTTTATTCTGTCGAAATTAATAAATACGTTTAAGTAATTAATAAATATATTTGAGCAATTAATAATTTGAAGACTCTTGACAGAAATTTCCACGTAACCTTCTGCTACTTTGATAGAATTCCAACCACCAAATGTACACGAAACCATGTGTCATAAAGCATATGGCGTTATGCCATATTCACTCAGCTCGCAAACTCAATTTCCCTTGGGAGCAAAGTAGAAAACGCGAATACGCATGCGCTACATCTAATTTCTTCACAGGACCCTTGAAATTGGCTATTTTGCTCTTGCTCAGCTGGCGTAAAAAACACCCATTTTCATGCAGGTGTTGAAAAAAAGACATTCCTAACGTTACAGTCACACTGAGTGAACGTAACCAACAGACTACCTTTGCAGTCGAGTGTACTCGACTGCTTCAGGCATACTAGCGATTCTCTGCGGAGGGGGGGGGGGGGATTTATAGAAGAGGTATGGAGAACTCCCCATACTTTACCGTTTAGAATTGCCAGATGTTTTCCGGGCGGACTGGATTAGCGTAACCCACTGTGGTGTCCGAGAGTTAATGAATTACTAATAAAAGAAGATTTTTATCTCAAATGACTGGTCTTCAATTTAAACAAAATGATATTCGCCTACTTTCCTTTACTATTCGACTTTTCCTTATAATTTGGAAACGAAAAGTTTCCCCAACATGCAACTTCAACCACTTAAAAGAGCATTAAATAAAGTACCAAATACAGTTAATCCTCGTTATAGCTCCGTTTCTGTAACCCGCACCATTTCTTGGAATCCTTTAGTCGAGAGTGAGAGAACGAATGAGTCGACGGCAACTTCGTGTCAACTGTTTCGTTCCCTCTCGCTCGCGCTTCGGTTTTCTCACTTGCGGCATCGGCCGCACAGAATAGTGTCCGCAACGCGTCGTACGCCCGCCGCCAGCTCCGTTCGTCGGATTTAATATAAATGATTACTGTAAACAGTTTTCAATTTTTTTTCATCACGATTAAGTTAAAAATGTGAAAAATAAATGTAAAAAATATTAAATTATACATTATTAGAAAGGAATAGATTTATCATATTTTTTTGCGCAAATTTCATTCCGATATCTTAAAAGAAACAATCAAATGTCACTGACTTCTTCAATCCAGCCCACTGTGCCGTTGTAAATCGGGCTAATTTTACACAAGCGATAAGGTAAAAAAATGCCTACTCCTTTTATGATTTGTAATGCTTCTGTAAAAGTAGTCCGAATTACATGACATTTTGTATGATTTTCATCAGAAAAACATAAGGAATCTATTGCTGTCACTCCCTTATCGATACGATAAACAATAAAGAATTTCTTAAGACGCTGAAATAAATATTTCACCCTCGACTGTGGGTCGCCGACCTCGATTCGCTGGGGTCGGCCGAGGATTCATACCTGTTTCAGAAATAAAATATTTCTTTATTCTTTATCGTATAGATATACAGGGTGTCCCAAAAATGTCGGAGTTCCTTGAAGGGGGTGATTCAGGGGGTGATTGCAAACAACTTTTTCCTTTGCGAAAATTCTCTCCGAGGTTTCGTTAACGAGATAATAACCAAAAGCACCGACCATTCAGAGCGCGCGCCTTCCGCCCGAGCTCCCGCGGTAGCGTTGGCTACGCGGTAGGCGGCCGCGCTTGTACTACGGACGTACGAACAAGCAAGTCGACATGCATCGAAGGAAACCGCGTTACACAGTTTTTTTTTTAAAGCAGAATCTTAAATAATAATTATTTGAAGCGAGAGGACAAGAAATACGTACATTTCGTTTTCAAATAACGCATAAACGAAAAGGTAATGTAGCAGAAAATGTACGACATGTGATCGTAATTCGTTATTGAGGTAAAAATCCGTAGTTTAATAACGGCCAACCCAACTAAATTTAAACAATAATATTAGGTGTATGAATAAATTCTTTCCGACTGAATTTACATAATCAGTACAAAGCTACTGAATTTCTATCGCGGTGGTATTTGTCATATTTTTTAAATCGAACTGTTATTGTACCCTAAAATCGGAAAGAATTTATTTCTACACCTAATAATCACCAATAAATTAAATAAAACTCACCCATTCGGGCATTCCTTTCCTTCTTTTTCGGAAACCTTTTTTTGTGTCACTGGGTCACTGTACCGATCCTGGTCATCGGTGGACGAAAAGATTTATGGTAGGGTAGCGCCCAGTGCTCAGCTGATCGCATGTATTCGCAGGACACCACCCGAAGGTAAGGGTCGCAACGTCAAGTGCGTCCGGGTTAATGTACCGAATATTCACTTCACTGCACTGATACTAACACTGATCACTTAATTTATTTTCTACGGATCGTGTTGTTCCTACGTTATAAAAATTGGTGGCCCCGAAAGGGGCCGATTACTGTAAATTGAACAGTTGCTCAATGTGGGCACCCTCAGCGTCTATGCACGCCTCCGCCGAGTATAATCGAGACGCCAAACGTCTGATCGTTCCCTCGCTCGGGGTTTCGATGCGCGGGTACTCCACTGCCAACGCTCGCACGGTAGCACTCGCGTTCCCGTCGTTCCGCGCGTACACCCAGAACATAGCGTAATACTCTTCGGCGGAGTACATTTCTGGGCCGAGATTACAAGCTGACTGACAGGATTTTTTCCCAAGTAACTTCCTCTACCCCCAAGTAGTTTCTCTCATTCCATTATGAGTTTACTCCCACCAGGACAAGAGGCTTTAGGTAAAAAGAAGCCAGCACATTTTCGGAACACACGTGTTTTGCAGAAGTGCAACGAAAACTTTCACAAAAGCCCGCGCCCCGTCCTTCCACTGCCAATGTACCCATTGCTGCGAGATAGAAAACAGACACCACGTGTATCGGTTCGAAAGGGTCCGAAGGGAAAAGACGCAGAAAGTCTTCGAGTTGCTATAAAGAAGAAAATGCATACCATTCCTGTTTCCCCTTTCTGACACCCTGAGTTCACGTCTGCTACGAGGCGGAACCAATTAAGTCATAAATTATCCGAAACTGTAGGAAACCGTTCTCTACCGCCGACTTGCGGGACAATACGGTCATAAACCTGATTAATTTTGGAGAACTAGAAATTACAGAATATTATCCAGCATCAATACATCTCGCGGAGAGACACAGGAAAAGAAGTGTAGTCCGCTGACTGCGCGTAGTCCCGCCTGCTTCGTCCTACCCTCAAATTAAAGACGGATCCCTTATTTCTCGAGTATAAACACGCGCTCGAATTTCAAAGCACAAGCACGCGTCGACGTATTCGGTGCGAGAGACTGTGGGCTTGAAGTCCCATTGGCCGCAAACTAACCAATCGGGCCTGCTTATCTCTCGTGTCTAAACACGCGCTCGAATTTCAAAACAAAAGCACGCCTCGACGTATTCGGTGCGAGAGAAGGTGGGCCTTGGGGAGGAGATATTGCTGTGAAGAGGGTGTCTTCAGGACAGTGGCCATTTGCGAGGGATGCAGGGCCAATCGGACCTCAAGCCCACAGTCTCTCGCACCGAATACGTCGACGCGTGCTTGTGTTTTCAAATCCGAGCGCGTGTTTAGACACGAGAGATAAGCAGGCCCGATTGGTTAGTTTGCGGCCAATGGGACTTCAAGCCCACAGTCTCTCGCACCGAATACGTCGACGCGTGCTTGTGCTTTGAAATTCGAGCGCGTGTTTATACTCGAGAAATAAGGGATCCGTCTTTAATTTGAGGGTAGGACGAAGCAGGCGGGACTACGCGCAGTCAGCGGACTACACTTCTTTTCCTGTGTCTCTCCGCGAGATGTATTGATGCTGGATAATATTCTGTAATTTCTAGTTCTCCAAAATTAATCAGGTTTATGACCGTATTGTCCCGCAAGTCGGCGGTAGAGAACGGTTTCCTACAGTTTCGGATAATTTATGACTTAATTGGTTCCGCCTCGTAGCAGACGTGAACTCAGGGTGTCAGAAAGGGGAAACAGGAATGGTATGCATTTTCTTCTTTATAGCAACTCGAAGACTTTCTGCGTCTTTTCCCTTCGGACCCTTTCGAACCGATACACGTGGTGTCTGTTTTCTATCTCGCAGCAATGGGTACATTGGCAGTGGAAGGACGGGGCGCGGGCTTTTGTGAAAGTTTTCGTTGCACTTCTGCAAAACACGTGTGTTCCGAAAATGTGCTGGCTTCTTTTTACCTAAAGCCTCTTGTCCTGGTGGGAGTAAACTCATAATGGAATGAGAGAAACTACTTGGGGGTAGAGGAAGTTACTTGGGAAAAAATCCTGTCAGTCAGCTTGTAATCTCGGCCCAGAAATGTACTCCGCCGAAGAGTATTACGCTATGTTCTGGGTGTACGCGCGGAACGACGGGAACGCGAGTGCTACCGTGCGAGCGTTGGCAGTGGAGTACCCGCGCATCGAAACCCCGAGCGAGGGAACGATCAGACGTTTGGCGTCTCGATTATACTCGGCGGAGGCGTGCATAGACGCTGAGGGTGCCCACATTGAGCAACTGTTCAATTTACAGTAATCGGCCCCTTTCGGGGCCATCAATTTTTATAACGTAGGAACAACACGATCCGTAGAAAATAAATTAAGTGATCAGTGTTAGTATCAGTGCAGTGAAGTGAATATTCGGTACATTAACCCGGACGCACTTGACGTTGCGACCCTTACCTTCGGGTGGTGTCCTGCGAATACATGCGATCAGCTGAGCACTGGGCGCTACCCTACCATAAATCTTTTCGTCCACCGATGACCAGGATCGGTACAGTGACCCAGTGACACAAAAAAAGGTTTCCGAAAAAGAAGGAAAGGAATGCCCGAATGGGTGAGTTTTATTTAATTTATTGGTGATTATTAGGTGTAGAAATAAATTCTTTCCGATTTTAGGGTACAATAACAGTTCGATTTAAAAAATATGACAAATACCACCGCGATAGAAATTCAGTAGCTTTGTACTGATTATGTAAATCCAGTCGGAAAGAATTTATTCATACACCTAATATTATTGTTTAAATTTAGTTGGGTTGGCCGTTATTAAACTACGGATTTTTACCTCAATAACGAATTACGATCACATGTCGTACATTTTCTGCTACATTACCTTTTCGTTTATGCGTTATTTGAAAACGAAATGTACGTATTTCTTGTCCTCTCGCTTCAAATAATTATTATTTAAGATTCTGCTTTAAACAAAAAACTGTGTAACGCGGTTTCCTTCGATGCATGTCGACTTGCTTGTTCGTACGTCCGTAGTACAAGCGCGGCCGCCTACCGCGTAGCCAACGCTACCGCGGGAGCTCGGGCGGAAGGCGCGCGCTCTGAATGGTCGGTGCTTTTGGTTATTATCTCGTTAACGAAACCTCGGAGAGAATTTTCGCAAAGGAAAAAGTTGTTTGCTATCACCCCCTAAATCACCCCCTTCAAGGTACTCCGACATTTTTGGGACACCCTGTAGAAGTGACACCGATGAATTCCTTATATTTCTCTGATGAAAATCGTACGAAATTTCATGTAAATCGGACTATTTTTAACGAAGCTAGCGAGAAATTATATAAATTAAGTTTTCATCTAATTTTCTTCATTATGCTCCGAATTATGTCGTTCTTGGTGTTAGTTTCATCGGCGAAACATACGGAATCGATTGGCGTCGTTTGCGCAAAGTTCTGATGAGAAATGCGAAAATCCTGAACATTTCTCACTTTTTCTTCATGGTATTCAAACCCCTTCGAGGGTCGAAAGCCATAAAATTCGGTGTCGAAGACGGTCCTCGAGACCTCATACAACAATAGACCTTTTCAAGTGCTCGAAAAGGGCCAGCGCGGCGCGTCGTGGGGCCCTGGCGGTGATGCTTAGGTATAGGAAATACCATCTGCGGCCGCACGAAGAATCCTGCGGCGTACTGAGGCGGCGCCGCGCCGCTCGCCGCCGCGGCGAGCCGCGCATTGGAGATGGCACCTTTACGCGCTCGCCGAGGCAGTCTGGCAGCCTTTTGGGATTAGAACCTTGGGCGAATACAGCGATTTGTATTTGAAAACAGATGTCTTGTTATTGGCAGATATTTTCGAAAATTTTCGCGAATGTTGTATTAAGAGCTACGGATTAGATTCAGCACATTATTATACTCTACCTGGTTTCACATGGGATGCTATACTAAAATATACCAAAATTACATTTGAATTGCTCAAAGACGTCGCTATGTTCATGTTTATCGAACGCGGTATACGTGGGGGTTTAAGTCAATGTTCAGGAAGATATGCACATGCCAATAACAAGTACATGCCATCTTACGACGCATCGGAACAGTCATCGTACTTGATGTACTTTGACGTGAACAATTTGTATGGATGGGCAATGTGTCAGCCTCTGCCATACGCTGATTTTCAATGGGTCGAAGATGTTACAAATTTTAACGTGTCTTCAATCGGTGTCGATTCGCCCACGGGATACATTCTCGAGGTAGTTCTGGAATATCTACAACGTCTGCACGACGCTCATGCCGATCTACCGTTCTGACCGACGCGTGCCAAACCACCTGGCAGCAGGCAGGACAAGTTACTCGCGGCGGTATATGATAAGCAGCGTTACACAATCCATTATCGCAACCTGCAGCAGTGCACGCGTCACGGTCTTCGTATTACAAAGATACACCGCGTGCTTCAAATCACTCAATCACCCTGGCTCCGCGATTACATCGAACTCAACACACGGTTTAGAACAAGCACGACAAACGACTTTGAAAAAAATTTGTATAAATTGATGAACAGCGCGGTTTTCGGTAAAACTATGGAAAATGTACGAAACCATGTGGATGTAAAACTTTTGACACATTGGGAAGGGCGATATGGCGCGGAGGCAATGATCGCGAAACCGAATTTCCACAGCAGAAGTGTTTTTTCGGAAAATATAATAGCTGTTGAATTGCGAAAACTCGGGGTGAAATTCAACAAACCGATATACGTGGGTATGTGTATTTTGGACATATATAAAATTTGTTCGTACGAATTTCATCACGAGTACATGTCTCCCCTTGACACCAAAAGTGTAAAATTCTATACGCCGACACTGACAGTCTTATTTATCACATTCGATGCGAGGATATCTACGAGATCATGAAACATAATATCGATAGATTTGACACAAGCGGTTATCCCATCGACAATGTATATAATATAAGCGTTTGACACTGTCAGTCACTCTATCTTAACTAGTAAGCTTGCATCGATTGGAATTGGTGGTACTGCGTTGGCTTGGTTGGCCAGTTACCTCCGCGGCAGGACGATGTCTGTAAAATGCTTTAATGTTCTCTCTACCGAATTTGATGTTACATCCGGTGTTCCTCAAGGTTCTCATCTTGGTCCGATATTGTTTAATCTTTTTATCAATGACATCTCTGAGGTAATTGTGCATAGTAAATTTCTACTGTTTGCTGATGATTTAAAAATTTATCGCTCTATTCGGTCCCCTATGGATGCACAGCTTTTGCAGGAGGACCTATCTGATGTTGCCTTGTGGTGTCTCACAAATCGTATGCAGTTGAATCTCTCTAAATGCCATGTGATACGATTCCACCGCAGTTTGAATATTAATATTCAGTTTCAGTACAACATTGATGGGAAGTCTCTTGATTCTGTGGATTCCATTCGCGACCTAGGAGTTATCTTCTCTGCCTCGGCGGATTTAAGAGAACACTATGCCCATATTAGAGCTACTGCCTCTAGAGCCCTCGGGTTTTTTATGAGAGCTGCCGTTGATTTTAGGACCCCAAAGACGCTTAACACTCTTTACACCACCTTTGTTCTCCCTCATTTGGAATATTGTTCTAGTCTTTGGAATCCCTACCGTATATGTCACATCAAATCTTTGGAGAGCATCCAGCATAGGTATTTGAGATATGCAGCATATAAGCTGCGTATCCCTTTTGATAGATTTTCTCATGATTACGAGCATATCCTTTCTACTCTGAGCTACATTCCTTTCGAAAAGCGAAGGTTTTTATCCGATCTAATACTGACCTTTAAAGTTATAAATCACCACGTCAAGTGTCCGGAGCTTTTAAGCTTATTTAAACTTAATGTACCGCCCAGAGCGCTAAGGAAGACACCACTGTTTAGGCTGTGTAAACATTCTACCACTTTTGGCATGAACAACTGTGTAGATAGACTATGTAGAACCTCTAATTCTGTCGCGCATTTAGATGATTTCTTCTGCCATTCATTATACTCTTTTAAGCGCTCTGCGAATAAGGCGGTTAATTGTTCCCGCTAATTCCTATTATTCTATTATTCTGTTGTATTTTATCCTATTCTTTTTGCGTGTACTCTATCTTGGCACTATTTCATTTTGATTTTTATGTGTTCTGTTTTCGTGTGTCTACTTTTATGTACTATTTCTCTACTGATCTTTTCTATTCTATGCACCAAAGGGTTTTCCCGTATATAAATAAATAAATAAATAAATAAATAAATAAATAAATAAATAATATGCCGCGCTTAAATAAGAAGGTTCCGGGGCTGATGAAGGACGAAAATAACGGTGCGATAATAACCGAATTCGTAGGTCTTACTTAGAGCGAAAATGTACGCACTCTGTGTAGACTGTAAAAAAGATACGAAAAAGGCCAAAGGCGTCAAGACCAACGTCATAGCCAGGACTATAACTTTCGACGACTACGCGCAGTGTTTGCAAAGGGAGATCGAAATGGTTCACAGACAATCATGCATACGGTCTAAATTGCATAAAGTGTACACCATTTCGGAATCCAAAATCGCTCAAAGTCCATACGACGACAAGCGGCATATCGTACCTGATTCGACCGACACTCTGCCCTGGGGACATTACAATATACCGTTGTATAAAAGAAATTGTATTTATTGTATTTATTGTGTAATATAAATGGTGGAATTAATGTGTAAAAATAAAATTTTTCACACATGTATGTGGGATCAGGAACCTCCATACTATAAGAGGACACGGCGAAATAACCGAGATCGGGAAGTCGGCGGTAGCCGAGTTCGCTAAGGCTGTGGTTACAGTGGACGCGTTTTCGCGCGAAAATTTGTTTTTCAGAAATACGTGGCTGTAATAAATAGATATTTTTACTCGTTTATGACGATAGCCAAAACGGATACATCGTTTTTTAGAGGTGCTTTTCCATTATCCGGGCGCCACTGCCATCCCTAAATTAATGGGTGGAGTTTTGAAAAAACTGGAACTAAATGAAAAAAAAAATTTATTCATTTTTCGTTTGGTTTAGGTTTTGATTAACAATGATTGTTGTACAAACCAAGTAATTTTTCTGAATATTTTAGAATGTCCCCAGACACATTCTATTATATTTTAAGCAGTGTAGAAACATAGGTATATTTGTAAAGTGTCAAATTTTCGTGACTGCATTTCGTCAGAAGAAAGACCTGCCATTACATTTTTAGCCAAATACATACTTTATTTCCTTTTTATTTTATGTTTGTATTTTAAAAATACAAAGTATTTTATTTTGTTTTTTTAGCAGTATTAAGTAAGTGTTGCTGAAATACATTAAAGAATTAAGGGGGTAGACACGGGTAATGCAGCGCGCTGTAATACCCACATAATGTGCCCGAAACATGGGTTTGGGGGGATACGTTTTTCGTCCTTATATGAGCAGATTTTGGGCTGGATGAGGTCTCAATCGAAAGAGGAAGGTTCAATGCAGCCCGCTCTGGTCATGGTTTGACGAGATTGTGTTGATATCTAATAATATGAGTGTTCAAAGTAGAGCAAAAGTCGACAAAACACACCCGCAAGAATCCAAGTATTTTTAGGTCACTAAAAGAGTTTTGTGGCTCAAACGATGACCAGAGCGGGCTGTCTCGAACCTTCCTCTTTCGAATGAAAGGTCACCCAGCCTAAAATCTGTTCATATAAGGACGAAAAACGTATCCCCGTGATTGCATTCCCAAATACGTGTTCCGCCATATTGACGATAATACAGAGCAAGTCACGTGACAAATTTAGTTCAGGTTGTGGATGCGAGATGGCGCCTACTCGGGAGGTCTGCCAACGTGGAATTATAGCAAAACTGAAGCGTTAGCTGGATACATGTGCCACAGCAAAAGCGTGATACAGTCAATCTACGTATTTTTGAACGATTGTAGGTTAGATTATATGCATTTTAGGCATACATTGACTAGAAACTGCTGGAAACTGTGTACATTTACTAAATTCACGCTTTTACTGTAACACATACATCACCGCTGCCGAATATATGTTATAATTATATGGCCACATTATTTCAAATAAAAAAAGAGATTGGAATTTTTTAATAACACTGGAAGTAGTAATTTACTAATATCATATTTTCAGAATGTGAAAGTTACAGCAATTATTTGCAATTATTGCTTTTATTATTATTCTTCCGACTATTGTATATAACATATAACAAGGAAAAGTCTCCAAATCGGTCAACACTTGACTCCTTGATTTTTTTTGTTATTCTTTACGCTCCTATGCAGAGATGGGCATTATTTAATTAAAAGAATATACTTCCGAATGGCCCCACTGGCCGATCGACACGATGTTTGGGGGAAGGGTGTGTGTACCCTCAATCTAAAATTCTATTTAACTTCGGGTATTTATTAGTTTCCTTTGTTTATTCGAAGGCCTTTCATCTTTGGCTTTGAATAATTTTTCATCTTTCATTATATCTTTATCCTAAGGTCGTATTCAAATATATTGGCCGGTCGATTCGTTTTCGCGAACAGCGATCGAGGAGAAATCAGCCATCACCATCTGACGATCGTGGATTTGTCAGTTGGAGTTCCCTAGCCACCGAAGGGTATGGTGGGGTAACGGGAATGCTGCTCGGCCCCGTCTGAACGTAGCCGTGTGGCTGTTATTTATTCTTAATGTCAGCATAGTACATATGTAGTTGTGTGCGTCACGAAGTAATGCGTAGACCAATACGAGATGAAGCTATCGAGAAAGAATCAATGTTCTGACTAATAAAGCTCCTGAATTTTTTCGGAGCTAAGGCCTAAGGCACACCTATTCTGATGCGTGTATTTCTACGCTGCATCTCGGTTTGGCCTACACATGACAGAAGCTTGGCGCTATCCCCACCACTTCTGGCTCACTCGTGTTCTGCGATGTCGAGAGAATACGCGTTACGAATAGGAGTGTGCGGATCGTCCCGCGGCTCGGATTCTCGGCTCTCGGGACGGGTCGGAAAATTTCGGGCGGGATCGGGCGGGGTCCCGATACTTTCGTATTGCTCGAGATCCCGACGGTTTCGGGATCCCGAGACTCGATTCGGGCTACAAGCATGACCGCCATGAGCGGGCAATTTGATTTCAGGTCGGCTTGGCAAAACTCGGACGCGATCGGCTCGAAAGCCAGCTATTACGAGCGGACCGAGTCGGAAAGAATTATGTATATCATTTGTATCGATATCAGAGTGATAAGTTTTTACCTTTCTGTCTCCTGTTGAATCATAATTTGTATCATATTATTTATTTACATATATATGTATTTTCATTGCTACCAAATAGTCTGTGAATACTGAATACGTCCATATACGTACTTAAATAAATACCATGTTCAGAACTTGGGAAGAAGACTATTTTTATATCGACAATATTTTAAAATCTGAATAAAATATACTTCACACTTAGTACTTTATGTAAAGGGAATATATAGGGTATTATCTTTTTCCGGATAGGTTCCGATTTAAAATAGAAAACGTACGAACTATAAGCATACAAAAAGGAATATTTCCTGGATGTTTCATAATAACAACAATATACAGGAGGCGTTATATTTTATTATTTCAAATTAACGTGTAAGAAACATAATTTTTCTATGTTCTCAGGTAATAATTTTAACCTATTACTGGTAACGATATCGTCCGATCGCGTCCGAGTTTTGCCGAGCGGACCTGAAATCAAATTGTACGCTCATGGCGGCTATGCTTGTAGCCCGAATCGAGTCTCGGGGTCCCGAAACTGTCGGGATCTCGAGCAATACGAAAGTATCGGGACCCCGCCCGATCCCGCCCGAAAGTTGCCGGCCCGTCCCGAGCCCGAAAAATCGGGTAACCGCACACCCCTAGTTACGAAACTCACCGGCCAATAAATCTGAATACGATCTTAGAAGTTCGAATAACCAACGAGAACCTTTGTGTCCCGAGCCGCGCGAGATCGCCGTGCTCGGCGATGTGTCATCGATTATAAAGAAACAGAATTTATTTATTTTTCATCGTATCAATATGAAAGTGCCACAAATGGATTCCTGGCATTCTCCCGAGTAAATTGACCGAAAATAATTTAAATCGGACTATTTTGAAGGAAACGGGCTTTCAATTCTGCAAACAATTTTTCACGTAATTTCCTCCATTTTGGTCCGAATTATATCAGATTTGGGGCCAATTTGATCGAGAAAACATGAGGAATCGACTGACGTCACTTTTGCAAAGATCTGATTAGAAATGCAGAACTGCAGATTTGTCACTGCTTAGCGCGCAACATTGTATGGCCCCGCTGGTTTTGAGCGCCGAAGCCCACGAAACTCAGCGAGTCGCATGATTGCCAGCGAGAAGGACAAGAGAGGACTTTCCATGGCGAAGGAAAATCAGCCTTCTACAGAACTCAAATCGAGAAAGACTTTGCTAACAAACTTTATATTCGCGTCAAATAAATACTTGTAAAATTTAAACGACGAACTAGTATTGAATTTCGCCAGTTCTTACATATGCCCCACTGGGTTCGGAATTCCTGATCCCAGAGTTTCATGCATTTACCTATTGAAATGTTGCTTCAAGTCATCGGGCAATTGCATTGTTTCTTCTCGTACATATGTATATCTGTTCGCGAGTAGGTGTCATGAATGACGCGACTTTTGTTTCCCAAATAAATTCACCCCTATCAGGGCCCTCGCTCGAACCGCTTGACAAGGAGACCGAACGATGTGAACCGAGTGCGAGTGAAATAGCGCACCAGCGGTACATCCTCGGTCGACGGCGACTTGAGTCATCCAGTACTGAATACGAAATGTTCAAAATTTCTCATTACATCTTGATGAGAGTGTTACCATTCATGGATTGTTGGTGAGTCAAGACACGAAGCAATTCAGTCTATTTTTTCTTATGAATACATGATTAGAACACACTCTACGTTCAATAAAAATTGATCGAATTGCTCCATGTTTGATATAATTTTCATCGGGAAATCCTAAAAAATTCATCGGTAATACTTTCATCAATACTTATCAAAAACACGAACATTTTATTTTTCTGTACTGGGTATTTTATCTAGCTCGTCGGTTTTATTGTTCTCGGCTGTCAACGGGCGGTCTACTAGGACCCGAAGGTCCACGCTCGCAACGAGAAAGCAAAACAGTGGGGTGGGTAGGTCTTTCCCGATAAACTGAGCCCAAAGGCTTCTCAACAATTGAAACATTGGAAGACTGTACATATTCTTTCTGATGCTTTCGGCGATATGCGCAACCATTTGTATGCCCGGTTTCATGTCTAACAAGTCAGGCGATTTTGTTTGTGAGAGCCATATATAAAGACAGTCCTGTAACGTTCACTACATCTTCAATTATAAAACTGCAAATATGTTATTTTACACATGTGTCTCGCTGAGTTTCGTCGGCTTCGACGCTTGAAACCAGCGGGGCCATACAATGTTGCGCACTAAGCACTGATGAATCTGAAGTTTTGCAATTTCTAATCAGATCTCCGCCGTCTATATATGTCTATGGTCCCCTCCTCGAAGTGACAGAAATAAATGTTGAGCGGCTATTTCGTTCTTTTGCGCTACATTTGTGAACTTTTTATCATCCTTCCGAAACATTATTATTACGTCGCAACAGTATCTTTAGGAAATCGGGTCTAGCATATAGGTTATATTTTCTGTCACTTCGAGGACAGAAAATCCGGTCCTCCAAGTGACAGAGAATATAACCTATATGCTATACCCGATTTCCTAAAGATACTGTTGCGGCGTAATAATAATGTTTCGGAAGGATGATGAAAAGTTCACAAATGTAGCGTAATACAACGAAATAGCCGCTAAATATTTATTGTCTTATAGCATATACATAGGTTATATTTTCTGTCACTTCGAGGAGGGACCACATAATAATCACGCGTTGGATTCAACATCAAACACAATTTTATATATGTTTGTTCATAACTGCTTTCTGCATAGGATGTATTTCATGTTCTGTTTCAGTGTTTTGCTAATTAAAAAATGTCTATCCTAACAAACTTCATTTTCTGGGGACATGCCCTCATCTATTTTTCCTTTTCACTTATAATTCCTTACTGCCAACGTAGAATATTGTAGCATAAGCACATTTCAAGTAAATGTACAATGAATTTTCTACGTTTGCAGTACCAGCAGACTTTCTGTTTAAAAAGTACAACGCAACAGCTGAGAATTTCTTTCCACATTCAAAATAACATATGGAAATAGCAAACAGCTCCCTCTCGCGTGCACAGGCAGCCGCGTATCTATGGGTAATACCATTTCAGTGCAGAAAAAACCTGCTGTAATACCGACCTGCCGAATCGGCCAGACCACGTGACGTGTCTACCCCCTTAAATGGAAAATGAAACAAGAATGAAACAATAAAATAATATTATTTATTATTTTTGTCTCTTTTTTATTATATACTATTTTTTATTATTCAAAATATTTGTTTGACAGCTGCATCAGATCTGTTTATAGTGCGAGGTTAGACAATGTATATGTGTATGTAGTGTGACGTCGTAGATATTGTAGATGTATTGCTGTACAGAGATTGTCGCCGGACTTCGCGCGACCAGTAACAAATTGATTTGATATTGCCAGCGAAAATCGCCTATCGTCGGTAGGCATTTGAAATCAATTTCTGATCGCGTATTGATAACTATGGACTCCGAAAAATTAATTAATGCGGTGTTCCTACGAAAGCCCTTGTGGGATCAATCCTCGACGAAATACCACAACCGAGATACAGTCCAAAGATTGTGGAATGAAGTAGCGAAAGAATTAAATGTACCACGTAAGTAAAATAATAAGATTATTTCATATAGCGCGGGTACATACATAAACTGTATTGTAAAGAAACAGTTTCTGTGTGACTTCCAGGTGAAGTGGCTAAAAAAAAGTGGAAGGGCCTCCGTGATACATACCAACGGGAATACAACAAATTAAAAACAAAAATCCGTTCAGGCGCTCCTGGAGGGGAAAAAAATTCTTCAACGTGAGCATATTTCAGAAGCCTAAATTTTTTAAAAGAAGTGACCGCACTACGACTCTCCACTGGGAATATTCCCGCACCACCCACCTCTCCAGAAATAATAATAATTCCCCAGGCAGACGAGACAGATGATTTAAATGTATACAGTGACTTTGAAAATACGACTGAAAATGAATGTTTTCCACACACACACGCACACACATCACAAACGTCTCATTTACACATTGACATTGACAATCACGCAGAGGATGAATCTTTACCACATACGCACGCTCACACATCACAATCGACCACACACCACAAAACTACAACACTACGACCATCCAAACGAAATCGTTCACATAACACAATTCAGGACAAATTATTACATTTGGAAGAAGAGAAGCTAAATTTAATGAAGGACAAAAAACAGGACAGTAACTACCACTTTTTAATGGGCCTATTGTCCCAATTAAAATTAATTCGAGACGACAGACTACTGATTACACAAATTAAACTACAACAAGTACTCCTTGACGAACTGACGACAACACCAACAGTACACACAACGCACACCTCACATCACGACACATCGATACGTGGATAGGCCTCGTTTTGAGTGGATAGGCCTCGTCACCTAATAATACAAATGGGGCCGAAATGTTTGTAGACGGGATATTTTCATTTGCTGGCACATTTGTTGAGGCAGGATTATGAGTGTGAACGGGATTAAATGACTGTTAACAATAACATAAATGCTTGAAACTTTTAATAAACTTATAGTAAGCAGAAAAGAATACTGTAGAACGTATAAAAATAATGACTGAGCTTGTTCAGGTACATAGCACGAACATACTACAACCTAGAGGGCAGCCTCGTGCTACATGAAGGCCGCCGAAGCTACCCGAGTCGCCCGCCGTACACACCTCGGAAAGTGCGATGCCTTTAGAGAGGGGGCAATGAGCAAAAGAAACGCACTGAACTTAGCTTATCTTAACACTACCGCCGTTCAAGTGTTTCCCGCGAATTGTTGTCATGTTTAGTTTGAACGTATTTCTGAAAAACAAATTTTCGCGCGAAAACGCGTCCACTGTAACCACAGCCTAAAAGCGGCTGGCCAGCGCGCTACGAATCAGAAGATCGTGGGTTCGAGTCCCGCGTCCGAGGCTTCCTTTTTCCCGTGATCCTACAATTGGTGTCAGAAGTGGGATAGGGGAGCACCTATCGCCACACGGAGCCCCAAGAGATGGCGTTGAGGTCGTTGTCTGCGACGCGAAAAGTAATAGACACACGGTCGTTGTCCGCGACGCGAAAAATAACGAGACACAAGTGCGACGATGACATTCGAGGGCGAATGTCGTCGGAAGGGAGGCCGAGTGTGGGATCAGGAACCCCATAACATAAGAGGACACACGGAATAACCGAGATGGGGAAGTCGGCGGTAGCCGATGTGGCTAAGGCGGCTGGCCAGCGCGCAACGAATCAGAAGATCGCGGGTTCGAGTCCCGCGTCCGAGGCTTCCTTTTTCCCGTCAGACTACATTTGGGGGCTCGTCTGGGATGGGGGGAGCACCGATCGCCACGCGAAGCCGTTTAAGGTCGTTGTCTGCGACGTAAAAAATAGACACCACGGTCGTTGTCTGCGACGTGAAATAATAGACACCACGGTCGTGTAAAAGGTGTGTCGGCAAAGTAAAAAATAAGTGACATACACATGAAGGAAGTTCTGCGACAATGACATCGAGGGCGGAATGTCGTCGCAGGAGGGCCGAGTGTGGGATCAGGAACCCCCACCATTAAGAGAAGACACGGGATAACCAAGATCGGGAAGTCGGCGGTAGCCGAGGCGGCTAAGGCGGCTGGCCAGCGCGCAACGAACGTGAAGATCGCGGGTTCGAGTCCCGCGTCCGAGGCTTCCTTTTTCCCGTGATCCTACATGTATATGTATCATTGTATTTATTGAGCCTTGTATTATTATTTTACAATACATTATTTTTATTTATCTAAGAATTGTGTGATTTATCAAACCCTAGCCACTGGACGTATACCTTATCCCCCTTCCTACGCAACACTTTTTCCACTAGATACACATCACGATCGGTGACGCGTTGCAGCTCGGGTTCATAGAATTCTCCGGCAACAGGTTTTCCACAGGAATCGACGAGCAGATACGTCGCGGGATTAGTCGCCTGTACTTTGGCTATCTCGAACACCTCCGTTGTCCAATTCGGCGTATAGCCTTTATCGAAGATGGTTTTAAATTTGCTCACGCGCACAAACTCGCCTAACTTGAATCTCGCTGGAGCGGAGATCTTTACGTTGCTGTACACGGTGGCTAGCAGCTTATCGGCGATCGCAGGGGTAACATCGCGAGGACACATTCTGATGGTTCTATGTTTTCGTGCGTTATACTCTGCAAGCAGACGCGATAGCGCATCGGTCCATCTGCAGGATCCATTCAGCGTAAACAGCGGAAACGTTCCACGACGGAGGCCTTCATCACCGAATACGTCGAATAGTGATTAATGTCCTGCTTTGTCAAGAGTTTCTGCACATCGACGTTGTAAAATTCTTTTCCTTAATCGGTTTGCAAATTTTTCGGATATCGATCTCTAAATATCTTTGCCAGCGCTTTAGTCACCTCAGCGCCACTGTTACTCTTGAGCGGTAACGCCAACGCATACTTGCTCAGGACATCGATGACGGTGAGTATGTAGTGGTGACCCTAATTGAATCGCGAGTATGGACGCATTTCTACGATGTCAGCTTGCCACAGATCATCGTATCCATGCACTATGACGCGCCTCCGCGGGAAATGTCTTCGAGCTGGAGCGATTCTGGGTACGAATCTCGGGTGCTCCTGGGCGTCCTTCACTATCGTCGTCCACGGGCTCCGAAGGTTCGGGTGATTATGCCGGGACGGGAGGTTTCGATTTAGAACCCGGAGGTAGGAGATCGTTGCAGGTCGAAGAGTTGGAACTCACCGTAAGGTTTTAACAAGTTTATTTGATCCCGATCTGAGTGACAATGACACTGTGCCTAGTTTGGCATGAGTCTCGAAAAGTCGGGTAATGTTCCCGTAACAAAGCTTTATCAAGTCTGACCTCGCGTTGCTCGTACATCGTTATTATACTATCGTCGGGACGAAGCGGGGACCATCGGGGTCTCCGCCTTTGGCCTGGTTTTTGGTGTTTCGCCATATGCTGATGGTCTCTATGCGCTTCCGAAATCCCTTACGCGGTTGTGCCGGACTTCGGCCGCTCGATTGTGGCAATCGGTATGTGCGCGGTGTCGACACACACAGATGTCGGCTCGGGCACAACACACCGTTCCATTTGTAATAATCCATTCTAGCTGCTCCACTCTTCTCGAGCGATACCCCAAATTTATTGATTGGCATCTCGATGCATACTATGCACATCATCGGTGAGCGGTTTAATTTATATAATGAGGCCTACCTCGCGGAGTTCCTTGTGAATGGATAGAATTTCAAAATCATGAGAGTTGTTACCCGCCTGACGCGACGCTTCCAGTAAACGCAATCGATCCACCAATTCGTTGGGATCGTCCCAGGGCACGTAATCGATCTTGTTATCGTTTACCACCATGGCTCGCGGTGACCATAGACCTTTCCCTGCCCTACTAGCCGATGCACGAGGGAGTAGCGGTGCAATTACATGTTTGTACTTGTATCCCTTGTTGCTTAATATAGGATTTTGAGCGACATGACCGGGTCTGTGGGCGTTCGTCGTCAGCAGTATACTTTTGTATTTTTGTTTATCGACACCGGTGTACAGGGCATCTGTTGGGAATTCTCTTGAAAATCAGTTCGTAAAGACAGGCTGTTCCTCCGTGTCTTACACCATCTATGATTATATTGTCATCCTTGTCTATATCGAAAGCCTTATCCTCAAGCATCGTCCCACTATTGCCAAAGTAGACACCGTACGCATAGTCCATTGATGTATCCTTATCACCACTTAGGATTGCGCTCATATATTTGTGCCCCGGCGGACCGAAATGGTTGCGAAACGTTTCTTGTCCCTCGGATGTTTGGAGTGGTTGCCTAACAGATGTTGCCAACGACTCGTAAGGACTAGTTTCGATGACTTCATCATCAATGATTGAGAGCGATTGTACCCGAGGAAATGTATTTATTGGCGCGGGGGGAACAGGAGAATCGTTTGATGCGACATTCGGCCGTTTCCGCTTCGATTGAACTGGTGTGGAGGTTACGGGTGAATATTCCGATGACGTGTGTGGTTTCCTCTTTGCCTTACGCGATGTGTTCCCTTTCGACGGGATTTTTGTTTTAGGCGTTAATGTTTCATTCCCTTCAACGTCTGTGCTCATCAGTGACGATTTGTCAGCTTCTACCGCTGCCGTATTTTCAGCAATATGCTTTAAGGGTTCGACGATATGTTTGAAGTACCTCTCCAACGCGATATCTTCCTCCATCTTGCCAGTCTTCAAAGCCTGATGTTTCCGGCGAATGGCTTCGCTGGTTTTTGCAATTTCCTTCGCTATTCTCTCGCGATCCTTAATCTCCAGAGAATCGATATCAATCATCATTGTACCGCAGACGTTGCTTTCCCACCGACATGTTGATGACAATTGACCATCTCACGGTACGGCAAACTCGTCAAATCCCTTTCTATAACGTCCATTGGACATCGCGCTATCCTTGTCTATCACTACGAAACCATACTCCCGTTGCCAACAATTACGACACAAAGCGCAGACATCCTCGTACGGCATGTCAGTGTTTACGTGATCGTTGTTCACATGTTTCAAGTTGGTACCATCCTGCTTAAGGGGGTAGACACGTCACGTGACCTGGCCGATTCGGCAGGTCGGTATTACAGCAGGTTTTTTCTGCACAGAAATGGTAATACCGATAGATCGCCGATTGCCCGGTAACCGCGAGAGGGAGCTGTTTGCTATTTCCGTATTCTATTTTGAATAAGGAAAGAAATTCTCAGCTGTTGCGTTGTACTTATAAAAATTTAAACGGAAAGTCGGCTGGTACTGCAAACGTAGAAAATTCATTGTACATTTTAATTACTTGAAATGTGCTTATGCTACAATATTCTACGTTAGCAGTAAGGAATTATATGTGAAAAGGGAAAATAGATGAGGGGATGTCCCCAGAAAATGAAGTTTGTTAGGTTAGACATTTTTTTACTAGCAAAGCACCGAAACAGAACATGAAATACACTTATTACACGTCCTATGCAGAAAGCAGTTATGAACAAACATTATATATAAAATTGTAAGGAATCGATTGACGTCACTTTTGAAAAGATCTGATTACAAATTGCAGAACTTCAGATTCGGCACTGCTTAGCGTGCAACATTGTATAGTCCCGCTGGTTTCGAGCGTCGACTCTAGCTGGAGAATCACCCCGTATAAATGCTAAGAAACGATATGCGGCCTTTACACGGACGTTCTTGCGTGGCACTTTTGCGCGCCACACGCCAGCGCGGCACGCATTTGGCGTGGCGTGCCGGAACGTCGGAAGGAGCAGGCTCCTTCTCGCAGGCCAGAAGATCGTACCCGTCACTACTTAGAGACAGCGAGTTCGGGCTCCCATTTCTACCTCGACTCCACATGCTTTTTCCAGGAACCAGCGCAGTCTTGTATTGTGTACTACCTGTTCCATGTATATTATCGATCTGCTGTTACGAGCCGGGGCTGCGGCAACGCGAGAGGCCGGCGAGAAGGGTATTTCCCAAGGAATACGGTTTATGAGTTTGTTAGTTAGGTGCGCGGATGAACCTGATGCGAAATCAGGGAGCCTCTAGGAATGGAGTCACACGCGGACGAACCTGATGCGAAATCAGGGAGCCGCTAGGATTGTTGACGGCGAGGACGAACCTGATGCGAAATCAGGGAGCCTCTAGGAATGGAGTCACACGCGGACGAACCTGATGCGAAATCAGGGAGCTGCAGGAGGGTGAAACGTCGTGAACGAACCCGATGCGAAATCGGAGAGTCACTAGGATAGAGTTCACCTGGTGCGAAACCAGGGAGCTGTTAGGAGGTTGGATTATTCACAGACGAACCTGGTGCGAAACCAGGGAGCTGTTCGGAAGTTGGTAGATTTACAGACGAACCTGATGCGAAATCAGGGAGCTGTAGGATACGGACGAACCTGATGCGAAATCAGGGAGCCGTAGGAGGGTAAGGTTTCGTGGACGAACCCGATGCGAAATCGGGGAGCCACTGGGTTGGAGAAGATGCTTTGTTTTGGTTGAAGGGTTGCGAACGAACCTGATGCTTGATCAGGGAGTCGCGGGAAATGTTAATAATGCCTCGTAACTATTAATTTATGTTTGATACAACTCGAGCGGTAAAGCTGTATCAGTGTTGGTTAGTGCTACTAATATTATAAGGATCGCTGGGTGAAAGATGGGTTTAACGAATCTACTCGATTTATACGTGAACACCATTCATATATTGAATAATCAATTAAGGTACAAATGTAAGTGTCGCGATGAAATAATAAATAAATGTGTGTAGTTACCACTAGTTTGCACGGTGTTGACGCACTGGCGATGCGGGGACGTACGAGTGGCTATTTCAAAGTGCCAAATAGAATATAAACCGAACTCGCGGATTCTACGAGGTTAACTTTGATTCTGAGGGAGACTTTAGCTCGATCTTAACCAACTCTGTACGAGCGTGACACGACGTTACTCTACGCGTGACTCTATAGCTTTTAACCAACGAGGGTAGAAACCAAAGGGTTTATATAGTCCCAAATATGAGTGGGGATTCATTAGGAGTTTCCATATAAGGAAATCCTTCGGGATCGTCGTCGTGTCATTCCCGTTCCCATGGTCGTGATCCAGATGGTCGAGATCATGACCCCCCTTAGTGGTGTATGATAAGCAAAAGGATTTTAGGGCGTTTTCCCTTCTCAGAAGCGAGCTCGAAAGTGGTTGAGAGTGGTGTATGGGAAGATTCCACATACGTAACATCTCCCCCCTTAGACAAAACATCGCGATTTTCATGATGCTTTTCAAAAGAAAGAAAAACGCCCCACAAATCCTTTTATAAGCAAAAGTGTAGAAGAGAATTGTCGGGTGTAGTGTAGTGTATTTAGTGTACTTATCGCTAGGTGTTGCGGGTGACACTGCGAAACGATCGGCAAGACACGATCGCGATATACGTAGGTTTGCGAAAAGTATACGAATTCCTCGATATACCTGGCTTATAGAGGATATCATAAATGCTGTTACTGTAGGGCACACTGAAACATCTGTTTTTACGAAGCTACATTTGGTTTACCTGAAGGTGCTATAAATTATGGAAATGGTTTATTACTCAGTTATAACGACTGTATTGCGATCTGCATTCTCCTTGCAGACGAAAAGTTTCCACCTCATCGGACGTTCTTGCTAGCATCTTGTGCGTGGTTAGAAGTGTGGCGCGCCGGAATTCCACGTTCTTGCCATAAAAATCGGGTGAGGCACAGCGAAGGTCTGTCCTCGCCACGGGGTACCAGGCTGCCGCATCTCCTTGACGGGCGTTGCTCCAGAATTACCCTGTATCATTTGGGCAGTGTGTGACCCGACTACCCTCCGTGTAATTGGTCTGCGCGAAGTGGGGCGCAAGTTCGATCATTATCAGTACTCCTGCCCGAGAGGAATACGATTTACTTTAATTATAGTACATGTGTGTTTTGTAATAAAATGTTTCTATCGTCTCCTGAATTCAATAACTGGCATCCAGATATCTACGCTTTTACAATCCACCGTCAATACGGCTCGTGGAGAGACACAGGAAGAAAAGGGGTAGCCCGCTGTCGACGCGTGGTCCTCTCGAGTATAAACACGAGCTTCAATATCAGAACAAAAGCAAGCGTTAACGTATTCCGTGCGAGAGAAGGTGGGCATTGCTGTGAAGAGGGCCTCTTCAAGAGAGCAGCCGTTTGTGAGGAATGCAAATCCGAAAGGTTCTGATACAATCTGCTCCCTATGATTGAAATTTAGTCTAGCAACTTTCACTCCTCCTAACCTAACCAATCGAACTTGCATCCCTCCCAAAAGAACCGGCCATCCGAGCGTAGAAGCAAGTGCGAAATAAAAGTAACGGTGCGCTTCTCGATACCGCAGATGTACCTACCTAAGTAGCATTTCTGACGGAAAAAAATTGTCCAGCCTTTGGGCCTGGCGTAGACCTTTGGCAGGTAGGTATCTATTTCAAAAGGCAGTGCCACAAGTGGAGCCAGTAAAACCGTCCCCGGTCCGTGCTATACCAGACAGTTTTCTTCCAGTGAAAATCAGTAAATTTGCAAGCGCAATATCTTAAAAACCAGTGAAAATAAAGTGTATACATTAAAGCTTATTGAATTTGTCTTGGAACGCACTATCAACTCAGGTGTTAAAAAAAAATAGTTCCATTTGAAAAACCGAACTTGACCATCGTATCTTTTAAAATAATAATCGATAAAAAAATTCGTTCGCGCTAATTAATTGGCCCCCTCGAACCATGCAATTCCCTATTTCTTTTATATTTTTATCGACAATACTTTAGGAGAAAACCGGCTGTCCAGTCTTAGGTGGGACACCCTGTATAAGTGTTTCCTTTTCTAGTGGTTGGTAATGGTCCTACTATATCCAATGTAATCTTGTCAAAGGCGCGTCCAGGCGTGTCGGTAAGGATCATTGGTTGCCTGGTTTTAACACGAACGAGTTTTTTCCGCTGACAGTCCTCGCATTTTCGTATATAATCTTCCACTGCTTTCTTCATACCTTCCCAAAAATAATAGTGACTAATTCGATTATAAGTTTTAGTTACTTCTTTGTGTCCGGCTAATGCAGACGCGTGATTTTCCGTAATAATACTTTGTCTCTTTGATTGTTCGGGAATCTGAACTAGCTGTAAGCATATAGTGACACTGATGTCTTCTTCATTAATGGCTTCGAGAACGTCCATTATAATATCTTGCCAACTTAGCTGATCAATATTTGTCGTCTTGGCAATGCTGAATGAATATATAATTAATTCGCGTACTACATCCTTAAGGGAAGAAAGAGCTTCGTTCCAATTTGTCGTGGTTAGGGGAGTATTTTGTGTTTCCTTGATAACCAACCCTACGAGAATTTGTCCCTTTTTATATGACACATGAGCCCTGCCCAGAGTGAGTTCGCTTGCTATTGTCAGTTCTCCTGCTTCCTGTAATTGTCTAGCTCCTTCGTCGCAAGGTTTCCCATCGGCACTTAAAAAGAAGACGAGCGTTTCTTTACGTAGGGACAATGGGTCGCGACTGATTGACGGTATTATTATGATTTCTCGGTCTGGATCTGCTTCGTATGCTGCATCGTGGGAATCGTCCTGCTCAATTACTGATCAATCCGAGTCGGTTGTTGACTCGTCTGACACGTTTGATTCCACTTCGGAATCGGGATCCGATTGTTCCTGTGGTACTGGGGATTGCGGAGGCGAAATACTTTCATAATGGGTGTTTGTTTGTTCTTTTCCTTCTTCAGGGTTTTCTTCTTCTCCGCTACTCATTGGTTCTTGTATGATTAACGGGGAAGAATCCGGCGGCGCTATTGTAGGTGTCGGGGTTTTGCGTACTTTTCTGTGCGGCTGAATCCTCTTAGGCGCCGTCTGTAGGCGGTTTTTACTTGTGGGTTTTTTCGCAGCGATGGGTGCTTTGGAGCCCCGCGGCCTCCCTCGGCCTCGTTTAGGCGGATTTTGGTCCTCCCAGTCATCGTTGGCTTCCTCACGGGGTCGTATGGGGCATGCTTCCACTACAGGGGGATTTCGAGATAGAGCGTCGGCAAGTTTGTTACTATTCCCCGGTTGGTATCGAATTTCGTATTCATACTCAGCTAATTTTAATCGCCACCTGACGAGGCGCGAGGTTGGGTCCTTTACGTTATGTAACCATATTAAGGGTCGGTGGTCAGTAAATAAAATAAACTTCCTTCCATATAAGTAAGGTCGGAAGTGTCTAGCACAGTACACTATGGCTAAAAGTTCCTTTTCTATAGTTGCGTAGTTTGTTTCTGCTTTATTTAGGAGGCGAGAAGCGTAAGCGATCGGTAATTCTTTTCCTTCGATAGCCTGACTTAATATTCCTCCTATAGCGTAGTCGGAAGCATCTGTAGTGACGTGGAATTCTAGTTCAAAATTTGGATATTGCAGGATAGGTTCCTTTTGCAATGCCAATCTTAAGTGGTCGAACGCGTTCTGCTGGGACGATCCCCAGTCGAAAGATACATCCTTTTTCAATAGGGAGGTCAAAGGGCGAGCTGTGTTAGAAAATTCCGGGATAAATCTTCTATAATAGCCCGTCAGACCGAGGAACTCCTTAATTCCTTTCGGTGTACGAGGTTCAGGGTAGTTTTGAACGGCTTGGATTTTGTTTTGGTCCGGTTTTACCCCTTCCTCGGTAATTACGTGTCCCAGGTAAGCGACTTCCTTACGTAGGAATTTACATTTTGTAGGTTGTAATTTTAAATTTGCTTCTCGTAAACGGTGAGCGAGTTTTTTGAATTTGATTAAATGCTCTGTTAGGGAACTTGCGTAAAGGACGATATCGTCCAAATATACGAACATTTCCGTGCCTTGGAGTCCTGTAAGGGTATGGTCCATTAGGCGTTGGAAGGTAGCTGGAGCATTACAAAGTCCAAATGGCATCCTTTTAAATTCATAGTGTCCATATGGTGTTGAAAAAGCTGTCTTATGTGCATCCTCAGATTTCATGGGTATTTGGTGGAAACCCGAGGCTAGATCAAAAACCCTCCCAATTGGTCCAATATTTCGTTGATATTAGGAATTGGGTATGCGTCAGGAACTGTCTTTTTGTTCAGATCTCTAAAATCAATCACTACTCGCCACAGGGGTTTCGTTGGGTCCTGGCTTTTTGGATACAATCCAGATGGGTGAATTGTAAGGTGATAGTGATGGTTTTATTATTTCCTGGTCTAGTAATTTCTGTACTTGGTTTTCAATTTCCTTCTTGTGTACTGGAGGGAAGCGATATTGCTTAGTATTGATAGGCACCGGGTCCGTTGTCTGGATTCCATGCTGGATAGCGTTCGTATGACCCAACTTCTCATCAGGTAGATGGAAAAGGTCATGGTACTTACTTAATATTCCTTGGACATGAAGTTTTTCCTCCGGATTCATATGTTCCGTTGAAATTAATTCGAGCACTTTTTCCATCCTTGTTGTAGGTTTTTCAGAATTCATTGGTATTTCCTCACCCGACGCAACAGCGAGAGACTTTTGGGAAGTTAGGGGAAGGGTTGATTTGGCATAATGCAAAAGGGGTATGAGTGAGTGCACCTTCACGGGTGCCTCGATAGGGTGAATCGACGGATCCTGGGGTAAGAGGGGCTTGATTTTTGTTAGGGCTGGGATAGGAGTGACGCATTTAGACGTCTTAGTCTCGTTTGGTCGTCTTTGTTTGGGTTCTGGAGTCATAATTTCAAATTCTTCCAATTCAACAGTAGGAATTGTGATCGTTGTGTCCATTTCATTAGAATTTATTATTTGTAAGTACGCTTTACCGTTCTGATTACGGACTAGAGCGTTACCAGCATGAATCCCAGTGCCTAAGTCTAACCGGGGTAAATACCCTTCCTTTATGTTCGAATTCGATACGTTAACGAAGGAAACGGTTTTTGATCTAGCGGGTAGCACGATTTGAGCTCTGTTTACAAACGGAATGGAGTTTCCGTCGAATTCCAACTGCTTCTTCGAATAATGTATTGAGGCATTTTGTTTTATGAAAAATTCAGTTCCTAGTATGCCGTGTGGTTTAATAGGGAAGTCGTTTTCGACTACGTGGAACGTAACGTCGTTGCCCAATAGAGTTATTTTTATTGTCCCAAGGGTGGAGACGAGGTCCTTAGCGATGCCCCTAAGTTGTAATTGTTTGTTCGTATCTATGTCTTGAGATTGTTTTATGGCGTGAAATTTCAATACGTTCACTTCGGAACCAGTATCAATCATTAATTCCGGAGCTATTTCGAAGTCTGGGGACTGGATAATTACGGACGGGGCTTCGTCAACAGTGTTCAGCCATGCGGTGGCGATCCTAGTCTTGACATTCCCGGTTCCGCCTGGTTTATTATTATTGGACGCGCTACCGCTTGGCCCGTTCCACGGTACGCTCCCATAGTTGACCGTAGGGGTAGGGCGTTTCCCGAGTCTCGTTCCTGGAGGGTACCAGGGCTTCTCTCACTACGATTGAATATGCGCATATTATCTACAGCGCTTTCTACATTCAGAGATTAAGTGTCCGGGCTTTTCACAATACGCGCAGATACGCAATTCCGTAGGCCTTGAGGGAGGAGGTCGGTTTTTGTCCCAGTAAGGGGGCAAAGGGTTCGGGGCCTGATTACCATATCCCGCAACGCGGTTTTGGGGATATCGTTCGGTCGGTTGGGAGGCTATTTTTTGGTTATTCCTGCAGGACAGTGCGTCGTGCCCTGTCTTATTACAAACTTGACATATTATTTTGGAGCCTTTTGCTCGGAAAATCTCTGGCGGTCTCGATCAATTTTCTTATCCACGAGTACAGCTAGCTCGAAAGCTTCATCGAGCGTGTTGAAGTTATGTTGTAGTAATCTTGTTCGTATATGGGGAGGAAGTCCATCCACAAATGAATCCAACGTCAAACGGTCTAGATCCTCGGGATGATTCCGTGCAAAGTCGCGATAATATTCCCTATCCTCTTCCAAAATAGCGAATCTGAGATCCTTAACGCGCGAGATGTATTCTAGTACGTGTTCGTTCGTCCCTTTGATAATATTCGCCAGTTCCCCTCTATAATGATCTGATGTTTTCGCGGGGGAGAATGTTCGTTTGAGTTGTTTCATCAAATCATTCACGGAGTCGAAAACCCTATCCTCAACGGCCAAGGAGGCGTGGTCTTGCAGTTTATTGCGCAACAACCTCGCCAGCTGGGGCTCAGCATGCGGGGGAACCACAGCTTTAGACCTATTGCAGGCTCTCGCGAATTGCTCCACTGGTATATTATGTCCATTAAAATTAGGGACGGTTTCTATGGCGTCTTTTAATTTGATCTGGGGTGTTGGATCCTGGTCCGGAATATTATTACGAGTCGATACCTCTGGAACTTTATTATAATTTAACACCGGTTTTCCATCGAATCGGGAGGAACCCGGCGTAGCAAAATTATTCGCGAGTGGCGGGGGTGCAAGAAGTTTTTCTACCAGCCCTAGTATGACTTACATCTGACCGGAAAGACCCTCCGACGTGAGGCCGCCCGTTCCGGTTTCCACACTCGATTGCGTATTGGGTCTTTTGCCGACAGCGAATTTTTCGCACAATCTTTCAATTTTCGCTAGTTTTTCTTTTAGCAATTGCATCTGTTCTAATACTTCGGCAGTCGCGATGTCTATAGCGTTAGCGGAAAAGTTCACGTCTTGGTCGATTATGAGGGTGTCTTCAATATCGTTATGTTCCGACATTTTAAACTCGGTAATTTCTATTATTTTAGGGTGGTTTAGGAGGTTTCCTATATTTAGGCGTCCGGCAGAAGCTATTCAAAATCTATGGTATTCTCTACCCGGGTAGTTAATATCGAATCTGGTACGATCTTTCTTTATTTGATTGTAGTGTTCTGTGCACACGGTACGTAATTTGAACAAGAGGTTTCTGCAATGAGGGCATTCAGGGAATATATCGTTAGGTTGGTGGTAGTGTACTTGATATATTTCGTCCACTTCCACCGGGTTCGAATTAAAACAATCTAGGCAAATTTTTAAACCTTCCGTGGTCGTTGCTACGCCCCCCGAAACACAGATTAATTCACTTGAATCTGACAAAACGCCTCGCAGCCTGCGGCTTGGGTAGTATAATGTGTTTTGACGTTGACGCGAATCGCGCATGTTGGGTATTATGTCGCGTCAGGCAGTCTGTTTAGATTTCGTAGGTAAAATATTAGTGATTCAGTTTCTGTTTGAAAGAAAGTACCACTGTGTACACTCGGCACAATTGGTTGCGGGACGCGTTTGTAATAAAACTGTATTGCACCGAGGGCAATTGGGGAATATATGAGGCGTATGAAAAAAATGAATTTGATACGTTATCACCGTATTTGTTGGATCTAGTCGGGGGCAATGTAAGCAAATTTCGTCGCCTTCGTTATTTGTCGCTAATCTCCCGGAAACACAGATCATCCACTGTATGGATTCCGTCAACCCTTGTAATTGGCGGCTCCGGTAGGCTGGTTTCCACGGATTTATGTGTTCTAGGTACATATTAAGTAGCGGGACTTTGTGGGTACCGCGTCGGAGAATCTATTTCTTTCAACGGTAAACGTAGATCCCACCGCTGTCACCAAAAATTATGTCACGTCCCGGGTGGAGGTCTTTTGGGGACAATGACATGTGGGGTAAAAGTCAGGCGCGAATCTGTAATCCAGCACTCTGAAGGTTTTGGGGAATGTCAGGCGCGAATCTAAAATCCAGCACTCTGAGGATTTAAAGGAACCCAGGCGCGAATCTTTAATCCAGCACTCTGAAGGTTTTGGGGAAGGTCAGGCGCGAATCTTGAATCCTGCACTCTGAGGATTTGGGAGGATGGTCAGGCGCGAATCTTGAATCCAGCACTCTGAGGATTTGGGAGGATGGTGAGGCGCGAATCTTGAATCCAGCACTCTGAGGATTTGGGAGGATGGTCAGACGCGAATCTTGAATCCAGCACTCTGAGTATTTTGAAAGGAACCCAGGCGCGAATCTTGAATCCAGCACACTGAAGCTAGGGGGAGATCAGGCGCGAATCTTAAATCCAACACTCTAATCGACCAGGGAAGGTTTAAAAGGTGAATACACACCCGGGGAACACCCGTTAGAGCACCTTATGTTTGTTTTGATTTGGGTGATAAGATTTACCGTTGCATTTATGTAAAGAAAACCACGCGTAATATTTCCGTGAATAGCACAGCTCATGCAAAAGTACGTTTGTAAACAGTGTATGCGCTCTCGCGTTTACAAACAGAAATCAGCTGTTGCGGCAGCCTGTCTTAGTTAGGAATCTTTATAACCAAAGGATGCATACAATAATTCGAAGCGTGATTTAAAACAAAGAGGTTTATTAACTTTAAACATGAGTACGTTAAAATGTTTAACAGTAATTAACCACAACATTAGAATATGAACATGAAATACAATATATGATGATAATTAAGTGAAATGATAATTGCAATAAGCGTATATATATAGAAAACAATATGAATAGCAATACGAAATAATAAATGATCGCAATAAGCGTATATATAGAAAACAATGTGAATAGCAATGGGAAATAATAAATGATCGCAATAAGCGTATATATAGAAAACAATGTGAATAGCAATACGAAATAATAAGTGATCGCAATAAGCGTTTATAGACAAGAATAGTAATAAATGGTATGGAGATGATATGCACAGTAATATTAGATAATAATAATAACTTACAGTAGTTGCCGTAGAACACTGAAGTTAATTTTATACACTTTTAAAGATATAACTTTTTGAATAATACTTCTATCGAAGATAGATTTCTGTCGAAGAAAGAGGTCCTGGCCTCTCGATCCGTCGTATTTATACGGGTTACATGGTGTGTTGCGAGGGGTACGCGCGGTAGGGACCTTGACACATTCAAGAAATAAGTCGGAGTAAGACTTCCGGGGTTTTTATGACTGTGAACGGAGATACTCATCCCATCGGATGGATTTTGGGTGTTTTAATGGGAAAGGGGTTAGAATGGCTTGGACTCAGTGAGTCGTATAGAGGGGAGTGAGACGTAGTCTCGATTTAAGAGGGTTTTGGTACGAAGGACTTGTTTGAATTCAAGTATTAAGGAGGGATTGGTGCCTCGTAGGGCGAATAGGCGAAGGGGGTTTTGTACCGACCATCTTCAGATGGGGACCGCTAAGGTACATCGTCAAGGTGATCAGCGATTGGGGAAATGGGATAAGAGTTGAGTTTGAGGGACTTTGGTGGAGTGATTTTGAGATTAATGATAGATTTTAGAATAATACCGCGCGAAAAATAGTGGGTCATCACAATGTATTGTAAAATAATAATACATGACTCAATAAATATATTGATACATATACATGTGTGAACCATTTTATTTTTTTACACATTTATCCCACTATTTATATCAATGAGTTAATAAATATAATAATAATTTCTATACATTTGCGAACAACTTCTATACATTTGTGAACAATTTTCTCCTAAACTGTTGGAGATAAAAATATTAAAAAAAATAGGGAATTGCATGGTTCGAGGGGGCCAATTAATTAGCGCGAACGAATTTTTTTATCGATTATTATTTTAAAAGATACGATGGTCAAGTTCGGTTTTTCAAATGGAACTATTTTTTTTGAACACCTGAGTTGATAGTGCGTTCCAAGACAAATTCAATAAGCTTTAATGTATACACTTTATTATCACTGGTTTTTAAGATATTGCGCTTGCAAATTTACTGATTTTCACTGGAAGAAAACTGTCTGATATAGCACGGACCGGGGACGGTCTTACTGGCTGCGCGGGTGGCACTGCCTTTTGAAATAGATACCTACCTGCCAAAGGTCTACGCCAGGCCCAAAGGCTGGACAATTTTTTTCCGTCAGAAATGCTACTTAGGTAGGTACATCTGCGGTATCGAGAAGCGCACCGTTACTTTTATTTCGCACTTGCTTCTACGCTCGGATGGCCGGTTCTTTTGGGAGGGATGCAAGTTCGATTGGTGAAATATCCATTACAGCGTATTAAGAAATTCTTTTCTTCATCGTGTCGAAAGGGAAGTGACGCCAATGGATTCCTTATGTTTTTCTGATGAAAATCATACCAAATATCATGCAAATCGGACTACTTTGACACAAGCTATTTCTATTCCCTATGTAAAAGTTGTCCGATTTACACGACATTTGGTATGATTTTCATCAGAAAACCCCAAGGAATCCATCGGCGACACTTCCATATCCATACGATAAAGAATAAAGAATTA
Organism: Andrena bucephala; assembly: GCA_947577245.1. Classification (NCBI taxonomy): domain Eukaryota; kingdom Metazoa; phylum Arthropoda; class Insecta; order Hymenoptera; family Andrenidae; genus Andrena; species Andrena bucephala. Next base: position 51,310,096 of record OX387716.1, on the reverse strand, counting down.
TTTTATTTCCTAAACAGATACAGGGTAATTCTGGAGCAACGCCCGTTAAAGAGATGCGGCCTGGTACCCCGTGGCGAGGACAACCCCTCGCAGTGCCTGACCGAATTTTATGGCTTTCGACCCGCGAAGGGGTTCGAGTGCCTAATAAGGAGTGAGAAACCTTCGACTTGCGCATTTCTCATCAGATCTTTGCAAAAACGACACCTATCGATTCCTTATGTTTCGCCGATGAAGCTGACACCAAGAACGGCGTAATTCGGACCATAATGAAGGAAATTCCATGGAATATCGATTTATATCATTTCAAGCTGACTTGACTTGGTTAAAAATAGTCCGATTTACATGATATTTGCTATGATTTTAATCGACGGAACGCCAGAAATCCATTGGCATCACTTTCCCCTTCGATACGATGAAGAAAAGAAGCAAACATTTGAAATCCTGAACATTTCTCACTTCTTAATGATATTCCAAACCCTTCGAGGGTCGAAAGCCATAAAATTCTATGGGCACTGCGGGGTGTTGTCCTCGCCACGGGGTGACGGGCGTAGCTCCAGAATTACCCTGTATCTGTTTAGGAAATAAAATAATTCTTTATTCTTTATCGTATGGATATGGAAGTGTCGCCGATGGATTCCTTGGGGTTTTCTGATGAAAATCATACCAAATGTCGTGTAAATCGGACAACTTTTACATAGGGAATAGAAATAGCTTGTATCAAAGTAGTCCGAATTGCATGATATTTGGTATGATTTTCATCAGAAAAACATAAGGAATCCATTGGCGTCACTTCCCTTTCGACACGATGAAGAAAAGAATTTCTTAATACGCTGTAATGGATATTTCACCAATCGAACTTGCATCCCTCCCAAAAGAACCGGCCATCCGAGCGTAGAAGCAAGTGCGAAATAAAAGTAACGGTGCGCTTCTCGATACCGCAGATGTACCTACCTAAGTAGCATTTCTGACGGAAAAAAATTGTCCAGCCTTTGGGCCTGGCGTAGACCTTTGGCAGGTAGGTATCTATTTCAAAAGGCAGTGCCACCCGCGCAGCCAGTAAGACCGTCCCCGGTCCGTGCTATACCAGACAGTTTTCTTCCAGTGAAAATCAGTAAATTTGCAAGCGCAATATCTTAAAAACCAGTGAAAATAAAGTGTATACATTAAAGCTTATTGAATTTGTCTTGGAACGCACTATCAACTCAGGTGTTCAAACAAAATAGTTCCATTTGAAAAACCGAACTAGACCATCGTATCTTTTAAAATAATAATCGATAAAAAAATTCGTTCGCGCTAATTAATTGGCCCCCTCGAACCATGCAATTCCCTATTTTTTTTAATATTTTTATCTCCAACAGTTTAGGAGAAAATTGTTCACAAATGTATAGAAGTTGTTCGCAAATGTATAGAAATTATTATTATATTTATTAACTCATTGATATAAATAGTGGGATAAATGTGTAAAAAAATAAAATGGTTCACACATGTATATGTATCAATATATTTATTGAGTCATGTATTATTATTTTACAATACATTGTGATGACCCACTATTTTTCGCGCGGTATTATTCTAAAATCTATCATTAATCTCAAAATCACTCCACCAAAGTCCCTCAAACTCAACTCTTATCCCATTTCCCCAATCGCTGATCACCTTGACGATGTACCTTAGCGGTCCCCATCTGAAGATGGTCGGTACAAAACCCCCTTCGCCTATTCGCCCTACGAGGCACCAATCCCTCCTTAATACTTGAATTCAAACAAGTCCTTCGTACCAAAACCCTCTTAAATCGAGACTACGTCTCACTCCCCTCTATACGACTCACTGAGTCCAAGCCATTCTAACCCCTTTCCCATTAAAACACCCAAAATCCATCCGATGGGATGAGTATCTCCGTTCACAGTCATAAAAACCCCGGAAGTCTTACTCCGACTTATTTCTTGAATGTGTCAAGGTCCCTACCGCGCGTACCCCTCGCAACACACCATGTAACCCGTATAAATACGACGGATCGAGAGGCCAGGACCTCTTTCTTCGACAGAAATCTATCTTCGATAGAAGTATTATTCAAAAAGTTATATCTTTAAAAGTGTATAAAATTAACTTCAGTGTTCTACGGCAACTACTGTAAGTTATTATTATTATCTAATATTACTGTGCATATCATCTCCATACCATTTATTACTATTCTTGTCTATAAACGCTTATTGCGATCACTTATTATTTCGTATTGCTATTCACATTGTTTTCTATATATACGCTTATTGCGATCATTTATTATTTCCCATTGCTATTCACATTGTTTTCTATATATACGCTTATTGCGATCATTTATTATTTCGTATTGCTATTCATATTGTTTTCTATATATATACGCTTATTGCAATTATCATTTCACTTAATTATCATCATATATTGTATTTCATGTTCATATTCTAATGTTGTGGTTAATTACTGTTAAACATTTTAACGTACTCATGTTTAAAGTTAATAAACCTCTTTGTTTTAAATCACGCTTCGAATTATTGTATGCATCCTTTGGTTATAAAGATTCCTAACTAAGACAGGCTGCCGCAACAGCTGATTTCTGTTTGTAAACGCGAGAGCGCATACACTGTTTACAAACGTACTTTTGCATGAGCTGTGCTATTCACGGAAATATTACGCGTGGTTTTCTTTACATAAATGCAACGGTAAATCTTATCACCCAAATCAAAACAAACATAAGGTGCTCTAACGGGTGTTCCCCGGGTGTGTATTCACCTTTTAAACCTTCCCTGGTCGATTAGAGTGTTGGATTTAAGATTCGCGCCTGATCTCCCCCTAGCTTCAGTGTGCTGGATTCAAGATTCGCGCCTGGGTTCCTGGGCGCAGCACAAGTCCATTGGCAAATTAATGTATGGGCGGGCATTTGTGGCGATTTTATCGTTGGGCCGTACATGCTACCAGACAGGATGGACGGTCCAGCGTATAAAGTCTTTTTAGAGCATGTTCTGCCGGGTCTTATGGCCCATATTCCAGATGAGGTCCGACAGAACATGGTCTATCAGCAAGACGGGGCTGGACCTCACTACGCCACAATTTCCCGCGACTACCTTAACGAAACCTTCCAGGACAGGTGGATCGGCCGCGGCGGTCCTGTTGCGTGGCCCCCACGGTCACCGGATTTTTACTTCTGGGGCTACCTGAAGGTAATTTGATTAGTGCTCTTAATTTTTTATAGGTATTCTTTTTTTACTTACGTTTTGTATTTGTTGTGCAACAATCATTTCAGGATGAGGTGTACCGTCAGCCAGTGGATTCACTGGAAGACCTAGTCGTGCGGATTCATGCTGCGGTGGCAAACATTACGCCAGAAACATTGCGTGCAGTCCAAAGGCAGCTGGTTGTACGTGCGGAGGCGTGCATAGACGCTGAGGGTGCCCATATTGAGCAACTGTTCAATTAATAGTAATCGGCCCCTTTCGGGGCCACCAATTTTTATAACGTAGGAACAACACGTTCCGTAGAAAATAAATTAAGTGATCAGTGTTAGTATCAGTGCAGTGAAGTGAATATTCGGTACATTAACCCGGACGCACTTGACGTTGCGACCCTTACCTTCGGGTGGTGTCCTGCGAATACCTGCGATCAGCTGAGCACTGGGCGCTACCCTACCATAAATCTTTTCGTCCACCGATGACCAGGATCGGTACAGTGACCCAGTGACACAAAAAAAGGTTTCCGAAAAAGAAGGAAAGGAATGCCCGAATGGGTGAGTTTTATTTAATTTATTGGTGATTATTAGGTGTAGAAATAAATTCTTTCCGATTTTAGGGTACAATAACAGTTCGATTTAAAAAATATGACAAATACCACCGCGATAGAAATTCAGTAGCTTTGTACTGATTATGTAAATCCAGTCGGAAAGAATTTATTCATACACCTAATATTATTGTTTAAATTTAGTTGGGTTGGCCGTTATTAAACTACGGATTTTTACCTCAATAACGAATTACGATCACATGTCGTACATTTTCTGCTACACTACCTTTTCGTTTATGCGTTATTTGAAAACGAAATGTACGTATTTCTTGTCCTCTGGCTTCAAATAATTATTATTTAAGATTCTGCTTAAAAAAAAAAACTGTGTAACGCGGTTTCCTTCGATGCATGTCGACTTGAGTAGTAAGGTTAAGCCGGTTCTAACCCAGGTCCTCTGAGGGGAGCGCTGGGCGGGGGGAAGTGAGGGCACGCGGGGGAGCGCGGCGGAGGGAAACATGGGCGCGGGGCCTGCGGGGAGAGGAAGACAGGTTGCGCGCGTACGAGCCGCGGAGTGGGGGAAGCCGCGATGATGGAGGGGATCAGTCCGGACCGAGCCGCCGCGGAGACCTCTCCAGACCGGACCCACCGTCGGAAATTTTTCAGAGGGGGAATGACCCCCGAAAACTTTTTCAAACCCCCACCCACCCCCGAGAACTTTTTTAGAGGGAAGGAAGACCTCTCCAGACAGGACCCACCGTCGGAAATTTTTCAGAGGGGGAATGACCCCCGAAAAATCTCTTTCAGACCTTGGCCCACCCCCGAGAACTTTTTTCAGAGGGAGGGAATGACCTTGGCCCACTCCCAAATATTTTTCCAAACCAATATGTGATGGAATTTTCCCCCCAATGCAGAGAAATAATAATTTATTTTTATCGGATAAAGTCGGGAAAGATCGGCTTTTTCACACCGCGTCTTCGGGGACGAGAAAGAGACAGAGCATTTCTTTAAAGCTATATTCTAGGGAGGGAAAGAGACAACACTACATAGGGGTACAATCGCTTGCGTTCTAAAGCTAACGTGTTTTCTCATAATGTTTTTTTCAATCTTAGCGTCGCGGCGTATCGAGCAATCGCGTGTAATTTGACTCCTCTGGAGCAGCCGTGCAGGATGATACCATTATCACGGCATGAAGAAGGCGCGAAGAAAATGTAATACCCGAAAAATCTCTTTCAGGCCTTGGCCCACCCCAAAAATTTTTTCAGACCTTGGCCCACCTCCGGAAACATTTTCAGAGGGAGGGAATGACCTTGGCCAACCCCCGAAATTTTTTTCAAACCAATATGTGATAGAATTTTCCCCCCAACACAGAGAAATAATAATTAATTTTTATCGGATGATGTCGGGAAAGATCGACTTTTTACAAACCATGTATTCCGAGGATGGGAAAGAGAGAGAGCATTACTTTTAAAGCTAAATTCGAGAGAGGGAAAGAGACGCCACTACGTAGTGGTACAATCGCATTTTATTCTACAGCTAACAAGTTTTCAAAGCGTTCCGATTTAGTGTCGCAGCGTATCGCGCGATCGTGGGTAATTTGAATCTCATGGAGCAGCCGTGCAGGGTGACGTCATTTGGCAGCGCGAATCATAGAAAGAATTATGCGGCGTCAGCAGAAACTTTTTTCCATACCAATATGTGATGGAATGTTTTCCACAACACAGAGAAATAATAATAATTTTTTAATTACCGATATAGCGAATTATTATGTAGCAAACAGACATATTTTTCCGAACCATTATGTAGCAAGCATTCTAAAGCTAACATGTTTTTAAAGTGTTCTGATTTAACGTCGCAGCGTATCGCGCGATCGTGTGTAATTTGACTCCTCTGGAGCAGCCGCGCGGGATATCAGTTGGCAGCATGAAGGGGGCACGAACAAAATGTAATAATTTTTCGGAAACTTCGAATCTTAGAATTAGTTGGCGAGGAGAGAAGGGGGGTGATGGGTAAATAAAATTGAGAAATAATATACGTTTAAGACATATATATATATATATATATATATATATATATATATATATATAGTTACAAAAAATAATATAGAATAATACAAATAATAAAATAAAAGATACTACAATTAAATAAGAAAATAAAATACAATACAGTACAATATAAAAACAATATAAATATAAAAGAATATAATAATAAAATAAAAGAAAATACAATTAGAGAAGAAATATAATAAAAAGAATATAATAATACAAAATAAAAAAATAATAAAATAATAAAAAAAACAATCAAATAATAAATATAATATAAAAACCAAAAATATGAAAATAGAGTATAAATAGAATATAAACACATAAAATAAAAAAATATAAATGTAAAAATTCAATATAAAAATACATTATAAAAAGAAAAAAAAAAAAAAATTTAATTTATTGCCCACTTTTGTGTTACAATTTAACGATCATATACTATTTCCATTTTATTCCCGTGATTGTGTCAGTGTAAGTCCTACCCTTCTAATGTAACCTGCTGTGTCTTAACAATTTTTTCTATTTTACAAGTGTATCCTAATCTATTTTATGTTGCATAATCTTCTTTTATCACCATCCGGTTCTTTACATCTTTTCCTTCTCCCTATTATCTCCCGTAGAATAGCCAAGTTTGACCCTTCTCCTCTAAATACCTCTTTCCAATTGCTGCCACTCTCTCCACTTACTTCACATGCTTCAATCACGTGTTTCACTGTTTCTTCCTCTTTCTTACAAAGCCTACATATCCTTTCTTCTTTCAATAGCCAATATTTGCATGCCCTTGTTTCACTACCCTGTATGAATCTTCCTATCCTTTCTAATTCTCCTCTCCTTTTTTCTTTTTCCCCATAAGTATTTCGGCTTATCTCCTGGTTTCCTTGCCACCTCTCTTAATTCTCTTAGGAACTTGACTCTTTTATTTTCATCTCTCGTTCATGTTCTTGGGTGTCTTTACTTATCTGCTCTATTTTGGTTCACACTTCTTCCCCAATAAAAATATAAAAATACAATTAAAATAGAAAATAAAATACAATACAATATAAAAATCAATATAAATATAAAAGAAAATAAAATAATAAAATAAAAGAAAATACAATTAAATTATAAATGTATTATAAAAATAAAAAATAAAAATAGAATATAAAAAGTATATAAAAATATAAAATAAAAAAGAAAAAACATAAAAATAGAATATAAAAGAATATAATATAAAAAAAGAAATAACATAAAAATACTATAAAAATATAAAATAAAACACAATACAATATAAAAAATATAAAACTAAATTAATACAAATGAAAATAAAAATATATAAATATAATTAAATAAGAAAATAAAATAAAATATGAAAATAAAAGAAATGAAAAATTAAATAAGAAAAAAATACAATACAATACAATATAAACATAAAAGAAAAAAAAATAAAATGATAAAAAAGAAAAAATATAAAAATAGAATATAAATAGAATATAAAAATATGAAATAAAAAAATAAAAATATAAAAATTCAATATAAAATTACATTATAAAAAGAAAAAATATAATAATAATAATGTAACGTCCCACTATTTTTCGAGCCGGTTTTATAACAATGTCTGTCTCCCAAATCACTCCTGATTCGAGACCGCGCTCACCCCTTTCCAACTAAAACTCCCAAAATCCATCAAATCAGATAAATGCTCTCTTGTCAAAAGCCCAAGCAACTGAAAAACCCCGGAAGTCCTTGCGGCTAATAGTTCGTGCAAATGAAAAACCCCCAGAGGTCTTACTCTATTGTCCGCGCGTTCCAATTGTGGACACTTATTTCATGCGGCAAAGAAACCCGGAAATGATACCGCGGCGCGTGCCACGGTGCATACCGCGCATCCCCTTCGCCCGTAACGATCTTCCGAAAACCGTATAAATACCCGGGCCCAAGAGGCCGTGAACTCTCTTCGACTGACACCAGTGGTCAATAACGTGTATCATCAAAAGTATTCGGAAAGTTTGAACTCTCTTCTAAACGCTCTTCGACTGACAGCAGTGGTCAATAACGTGTATCATCAAAAGTATTCGGAAAGTTTGAACTCTCTTCTACACCTCTTCGACTGACACCAGTGGTCAATAACGTGTATCATCAAAAAGTATTCGGAAAGTTTAAACTGTGTCACACTCTACGATCTACGACAACTACTGTAAGCGATTAATATTACTAAAATTACATTGTGTATCACCTTCATACCATTTACTACCTTATAACAAAACGCCTATTGCGTTTCATATATCATTTAAAAGTATTAACTCTTATTGCATTTCGTATTTCTTCCTTACTAAAGCTTATCGCTCGTATTATTGTACTTTCTTAATGCCCATTGCGTTTCATATATCATTTACTTGCATTAACTCTTATTGTATTTCAAATTGCTTTCTTTCGTGTGTTCGCATGTATTCATGTTCATCATTTTATATTATTATTCTTGTTACTGCATAAAGCGCCATCGCGGTGCATATATATATACGTGCTTAAAGCTAATAAACCGCTTTGCTTTAAACCTCGCTTCATATTATTGTGTTTACCCTGTGGCCGCGGAGATTCCAAGCCATAACGGACTGCAGCAACAGCTGATCTCGGTTCGCGAACTCAAGTGTTCTTATAGTGTTTACTAACGTTCTTTTGTATGGGCCGCGTATAGCCAGGTGATTTCTTATATGGATGCATCGGTAAATCCAATTACCAAATAGAAACAAAAACCAACAAGTGTTCTAACGGGTGTTCCCCCAGTATAATTTCGCCTTTAAACCTCCCTGGTCGCCGAGTGTGCAGGATTCAAGATCCTCGCCTCCAATCCCTCTACTCCGAGTGTGCAGGATTCAAGATCCTCGCCTCCAATCCCTCTACTCCGAGTGTGCAGGATTCAAGATCCTCGCCTCCAATCCCTCTACTCCGAGTGTGCAGGATTCAAGATCCTCGCCTCCAATCCCTCTACTCCGAGTGTGCAGGATTCAAGATCCTCTCCTCCAATCCCTCTACTCCGAGTGTGCAGGATTCAGATCCTCGCCTCCAATCCCTCTACTCCGAGTGTGTAGGATTCAAGATCCTCGCCTCCAATCCCTCTACTCCGAGTGTGCAGGATTCAAGATCCTCGCCTCCAATCCCTCTACTCCGAGTGTGCAGGATTCAAGATCCTCGCCTCCAATCCCTCTACTCCGAGTGTGCAGGATTCAAGATCCTCGCCTCCAATCCCTCTACTCCGAGTGTGCAGGATTCAAGATCCTCGCCTCCAATCCCTCTACCCCGAGTGTGCAGGATTTAAGATCCTCGCCTCCAACTCCATTAACCCCACAGTGTCATTGTCCCCATAGACCTCCACCCGGGACGTGACAATAATAATAATAATTTAATTTATTGCCCACTTTCGTGTTACAATTTAACGATCATATACTCTTTCCATTTCATTCCCGTGATTGTATCAGTGTAAGAAGAAAATAAAATAATGAAATAAAAGAAAATACCAAATACAATTAAATAAGAAAATAAAATAAAATACAACACAATATAAAGAAAACAGTATAAATATAAAAGAAAATACAGTCAAATAATAAAAGAAAAGAAAAGAAAAATTAAATAAGAAAAAAAAAATACAATACAATATAAACATAAAATAAAATAAAATAAAATAATAAAGAAGAAAATACAATTAAATAATAAATATAATATAAAAAAGAAAAAATATAAAAATACAATATAAATAGAATATAAAAATATGAAATAAAAAAATAAAAAAATAAAAATTCAATATAAAAATACATTATAAAAAGAAAAAATATAATAATAATAATTATAATAATAATTTAATTTATTGCCCACTTTTGTGTTACAATTTAAGGGGGTAGACACGTCACGTGGTCTGGCCGATTCGGCAGGTCGGTATTACAGCAGGTTTTTTCTGCACAGAAATGGTAATACCGATAGATCGACGATTGCCCGGTAAACGCGAGAGGGAGCTGTTTGCTATTTCCGTATTCTATTCTGAATAAGGAAATAAAATCTCAGCTGTTGCGTTGTACTTATAAAAATTTAAACGGAAAGTCGGCTGTTACTGCAAACGTAGAAAATTCATTGTACATTTTAATTACTTGAAATGTGCTTATGCTACAATATTCTACGTTGGCAGTAAGGAATTATAAGTGAAAAGGAAAAATAGATGAGGGCATGTCCCCAGAAAATGAAGTTTCTTAGGATAGACATTTTTTAATTAGCAAAACACTGAAACAGAACATGAAATACACATCCTATGCAGAAAGCAGTTATGAACAAACATATATAAAATTGTGTTTCATGTTGAATCCAACGCGTGATTATTATGTGGTCCCTCCTCGAAGTGACAGAAAATATAACCTATGTATATGCTATAACACAATAAATATTTAGCGGCTATTTCGTTGTATTACGCTACATTTGTGAACTTTTCATCATCCTTCCGAAACATTATTATTACGCCGCAACAGTATCTTTAGGAAATCGGGTATAGCATATAGGTTATATTCTCTGTCACTTGGAGGACCGGATTTTCTGTCCTCGAAGTGACAGAAAATATATCCTATATGCTAGACCCGATTTCCTAAAGATACTGTTGCGACGTAATAATAATGTTTCGGAAGGATGATAAAATGTTCACAAATGTAGCGCAAAAGAACGAAATAGCCGCTCAACATTTATTGTCATATAGCGTATACATAGGTTATATTTTCTGTCACTTCGAGGAGGGGACCATAGACATATATAGACGGAGGAGCGTAAGCTGAGGGGGGTGGCAAGGTTCGCGGTAAGGGGAGCGATACGAGTAAATCGGATAACGCTGTGGTTATGCATGCCGAATGCATCCGAAGCTAACCGACGCGCCTGTATCTGAACCTATGCCTTTACCCCTCCAAGCCTTCCTTCCCCACGCCGATAGTCCCATCTTCTGATCCGTCTATATATGTCTATGGAGGGGGCCATGTAATAATCACGCGCATCCAGCCTACGCATTTTTTTTATGAAAAATTATTTAAATCGGACTATTTTTAACGAAACGGGCTTTCAATTCTGCAAACAAATTTTTCACGTAATTTCCTTAATTATGGTTTGAGTTGTATCATTTTTGGGGCCAATTTGATTGAGAAAGTATAAGGAATCGATTGACGCCACGATCGCAAAGATCTGATTAGAAATTGCAAAACTTCAGATTCATCAGTGCTTAGTGCGCAACATTGTATGGCCCCGCTGGTTTCAAGCGTCGAAGCCGACGAAACTCAGCGAGACACATGTGTAAAATAACATATTTGCAGTTTTATAATTGAAGATGTAGTGAACGTTACAGGACTGTCTTTATATATGGCTCTCACAAACAAAATCGCCTGACTTGTTAGACATGAAACCGGGCATACAAATGGTTGCGCATATCGCCGAAAGCATCAGAAAGAATATGTACAGTCTTCCAATGTTTCAATTGTTGAGAAGCCTTTGGGCTCAGTTTATCGGGAAAGACCTACCCACCCCACTGTTTTGCTTTCTCGTTGCGAGCGTGGACCTTCGGGTCCTAGTAGACCGCCCGTTGACAGCCGAGAACAATAAAACCGACGAGCTAGATAAAATACCCAGTACAGAAAAATAAAATGTTCGTGTTTTTGATAAGTATTGATGAAAGTATTACCGATGAATTTTTTAGGATTTCCCGATGAAAATTATATCAAACATGGAGCAATTCGATCAATTTTTATTCAACGTAGAGTGTGTTCTAATCATGTATTCATAAGAAAAAATAGACTGAATTGCTTCGTGTCTTGACTCACCAACAATCCACGAATGGTAACACTCTCATCAAGGTGTAATGAGAAATTTTCAACATTTCGTATTCAGTACTGGATGACTCAAGTCGCCGTCGACCGAGGGTGTACCGCTGGTGCGCTATTTCACTCGCACTCGGTTCACATCGTGCGGTCTCCTTGTCAAGCGGTTCGAGCGAGGGCCCTGATAGGGGTGAATTTATTTGGGAAATAAAAGTCGCGTCATTCATGACACCTACTCGCGAACAGATATACATATGTACGAGAAGAAACAATGCAATTGCCCGATGACTTGAAGCAACATTTCAATAGGTAAATGCATGAAACTCTGGGTTCAGGAATTCCGAACCCAGTGGGGCATATGTAAGAACTGGCGATATTCAACAATAGTTCGTCGTCTAAATTTTACAAGTATTTTTTTGACGTGAATATAAAGTTTGTTAGCAAAGTCTTTCTCGATTTGAGTTCTGTAGAAGGCTGATTTTCCTTCGCCATGGAAAGTCCCCTCTTGGCCTTCTCGCTGGCAATCATGCGACTTGCTGAGTTTCGTGGGCTTCGGCGCTCGAAACCAGCGGGGCCATACAATGTTGCGCGCTAAGCAGTGACAAATCTGCAGTTCTGCATTTCTAATCAGATCTTTGCGAAAGTGACGTCAGTCGATTCCTCATGTTTTCTCGATCAAATTGGCCCCAAAAATGATATAATTCGGACCAAAATTAAGGAAATTACGTGAAAAATTTGTTTGTAGAAGTGAAAGCCCGTTTTGTTAAAAATAGTCCGATTTAAATTATTTTCTGCCAATATAACCGGGAGAATGCCAAGAATCCAATGGTGTCACATTCATATTGATACGATGAAAAATAAACAAATTCTGTTTCTTTATAATCGATGACACATCGCCGAGCACGACGATCTCGCGCGGCTCGGGACACAAAGGTTCTCGTCGGTTATTCGAACTTCTAAGATCGTATTCAGATTTATTGGCCGGTGAGTTTCGTAACTAGGGGTGTGCGGTTACCCGATTTTTCGGGCTCGGGACGGGCCGGCAACTTTCGGGCGGGATCGGGCGGGGTCCCGATACTTTCGTATTGCTCGAGATCCCGACAGTTTCGGGACCCCGAGACTCGATTCGGGCTACAAGCATAGCCGCCATGAGCGGACAATTTGATTTCAGGTCGGCTCGGCAAAACTCGGACGCGATCGGACGATATCGTTACCAGTAATAGATTAAAATTATTACCTGAGAACATAGAAAAATTATGTTTCTTACACGTTAATTTGAAATAATAAAATATTCGCCTCCTGTATATTGTTGTTATTATGAAATATCCAGGAAATATTCCTTTTTGTATGCTTATAGTTCGTACGTTTTCTATTTTAAATCTGAACCTATCCGGAAAAAGATAATACCCTATATATTCCCTTTACATAAAGTACTAAGTATGAAGTATATTTTATTCAGATTTTAAAATATTGTCGATATAAAAATAGTCTTCTTCCCAAGTTCTGAACATGGTATTTATTTAAGTACGTATATGGACGTATTCAGTATTCACAGACTATTTGGTAGCAATGAATATACATATATATGTAAATAAATAATAAGATACAAATTATGATTCAACAGGAGACAGAAAGGTAAAAACTTATCACTCTGGTATCGATATAAATGATATACATAATTCTTTCCGTCTCGGTCCGCTCGTAATAGCTGGCTTTCGAGCCGATCGTGTCCGAGTTTTGCCAAACCGACCTGAAATCAAATTGCCCGCTCATGGCGGTCATGCTTGTAGCCCGAATCGAGTCTCGGGATCCCGAAACCGTCGGGATCTCGAGCAATGCGAAAGTATCGGGACCCCGCCCGATCCCGCCCGAAATTTTCCGACCCGTCCCGAGGGCCGAGAATCCGAGCCGCGGGACGATCCGCACACTCCTATTCGTAACACGTATTCTCTCGTCATCGCAGAACACGAGTGAGCCAGAAGTGGTGGGGATAGCGCCAAGCTTCTGTCATGTATAGGCCAAACCGAGCTGAAGCGTAGAAATACACGCATCAGAATAGGTGTGCCTTAGGCCTTAGCTCTGAAAAAATTCAGGAGCTTTATTGGTCAGAACATTGATTCTTTTTCGATAGCTTCATCTCGTATTGGTCTACGCATTACTTCGTGACGCACACAACTACATATGTACTACGCTGACAATAAGAATAAATAACAGCCACACGTCTACGTTCAGACGGGGCCGAGCAGCATTCCCGTTACCCCACCATACCCTTCGGTGGCTAGGGAACTCCAACTGACAAATCCACGATCGTCAGATGGTGATAGCTGATTTCTCCTCGATCGCTGTTCGCGAAAACAAATCGACCGGCCAATATATTTGAATACGACCTTAGGATAAAGATATAATGAAAGATGAAAAATTATTCGAAGCCAAAGATGAAAGGCCTTCGAATAAACAAAGGAAACTAATAAATACCCGAAGCTAAATAGAATTTTAGATTTAGGGTACACACACCCTCCCCCAAACCTCGTGTCGATCGACCACTGGGACCATTCGGAAGTATATTCTTTTAATTAAATAATGCCCATCTCTGCATAGGAGCGTAAAGAATTACGAAAAAAATCAAGGAGTCAACTGTTGACCGGTTTGGAGACTTTTCCTTGTTATATGTTATATACAATAGTCGGAAGAATAATAATAAATGCAATAATTATATTTTCTGAAAATATGATATCAGTAAATCACTACTTCCAGTGTTATTAAAAAATTCCAATCTCTTTTTTTATTTGAAATAATGTGGCCATATAATTATAACATATATTCGGCAGCGGTGATGTATGTGTTACAGTAAAAGCGTGAATTTAGTAAATGTAGACAATTCCCAGCAGTTCCTAGTCAATGTATACCTAAAATGCATATAACCTAACCTAAAGTCGTCCGAAAATGCATGCATTGACTGCATCACGCTTTTACTGTGGCTTGTGTATCCAGCTAACGCTTCAGTTTTGCTATGATTCCACGTTGGCAGTCCTCCCGAGTAGGCGCCATCTCGTGTCCACTAGCTCAACTAAATTTGTCACGTGACTTGCTCTGTATTATCGCCAATATGGCGGAACTCGTATTTGGGAATGCAATCACGGGGATACGTTTTTCGTCCTTATATGAACAGATTTTAGGCTGGGTGAGGTCTCATTCGAAAGAGGAAGGTTCGAGACAGCCCGCTCTGGTCATCGTTTGAGCCACAAAACTCTTTTAGTGACCTAAAAATACTTGGATTCCTGCGGGTGTATTTTGTCGACTTTTGCTCTACTTTGAACACTCATATTATTAGATATCAACACAATCTTGTCGAACCATGACCAGAGCGGGCTGCATCGAACCTTCCTCTTTCGATTGAGACCTCACCCAGCCCAAAATCTGCTCATATAAGGACGAAAAACGTATCCCCCCAAACCCATGTTTCGGGCACATTATGTGGGTATTACAGCGCGCTGCATTACCCGTGTCTACCCCCTTAACGATCATATATTCTTTCCATTTGATTCCAGTGATTGTGTCATTGTAAGTCCTACCCTTCTAATGAATCCGGCTGTGTTCTAACACTATTTTTCTATTTTACAAGTGTTTCCTAATCTATTTTATACTGCATAATATTCTTTTATCACTTTCCTGTTCTACCTATCTTTTCCTTCTCCCTATTATCTCCCGTAGAATAGCCAAGTTTTTCCCTTCTCCTCTAATTACCTCTTCCCAATTGCTACCACTCTCTCCACTAACTTCACATGCTTCAATCACGTGTTTCACTGTTTCTTCCTCTTTCTTACAAAGTTTACATATCCTTTCTTCTTTCGATAGCCAATATTTACATGCCCTCGTTTCACTACCCTGTATGAATCTTCCTATCCTTTCTAATTCTCCTCTCCTTCTTTCTTTTCCCCCATAAGGATTTCGGCTTATCTCCTGGTTTCCTTGCCACCTCTCTTAATTCTCTTAGGAACTTTGACTCTTTTATTTTCATCTTTCTTTCTTGTTCTTGGATGTCTGTACTTATCTGCTCTATTTTGGTTCACACTTCTTCCTCAATAAAAATATAAAAAATACAATTGAAACAGAAAATAAAATACAATACAACATAAAAAGTCAATGTAAATATAAAAGAAAAGAAAATACAATTAAATAATAAATATAATATGAAAAGAAAAAATAAAAAATAGAATATAAAAAGAATATAAAAATTTTAAATAAAATAAAAAAAATATAAAAATTCATTATAAAAGTATATAATATAAAAAAGAAATAACATAAAAATACAATACAATACGATATAAACATAAAAGAAAAGAAAATAAATTAATAAAGAAGAAAATACAATTAAATAATAAATATATTATAAAAAAGAAAAAATATAAAAATAGAATATGAATAGAATATATAAAAATATGAAATAAAAATATATAAATATAAAAATTCAATATAAAAATACATTATAAAAAGAAAAAATATAATAATAATAATAATAATAATTTAATTTATTGCCCACTATTGTGTTACAATTTAACAATCATATACACTTTCCATTTCATTCCCGTGATTGTGTCAGTGTAAGTCCTACCCTTCTAATGTATCCGGCTGTGTTCTAACAATATTTTTCTATTTTACAAGTGATTCCTAATCTATTTTATGTTGCATAATATTCTTTTATCACTTTCCTGTTCTTCCCATCTTTTCCTTCTCCCAATTATCTCCCGTAGAATAGCCAAGTTTTTCCCTTCCCCTCTAATTACCACTTTCCAATTCCTAAATACAACACAATATAAATATATATATATATATATATATATATATATATATATATATATGTATATATATAAGAAAATAAAATAATAAAATAAAATAAAATACAATACAATACAATGCAATACAATACAATACAATATAAAAAACAATATAAATATAAAAGAAAATAAAAGAAAATAATGAAGTAAAAGAAAATATAATTAAATAAGGAATATAATATAAAAGAAAATAATAATAAATTAAAAGAAAATACAATTAAATAATAAATATAATATAAAAAATATAAAATATAAGAATAGAATATAAATAGAATATAAAAAGAAGAAATAAAAAAATAAAAATATAAAAATTCAATATAAAAATGCATTATAAAAAGAAAAAATATAATAATAATAATAATAACAATTAAATTTATTGCCCACTTTTGCGTTACAATTTAACGATCATATACTCTTTCCATTTCATTCCTGTGATTGTGTCAGTGTAAGTCCTACCCTTCTAATGTATCATGCTGTGTCTTATAAATTTTTTTCTATTTTACAAGTGTTTCCTAATCTATTTTATGTTGCATAATCTTCTTTTATCACTCCGGTTCTTCCCATCTTTTCCGTCTCCCTATTATCTCCTGTTGAATAGCCAAGTTTGTCCCTTCTCCTCTAATTACCTCTTTCCAATTGCTACCACTCTCTCCACTTACTTCACATGCTTCAATTACGTGTTTCTCTTTTTCTTCCGCTTTCTTACATAGTCTACATATCTTTTCTTCTTTCGATAGCCAATATTTACATGCCCTCATTTCACTACCCTGTATGAATCTTCCTATCCTTTCTAATTCTCCTCTCCTTTTTTCTTTTTCCCCCATAAGGATTTCGGCTTATCTCCTGGTTTCCTTGCCACCTCTCTTAATTCTCTTAGGAACTTTGACTCTTTTATTTTCATCTTTCTTTCTTGTTCTTGGATGTCTGTACTTATCTGCTCTCTTTTGGTTCACACTTCTTCCTCAATAAAAATATAAAAAATACAATTGAAACAGAAAATAAAATACAATACAACATAAAAAGTCAATGTAAATATAAAAGAAAAGAAAATACAATTAAATAATAAATATAATATGAAAAGAAAAAATAAAAAATAGAATATAAAAAGAATATAAAAATTTAAAATAAAATAAAAAAAATATAAAAATTCATTATAAAAGTATATAATATAAAAAAGAAATAACATAAAAATACAATACAATACGATATAAACATAAAAGAAAAGAAAATAAATTAATAAAGAAGAAAATACAATTAAATAATAAATATATTATAAAAAAGAAAAAATATAAAAATAGAATATGAATAGAATATATAAAAATATGAAATAAAAATATATAAATATAAAAATTCAATATAAAAATACATTATAAAAAGAAAAAATATAATAATAATAATAATAATAATTTAATTTATTGCCCACTATTGTGTTACAATTTAACAATCATATACACTTTCCATTTCATTCCCGTGATTGTGTCAGTGTAAGTCCTACCCTTCTAATGTATCCGGCTGTGTTCTAACAATATTTTTCTATTTTACAAGTGATTCCTAATCTATTTTATGTTGCATAATATTCTTTTATCACTTTCCTGTTCTTCCCATCTTTTCCTTCTCCCAATTATCTCCCGTAGAATAGCCAAGTTTTTCCCTTCTCCTCTAATTACCTCTTCCCAATTGCTACCACTCTCTCCACTAACTTCACATGCTTCAATCACGTGTTTCACTGTTTCTTCCTCTTTCTTACAAAGTTTACATATCCTTTCTTCTTTCGATAGCCAATATTTACATGCCCTCGTTTCACTACCCTGTATGAATCTTCCTATCCTTTCTAATTCTCCTCTCCTTCTTTCTTTTCCCCCATAAGGATTTCGGCTTATCTCCTGGTTTCCTTGCCACCTCTCTTAATTCTCTTAGGAACTTTGACTCTTTTATTTTCATCTTTCTTTCTTGTTCTTGGATGTCTGTACTTATCTGCTCTATTTTGGTTCACACTTCTTCCTCAATAAAAATATAAAAAATACAATTGAAACAGAAAATAAAATACAATACAACATAAAAAGTCAATGTAAATATAAAAGAAAAGAAAATACAATTAAATAATAAATATAATATGAAAAGAAAAAATAAAAAATAGAATATAAAAAGAATATAAAAATTTAAAATAAAATAAAAAAAATATAAAAATTCATTATAAAAGTATATAATATAAAAAAGAAATAACATAAAAATACAATACAATACGATATAAACATAAAAGAAAAGAAAATAAATTAATAAAGAAGAAAATACAATTAAATAATAAATATATTATAAAAAAGAAAAAATATAAAAATAGAATATGAATAGAATATATAAAAATATGAAATAAAAATATATAAATATAAAAATTCAATATAAAAATACATTATAAAAAGAAAAAATATAATAATAATAATAATAATAATTTAATTTATTGCCCACTATTGTGTTACAATTTAACAATCATATACACTTTCCATTTCATTCCCGTGATTGTGTCATTGTAAGTCCTACCCTTCTAATGAATCCGGCTGTGTTCTAACACTATTTTTCTATTTTACAAGTGTTTCCTAATCTATTTTATACTGCATAATATTCTTTTATCACTTTCCTGTTCTACCTATCTTTTCCTTCTCCCTATTATCTCCCGTAGAATAGCCAAGTTTTTCCCTTCTCCTCTAATTACCTCTTCCCAATTGCTACCACTCTCTCCACTAACTTCACATGCTTCAATCACGTGTTTCACTGTTTCTTCCTCTTTCTTACAAAGTTTACATATCCTTTCTTCTTTCGATAGCCAATATTTACATGCCCTCGTTTCACTACCCTGTATGAATCTTCCTATCCTTTCTAATTCTCCTCTCCTTCTTTCTTTTCCCCCATAAGGATTTCGGCTTATCTCCTGGTTTCCTTGCCACCTCTCTTAATTCTCTTAGGAACTTTGACTCTTTTATTTTCATCTTTCTTTCTTGTTCTTGGATGTCTGTACTTATCTGCTCTATTTTGGTTCACACTTCTTCCTCAATAAAAATATAAAAAATACAATTGAAACAGAAAATAAAATACAATACAACATAAAAAGTCAATGTAAATATAAAAGAAAAGAAAATACAATTAAATAATAAATATAATATGAAAAGAAAAAATAAAAAATAGAATATAAAAAGAATATAAAAATTTAAAATAAAATAAAAAAAATATAAAAATTCATTATAAAAGTATATAATATAAAAAAGAAATAACATAAAAATACAATACAATACGATATAAACATAAAAGAAAAGAAAATAAATTAATAAAGAAGAAAATACAATTAAATAATAAATATATTATAAAAAAGAAAAAATATAAAAATAGAATATGAATAGAATATATAAAAATATGAAATAAAAATATATAAATATAAAAATTCAATATAAAAATACATTATAAAAAGAAAAAATATAATAATAATAATAATAATAATTTAATTTATTGCCCACTATTGTGTTACAATTTAACAATCATATACACTTTCCATTTCATTCCCGTGATTGTGTCAGTGTAAGTCCTACCCTTCTAATGTATCCGGCTGTGTTCTAACAATATTTTTCTATTTTACAAGTGATTCCTAATCTATTTTATGTTGCATAATATTCTTTTATCACTTTCCTGTTCTTCCCATCTTTTCCTTCTCCCAATTATCTCCCGTAGAATAGCCAAGTTTTTCCCTTCCCCTCTAATTACCACTTTCCAATTCCTAAATACAACACAATATAAATATATATATATATATATATATATATATATATATATATATATATGTATATATATAAGAAAATAAAATAATAAAATAAAATAAAATACAATACAATACAATGCAATACAATACAATACAATATAAAAAACAATATAAATATAAAAGAAAATAAAAGAAAATAATGAAGTAAAAGAAAATATAATTAAATAAGGAATATAATATAAAAGAAAATAATAATAAATTAAAAGAAAATACAATTAAATAATAAATATAATATAAAAAATATAAAATATAAGAATAGAATATAAATAGAATATAAAAAGAAGAAATAAAAAAATAAAAATATAAAAATTCAATATAAAAATGCATTATAAAAAGAAAAAATATAATAATAATAATAATAATAACAATTAAATTTATTGCCCACTTTTGCGTTACAATTTAACGATCATATACTCTTTCCATTTCATTCCTGTGATTGTGTCAGTGTAAGTCCTACCCTTCTAATGTATCATGCTGTGTCTTATAAATTTTTTTCTATTTTACAAGTGTTTCCTAATCTATTTTATGTTGCATAATCTTCTTTTATCACTCCGGTTCTTCCCATCTTTTCCGTCTCCCTATTATCTCCTGTTGAATAGCCAAGTTTGTCCCTTCTCCTCTAATTACCTCTTTCCAATTGCTACCACTCTCTCCACTTACTTCACATGCTTCAATTACGTGTTTCTCTTTTTCTTCCGCTTTCTTACATAGTCTACATATCTTTTCTTCTTTCGATAGCCAATATTTACATGCCCTCATTTCACTACCCTGTATGAATCTTCCTATCCTTTCTAATTCTCCTCTCCTTTTTTCTTTTTCCCCCATAAGGATTTCGGCTTATCTCCTGGTTTCCTTGCCACCTCTCTTAATTCTCTTAGGAACTTTGACTCTTTTATTTTCATCTTTCTTTCTTGTTCTTGGATGTCTGTACTTATCTGCTCTCTTTTGGTTCACACTTCTTCCTCAATAAAAATATAAAAAATACAATTGAAACAGAAAATAAAATACAATACAACATAAAAAGTCAATGTAAATATAAAAGAAAAGAAAATACAATTAAATAATAAATATAATATGAAAAGAAAAAATAAAAAATAGAATATAAAAAGAATATAAAAATTTAAAATAAAATAAAAAAAATATAAAAATTCATTATAAAAGTATATAATATAAAAAAGAAATAACATAAAAATACAATACAATACGATATAAACATAAAAGAAAAGAAAATAAATTAATAAAGAAGAAAATACAATTAAATAATAAATATATTATAAAAAAGAAAAAATATAAAAATAGAATATGAATAGAATATATAAAAATATGAAATAAAAATATATAAATATAAAAATTCAATATAAAAATACATTATAAAAAGAAAAAATATAATAATAATAATAATAATAATTTAATTTATTGCCCACTATTGTGTTACAATTTAACAATCATATACACTTTCCATTTCATTCCCGTGATTGTGTCATTGTAAGTCCTACCCTTCTAATGAATCCGGCTGTGTTCTAACACTATTTTTCTATTTTACAAGTGTTTCCTAATCTATTTTATACTGCATAATATTCTTTTATCACTTTCCTGTTCTACCTATCTTTTCCTTCTCCCTATTATCTCCCGTAGAATAGCCAAGTTTTTCCCTTCTCCTCTAATTACCTCTTCCCAATTGCTACCACTCTCTCCACTAACTTCACATGCTTCAATCACGTGTTTCACTGTTTCTTCCTCTTTCTTACAAAGTTTACATATCCTTTCTTCTTTCGATAGCCAATATTTACATGCCCTCGTTTCACTACCCTGTATGAATCTTCCTATCCTTTCTAATTCTCCTCTCCTTCTTTCTTTTCCCCCATAAGGATTTCGGCTTATCTCCTGGTTTCCTTGCCACCTCTCTTAATTCTCTTAGGAACTTTGACTCTTTTATTTTCATCTTTCTTTCTTGTTCTTGGATGTCTGTACTTATCTGCTCTATTTTGGTTCACACTTCTTCCTCAATAAAAATATAAAAAATACAATTGAAACAGAAAATAAAATACAATACAACATAAAAAGTCAATGTAAATATAAAAGAAAAGAAAATACAATTAAATAATAAATATAATATGAAAAGAAAAAATAAAAAATAGAATATAAAAAGAATATAAAAATTTAAAATAAAATAAAAAAAATATAAAAATTCATTATAAAAGTATATAATATAAAAAAGAAATAACATAAAAATACAATACAATACGATATAAACATAAAAGAAAAGAAAATAAATTAATAAAGAAGAAAATACAATTAAATAATAAATATATTATAAAAAAGAAAAAATATAAAAATAGAATATGAATAGAATATATAAAAATATGAAATAAAAATATATAAATATAAAAATTCAATATAAAAATACATTATAAAAAGAAAAAATATAATAATAATAATAATAATAATTTAATTTATTGCCCACTATTGTGTTACAATTTAACAATCATATACACTTTCCATTTCATTCCCGTGATTGTGTCAGTGTAAGTCCTACCCTTCTAATGTATCCGGCTGTGTTCTAACAATATTTTTCTATTTTACAAGTGATTCCTAATCTATTTTATGTTGCATAATATTCTTTTATCACTTTCCTGTTCTTCCCATCTTTTCCTTCTCCCAATTATCTCCCGTAGAATAGCCAAGTTTTTCCCTTCCCCTCTAATTACCACTTTCCAATTCCTAAATACAACACAATATAAATATATATATATATATATATATATATATATATATGTATATATATAAGAAAATAAAATAATAAAATAAAATAAAATACAATACAATACAATGCAATACAATACAATACAATATAAAAAACAATATAAATATAAAAGAAAATAAAAGAAAATAATGAAGTAAAAGAAAATATAATTAAATAAGGAATATAATATAAAAGAAAATAATAATAAATTAAAAGAAAATACAATTAAATAATAAATATAATATAAAAAATATAAAATATAAGAATAGAATATAAATAGAATATAAAAAGAAGAAATAAAAAAATAAAAATATAAAAATTCAATATAAAAATGCATTATAAAAAGAAAAAATATAATAATAATAATAATAACAATTAAATTTATTGCCCACTTTTGCGTTACAATTTAACGATCATATACTCTTTCCATTTCATTCCTGTGATTGTGTCAGTGTAAGTCCTACCCTTCTAATGTATCATGCTGTGTCTTATAAATTTTTTTCTATTTTACAAGTGTTTCCTAATCTATTTTATGTTGCATAATCTTCTTTTATCACTCCGGTTCTTCCCATCTTTTCCGTCTCCCTATTATCTCCTGTTGAATAGCCAAGTTTGTCCCTTCTCCTCTAATTACCTCTTTCCAATTGCTACCACTCTCTCCACTTACTTCACATGCTTCAATTACGTGTTTCTCTTTTTCTTCCGCTTTCTTACATAGTCTACATATCTTTTCTTCTTTCGATAGCCAATATTTACATGCCCTCATTTCACTACCCTGTATGAATCTTCCTATCCTTTCTAATTCTCCTCTCCTTTTTTCTTTTTCCCCCATAAGGATTTCGGCTTATCTCCTGGTTTCCTTGCCACCTCTCTTAATTCTCTTAGGAACTTTGACTCTTTTATTTTCATCTTTCTTTCTTGTTCTTGGATGTCTGTACTTATCTGCTCTCTTTTGGTTCACACTTCTTCCTCAATAAAAATATAAAAAATACAATTGAAACAGAAAATAAAATACAATACAACATAAAAAGTCAATGTAAATATAAAAGAAAAGAAAATACAATTAAATAATAAATATAATATGAAAAGAAAAAATAAAAAATAGAATATAAAAAGAATATAAAAATTTAAAATAAAATAAAAAAAATATAAAAATTCATTATAAAAGTATATAATATAAAAAAGAAATAACATAAAAATACAATACAATACGATATAAACATAAAAGAAAAGAAAATAAATTAATAAAGAAGAAAATACAATTAAATAATAAATATATTATAAAAAAGAAAAAATATAAAAATAGAATATGAATAGAATATATAAAAATATGAAATAAAAATATATAAATATAAAAATTCAATATAAAAATACATTATAAAAAGAAAAAATATAATAATAATAATAATAATAATTTAATTTATTGCCCACTATTGTGTTACAATTTAACAATCATATACACTTTCCATTTCATTCCCGTGATTGTGTCAGTGTAAGTCCTACCCTTCTAATGTATCCGGCTGTGTTCTAACAATATTTTTCTATTTTACAAGTGATTCCTAATCTATTTTATGTTGCATAATATTCTTTTATCACTTTCCTGTTCTTCCCATCTTTTCCTTCTCCCAATTATCTCCCGTAGAATAGCCAAGTTTTTCCCTTCCCCTCTAATTACCACTTTCCAATTCCTAAATACAACACAATATAAATATATATATATATATGTATATATATAAGAAAATAAAATAATAAAATAAAATAAAATACAATACAATACAATGCAATACAATACAATACAATATAAAAAACAATATAAATATAAAAGAAAATAAAAGAAAATAATGAAGTAAAAGAAAATATAATTAAATAAGGAATATAATATAAAAGAAAATAATAATAAATTAAAAGAAAATACAATTAAATAATAAATATAATATAAAAAATATAAAATATAAGAATAGAATATAAATAGAATATAAAAAGAAGAAATAAAAAAATATAAAATATAAAAATTCAATATAAAAATGCATTATAAAAAGAAAAAATATAATAATAATAATAATAACAATTAAATTTATTGCCCACTTTTGCGTTACAATTTAACGATCATATACTCTTTCCATTTCATTCCTGTGATTGTGTCAGTGTAAGTCCTACCCTTCTAATGTATCATGCTGTGTCTTATAAATTTTTTTCTATTTTACAAGTGTTTCCTAATCTATTTTATGTTGCATAATCTTCTTTTATCACTCCGGTTCTTCCCATCTTTTCCGTCTCCCTATTATCTCCTGTTGAATAGCCAAGTTTGTCCCTTCTCCTCTAATTACCTCTTTCCAATTGCTACCACTCTCTCCACTTACTTCACATGCTTCAATTACGTGTTTCTCTTTTTCTTCCGCTTTCTTACATAGTCTACATATCTTTTCTTCTTTCGATAGCCAATATTTACATGCCCTCATTTCACTACCCTGTATGAATCTTCCTATCCTTTCTAATTCTCCTCTCCTTTTTTCTTTTTCCCCCATAAGGATTTCGGCTTATCTCCTGGTTTCCTTGCCACCTCTCTTAATTCTCTTAGGAACTTTGACTCTTTTATTTTCATCTTTCTTTCTTGTTCTTGGATGTCTGTACTTATCTGCTCTCTTTTGGTTCACACTTCTTCCTCAATAAAAATATAAAAAATACAATTGAAACAGAAAATAAAATACAATACAACATAAAAAGTCAATGTAAATATAAAAGAAAAGAAAATACAATTAAATAATAAATATAATATGAAAAGAAAAAATAAAAAATAGAATATAAAAAGAATATAAAAATTTAAAATAAAATAAAAAAAATATAAAAATTCATTATAAAAGTATATAATATAAAAAAGAAATAACATAAAAATACAATACAATACGATATAAACATAAAAGAAAAGAAAATAAATTAATAAAGAAGAAAATACAATTAAATAATAAATATATTATAAAAAAGAAAAAATATAAAAATAGAATATGAATAGAATATATAAAAATATGAAATAAAAATATATAAATATAAAAATTCAATATAAAAATACATTATAAAAAGAAAAAATATAATAATAATAATAATAATAATTTAATTTATTGCCCACTATTGTGTTACAATTTAACAATCATATACACTTTCCATTTCATTCCCGTGATTGTGTCATTGTAAGTCCTACCCTTCTAATGAATCCGGCTGTGTTCTAACACTATTTTTCTATTTTACAAGTGTTTCCTAATCTATTTTATACTGCATAATATTCTTTTATCACTTTCCTGTTCTACCTATCTTTTCCTTCTCCCTATTATCTCCCGTAGAATAGCCAAGTTTTTCCCTTCTCCTCTAATTACCTCTTCCCAATTGCTACCACTCTCTCCACTAACTTCACATGCTTCAATCACGTGTTTCACTGTTTCTTCCTCTTTCTTACAAAGTTTACATATCCTTTCTTCTTTCGATAGCCAATATTTACATGCCCTCGTTTCACTACCCTGTATGAATCTTCCTATCCTTTCTAATTCTCCTCTCCTTCTTTCTTTTCCCCCATAAGGATTTCGGCTTATCTCCTGGTTTCCTTGCCACCTCTCTTAATTCTCTTAGGAACTTTGACTCTTTTATTTTCATCTTTCTTTCTTGTTCTTGGATGTCTGTACTTATCTGCTCTATTTTGGTTCACACTTCTTCCTCAATAAAAATATAAAAAATACAATTGAAACAGAAAATAAAATACAATACAACATAAAAAGTCAATGTAAATATAAAAGAAAAGAAAATACAATTAAATAATAAATATAATATGAAAAGAAAAAATAAAAAATAGAATATAAAAAGAATATAAAAATTTAAAATAAAATAAAAAAAATATAAAAATTCATTATAAAAGTATATAATATAAAAAAGAAATAACATAAAAATACAATACAATACGATATAAACATAAAAGAAAAGAAAATAAATTAATAAAGAAGAAAATACAATTAAATAATAAATATATTATAAAAAAGAAAAAATATAAAAATAGAATATGAATAGAATATATAAAAATATGAAATAAAAATATATAAATATAAAAATTCAATATAAAAATACATTATAAAAAGAAAAAATATAATAATAATAATAATAATAATTTAATTTATTGCCCACTATTGTGTTACAATTTAACAATCATATACACTTTCCATTTCATTCCCGTGATTGTGTCAGTGTAAGTCCTACCCTTCTAATGTATCCGGCTGTGTTCTAACAATATTTTTCTATTTTACAAGTGATTCCTAATCTATTTTATGTTGCATAATATTCTTTTATCACTTTCCTGTTCTTCCCATCTTTTCCTTCTCCCAATTATCTCCCGTAGAATAGCCAAGTTTTTCCCTTCCCCTCTAATTACCACTTTCCAATTCCTAAATACAACACAATATAAATATATATATATATATATATATATATATATATATATATGTATATATATAAGAAAATAAAATAATAAAATAAAATAAAATACAATACAATACAATGCAATACAATACAATACAATATAAAAAACAATATAAATATAAAAGAAAATAAAAGAAAATAATGAAGTAAAAGAAAATATAATTAAATAAGGAATATAATATAAAAGAAAATAATAATAAATTAAAAGAAAATACAATTAAATAATAAATATAATATAAAAAATATAAAATATAAGAATAGAATATAAATAGAATATAAAAAGAAGAAATAAAAAAATAAAAATATAAAAATTCAATATAAAAATGCATTATAAAAAGAAAAAATATAATAATAATAATAATAACAATTAAATTTATTGCCCACTTTTGCGTTACAATTTAACGATCATATACTCTTTCCATTTCATTCCTGTGATTGTGTCAGTGTAAGTCCTACCCTTCTAATGTATCATGCTGTGTCTTATAAATTTTTTTCTATTTTACAAGTGTTTCCTAATCTATTTTATGTTGCATAATCTTCTTTTATCACTCCGGTTCTTCCCATCTTTTCCGTCTCCCTATTATCTCCTGTTGAATAGCCAAGTTTGTCCCTTCTCCTCTAATTACCTCTTTCCAATTGCTACCACTCTCTCCACTTACTTCACATGCTTCAATTACGTGTTTCTCTTTTTCTTCCGCTTTCTTACATAGTCTACATATCTTTTCTTCTTTCGATAGCCAATATTTACATGCCCTCATTTCACTACCCTGTATGAATCTTCCTATCCTTTCTAATTCTCCTCTCCTTTTTTCTTTTTCCCCCATAAGGATTTCGGCTTATCTCCTGGTTTCCTTGCCACCTCTCTTAATTCTCTTAGGAACTTTGACTCTTTTATTTTCATCTTTCTTTCTTGTTCTTGGATGTCTGTACTTATCTGCTCTCTTTTGGTTCACACTTCTTCCTCAATAAAAATATAAAAAATACAATTGAAACAGAAAATAAAATACAATACAACATAAAAAGTCAATGTAAATATAAAAGAAAAGAAAATACAATTAAATAATAAATATAATATGAAAAGAAAAAATAAAAAATAGAATATAAAAAGAATATAAAAATTTAAAATAAAATAAAAAAAATATAAAAATTCATTATAAAAGTATATAATATAAAAAAGAAATAACATAAAAATACAATACAATACGATATAAACATAAAAGAAAAGAAAATAAATTAATAAAGAAGAAAATACAATTAAATAATAAATATATTATAAAAAAGAAAAAATATAAAAATAGAATATGAATAGAATATATAAAAATATGAAATAAAAATATATAAATATAAAAATTCAATATAAAAATACATTATAAAAAGAAAAAATATAATAATAATAATAATAATAATTTAATTTATTGCCCACTATTGTGTTACAATTTAACAATCATATACACTTTCCATTTCATTCCCGTGATTGTGTCATTGTAAGTCCTACCCTTCTAATGAATCCGGCTGTGTTCTAACACTATTTTTCTATTTTACAAGTGTTTCCTAATCTATTTTATACTGCATAATATTCTTTTATCACTTTCCTGTTCTACCTATCTTTTCCTTCTCCCTATTATCTCCCGTAGAATAGCCAAGTTTTTCCCTTCTCCTCTAATTACCTCTTCCCAATTGCTACCACTCTCTCCACTAACTTCACATGCTTCAATCACGTGTTTCACTGTTTCTTCCTCTTTCTTACAAAGTTTACATATCCTTTCTTCTTTCGATAGCCAATATTTACATGCCCTCATTTCACTACCCTGTATGAATCTTCCTATCCTTTCTAATTCTCCTCTCCTTTTTTCTTTTTCCCCCATAAGGATTTCGGCTTATCTCCTGGTTTCCTTGCCACCTCTCTTAATTCTCTTAGGAACTTTGACTCTTTTATTTTCATCTTTCTTTCTTGTTCTTGGATGTCTGTACTTATCTGCTCTCTTTTGGTTCACACTTCTTCCTCAATAAAAATATAAAAAATACAATTGAAACAGAAAATAAAATACAATACAACATAAAAAGTCAATGTAAATATAAAAGAAAAGAAAATACAATTAAATAATAAATATAATATGAAAAGAAAAAATAAAAAATAGAATATAAAAAGAATATAAAAATTTAAAATAAAATAAAAAAAATATAAAAATTCATTATAAAAGTATATAATATAAAAAAGAAATAACATAAAAATACAATACAATACGATATAAACATAAAAGAAAAGAAAATAAATTAATAAAGAAGAAAATACAATTAAATAATAAATATATTATAAAAAAGAAAAAATATAAAAATAGAATATGAATAGAATATATAAAAATATGAAATAAAAATATATAAATATAAAAATTCAATATAAAAATACATTATAAAAAGAAAAAATATAATAATAATAATAATAATAATTTAATTTATTGCCCACTATTGTGTTACAATTTAACAATCATATACACTTTCCATTTCATTCCCGTGATTGTGTCATTGTAAGTCCTACCCTTCTAATGAATCCGGCTGTGTTCTAACACTATTTTTCTATTTTACAAGTGTTTCCTAATCTATTTTATACTGCATAATATTCTTTTATCACTTTCCTGTTCTACCTATCTTTTCCTTCTCCCTATTATCTCCCGTAGAATAGCCAAGTTTTTCCCTTCTCCTCTAATTACCTCTTCCCAATTGCTACCACTCTCTCCACTAACTTCACATGCTTCAATCACGTGTTTCACTGTTTCTTCCTCTTTCTTACAAAGTTTACATATCCTTTCTTCTTTCGATAGCCAATATTTACATGCCCTCGTTTCACTACCCTGTATGAATCTTCCTATCCTTTCTAATTCTCCTCTCCTTCTTTCTTTTCCCCCATAAGGATTTCGGCTTATCTCCTGGTTTCCTTGCCACCTCTCTTAATTCTCTTAGGAACTTTGACTCTTTTATTTTCATCTTTCTTTCTTGTTCTTGGATGTCTGTACTTATCTGCTCTCTTTTGGTTCACACTTCTTCCTCAATAAAAATATAAAAAATACAATTGAAACAGAAAATAAAATACAATACAACATAAAAAGTCAATGTAAATATAAAAGAAAAGAAAATACAATTAAATAATAAATATAATATGAAAAGAAAAAATAAAAAATAGAATATAAAAAGAATATAAAAATTTAAAATAAAATAAAAAAAATATAAAAATTCATTATAAAAGTATATAATATAAAAAAGAAATAACATAAAAATACAATACAATACGATATAAACATAAAAGAAAAGAAAATAAATTAATAAAGAAGAAAATACAATTAAATAATAAATATATTATAAAAAAGAAAAAATATAAAAATAGAATATGAATAGAATATATAAAAATATGAAATAAAAATATATAAATATAAAAATTCAATATAAAAATACATTATAAAAAGAAAAAATATAATAATAATAATAATAATAATTTAATTTATTGCCCACTATTGTGTTACAATTTAACAATCATATACACTTTCCATTTCATTCCCGTGATTGTGTCATTGTAAGTCCTACCCTTCTAATGAATCCGGCTGTGTTCTAACACTATTTTTCTATTTTACAAGTGTTTCCTAATCTATTTTATACTGCATAATATTCTTTTATCACTTTCCTGTTCTACCTATCTTTTCCTTCTCCCTATTATCTCCCGTAGAATAGCCAAGTTTTTCCCTTCTCCTCTAATTACCTCTTCCCAATTGCTACCACTCTCTCCACTAACTTCACATGCTTCAATCACGTGTTTCACTGTTTCTTCCTCTTTCTTACAAAGTTTACATATCCTTTCTTCTTTCGATAGCCAATATTTACATGCCCTCGTTTCACTACCCTGTATGAATCTTCCTATCCTTTCTAATTCTCCTCTCCTTCTTTCTTTTCCCCCATAAGGATTTCGGCTTATCTCCTGGTTTCCTTGCCACCTCTCTTAATTCTCTTAGGAACTTTGACTCTTTTATTTTCATCTTTCTTTCTTGTTCTTGGATGTCTGTACTTATCTGCTCTATTTTGGTTCACACTTCTTCCTCAATAAAAATATAAAAAATACAATTGAAACAGAAAATAAAATACAATACAACATAAAAAGTCAATGTAAATATAAAAGAAAAGAAAATACAATTAAATAATAAATATAATATGAAAAGAAAAAATAAAAAATAGAATATAAAAAGAATATAAAAATTTAAAATAAAATAAAAAAAATATAAAAATTCATTATAAAAGTATATAATATAAAAAAGAAATAACATAAAAATACAATACAATACGATATAAACATAAAAGAAAAGAAAATAAATTAATAAAGAAGAAAATACAATTAAATAATAAATATATTATAAAAAAGAAAAAATATAAAAATAGAATATGAATAGAATATATAAAAATATGAAATAAAAATATATAAATATAAAAATTCAATATAAAAATACATTATAAAAAGAAAAAATATAATAATAATAATAATAATAATTTAATTTATTGCCCACTATTGTGTTACAATTTAACAATCATATACACTTTCCATTTCATTCCCGTGATTGTGTCAGTGTAAGTCCTACCCTTCTAATGTATCCGGCTGTGTTCTAACAATATTTTTCTATTTTACAAGTGATTCCTAATCTATTTTATGTTGCATAATATTCTTTTATCACTTTCCTGTTCTTCCCATCTTTTCCTTCTCCCAATTATCTCCCGTAGAATAGCCAAGTTTTTCCCTTCCCCTCTAATTACCACTTTCCAATTCCTAAATACAACACAATATAAATATATATATATATATACATATATATATATATGTATATATATAAGAAAATAAAATAATAAAATAAAATAAAATACAATACAATACAATGCAATACAATACAATACAATATAAAAAACAATATAAATATAAAAGAAAATAAAAGAAAATAATGAAGTAAAAGAAAATATAATTAAATAAGGAATATAATATAAAAGAAAATAATAATAAATTAAAAGAAAATACAATTAAATAATAAATATAATATAAAAAATATAAAATATAAGAATAGAATATAAATAGAATATAAAAAGAAGAAATAAAAAAATAA
This sequence comes from Andrena bucephala, assembly GCA_947577245.1. Taxonomy (NCBI): domain Eukaryota; kingdom Metazoa; phylum Arthropoda; class Insecta; order Hymenoptera; family Andrenidae; genus Andrena; species Andrena bucephala. Next base: position 51,277,536 of record OX387716.1, on the reverse strand, counting down.
AAATATAAAAATTCAATATAAAAATGCATTATAAAAAGAAAAAATATAATAATAATAATAATAACAATTAAATTTATTGCCCACTTTTGCGTTACAATTTAACGATCATATACTCTTTCCATTTCATTCCTGTGATTGTGTCAGTGTAAGTCCTACCCTTCTAATGTATCATGCTGTGTCTTATAAATTTTTTTCTATTTTACAAGTGTTTCCTAATCTATTTTATGTTGCATAATCTTCTTTTATCACTCCGGTTCTTCCCATCTTTTCCGTCTCCCTATTATCTCCTGTTGAATAGCCAAGTTTGTCCCTTCTCCTCTAATTACCTCTTTCCAATTGCTACCACTCTCTCCACTTACTTCACATGCTTCAATTACGTGTTTCTCTTTTTCTTCCGCTTTCTTACATAGTCTACATATCTTTTCTTCTTTCGATAGCCAATATTTACATGCCCTCATTTCACTACCCTGTATGAATCTTCCTATCCTTTCTAATTCTCCTCTCCTTTTTTCTTTTTCCCCCATAAATATTTCGGCTTATCTCCTGGTTTCCTTGCCACCTCTCTTAATTCTCTTAGGAATTTTGACTCTTTTATTTTCATCTCTCTTTCTTGTTCTTGGATGTCTGTACTTATCTGCTCTCTTTTGGTTCACACTTCTTCCCCAATAAAAATATAAAAAATACAATAATTGAAACAGAAAATAAAATACAATACAACATAAAAAGTCAATGTAAATATAAAAGAAAAGAAAATACAATTAAATAATAAATATAATATGAAAAGAAAAAATAAAAATAGAATATAAAAAGAATATAATATAAAAAAGAAATAACATAAAAATACAATACAATACAATATAAACATAACAGAAAATAAAATAAAATAATAAAGAAGAAAATACAATTAAATAATAAATATAATATAAAAAAGAAAAAATATACAATTAGAATATAAATAGAATATAAAAATATGAAATAAAAATATAAAAATATAAAAATATAAAAATTCAATATAAAAATACATTGTGAAAAGAAATAATATAATAATAATAATTATTTAATTTATTGCCCACTTTTGTGTTTCAATTTAACAATCATATACTCTTTCCGTTTCATTCCCATGATTGTGTCAGTGTAAAATCGGCTCGACCATATCAATCTGAACGTGTACAGATCGTCTTTCGCACCACTCGGGACGTGTATTGAACGGGTATTGAACGGCTTTGAACGTGTATTGAACGGTTTTGATCGTGCATCGAACGGATATTGAACGGCTTTGATCGTATATCGAACGGGCATTGAAAGGCTTTAAACGTGTATTGAACGGCATTGATCGTATATCGAATGGGCATTGAACGGCTTTGATCGTGTATCGAACGGGTATTGAACGAATTTGAACGTGTGTCGAACGGCTTTGATCGTACATCGAACGGGTATTGAACGGATTTGAACGTGTATCGAACGGGTATTGAACGGCATTGATCGTATATCGAACGGGCATTGAACGGCATTGATCGTACATCGAACGGGTATTGAACGGATTTGAACGTACATCGAACGGGCATTGAACGGCTTTAAACGTGTATCGAACGGCATTGATCGTATATCGAACGGGCATTGAACGGCTTTGATCGTGTATCGAACGGGTATTGAACGAATTTCAACGTGTATCGAACGGCTTTGATCGTACATCGAACGGGTATTGAACGGATTTGAACGTGTATCGAACGGGTATCGAACGGATTTGAACGTGTATCGAATGGGTATTGAACGGATTTGAACGTGTATCGAACGTTCAATGCCTGTTCGATATACGATCAATGCCGTTCAATACACGTTCAAAGCCGTTCAATACCCGTTCGATACACGTTCAAATCCGTTCAATACCCGTTCGATGTACGATCAAAGCCGTTCGACACACGTTCAAAATCGTTCAATACCCGTTCGATACACGATCAAAGCCGTTCAATGCCCGTTCGATATACGATCAAAGCCGTTCAATACACGTTTAAAGCCGTTCAATGCCCGTTCGATATACGATCAAAGCCGTTCAATATCCGTTCGATGCACGATCAAAACCGTTCAATACACGTTCAAAGCCGTTCAATACCCGTTCGATACACGTCCCGAGTGGTGCGAAAGACGATCTGTACACGTTCAGATTGATATGGTCGAGCCGATTTTACACTGACACAATCACGGGAATGAAATGGAAAGAGTATATGATTGTTAAATTGAAACACAAAAGTGGGCAATAAATTAAATAATTATTATTATTATATTATTTCTTTTCACAATGTATTTTTATATTGAATTTTTATATTTTTATATTTTTATATTTTTATTTCATATTTTTATATTCTATTTATATTCTAATTGTATATTTTTTCTTTTTTATATTATATTTATTATTTAATTGTATTTTCTTCTTTATTATTTTATTTTATTTTCTGTTATGTTTATATTGTATTGTATTGTATTTTTATGTTATTTCTTTTTTATATTATATTCTTTTTATATTCTATTTTTATTTTTTATTTTCATATTTTATTTATTATTTAATTGTATTTTCTTTTCTTTTATATTTACATTGACTTTTTATGTTGTATTGTATTTTATTTTCTGTTTCAATTATTGTATTTTTTATATTTTTATTGGGGAAGAAGTGTGAACCAAAAGAGAGCAGATAAGTACAGACATCCAAGAACAAGAACGAGAGATGAAAATAAAAGAGTCAAAATTCCTAAGAGAATTAAGAGAGGTGGCAAGGAAACCAGGAGATAAGCCGAAATATTTATGGGGGAAAAAGAAAAAAGGAGAGGAGAATTAGAAAGGATAGGAAGATTCATACAGGGTAGTGAAACAAGGGCATGTAAATATTGGCTATCGAAAGAAGAAAGGATATGTAGACTTTGTAAGAAAGCGGAAGAAAAAGTGAAACACGTAATTGAAGCATGTGAAGTAAGTGGAGAGAGTGGTAGCAATTGAAAAGAGGTAATTAGAGGAGAAGGGACAAACTTGGCTATTCAACAGGAGATAATAGGGAGACGGAAAAGATGGGAAGAACCGGAAAGTGATAAAAGAAGATTATGCAACATAAAATAGATTAGGAAACACTTGTAAAATAGAAAAAAATTTATAAGACACAGCATGATACATTAGAAGGGTAGGACTTACACTGACACAATCACAGGAATGAAATGGAAAGAGTATATGATCGTTAAATTGTAACGCAAAAGTGGGCAATAAATTTAATTGTTATTATTATTATTATTAAATTTTTTCTTTTTATAATGCATTTTTATATTGAATTTTTATATTTTTATTTTTTTATTTCATATTTTTATATTCTATTTATATTCTATTTTTATATTTTTTCTTTTTTATATTATATTTATTATTTAATTGTATTTTCTTCTTTATTATTTTATTTTATTTTATTTTATGTTTATATTGTATTGTATTTTATTTTTTTCTTATTTAATTTTTCTTTTCTTTTCTTTTATTATTTGACTGTGTTTTCTTTTATATTTATACTGTTTTCTTTATATTGTGTTGTATTTTATTTTATTTTCTTATTTAATTGTATTTGGTATTTTCTTTTATTTCATTATTTTATTTTCTTCTTACACTGATACAATCACGGGAATGAAATGGAAAGAGTATATGATCGTTAAATTGTAACACGAAAGTGGGCAATAAATTAAATTATTATTATTATTATTATTATATTTTTTCTTTTTATAATGTAATTTTATATTTAATTTTTATATTTTTATTTTTTTATTTCATATTTTTATATTCTATTTATATTCTATTTTTATATTTTTTCTTTTTTATCATTTTATTTTTTTTTCTTTTATGTTTATATTGTATTGTATTGTATTTTTTTCTTATTTAATTATATTTATATATTTTTATTTTCATTTATATTAATTTAGTTTTATATTTTTTATATTGTATTGTGTTTTATTTTATATTTGAATAGTATTTTTATGTTATTTCTTTTTTTATATTATATTCTTTTATATTCTATTTTTATGTTTTTTCTTTTTTATTTTATATTTTTATATACTTTTTATATTCTGTTTTTATTTTTTCTTTTTATATTACATTTATTATTTAATTGTATTTTCTTTTATTTTATTATTTTATTTTATTTTCTTTTATATTTATATTGATTTTTATATTGTATTGTATTTTATTTTCTATTTTAATTGTATTTTTATATTTTTATTGGGGAAGAAGTGTGAACCAAAATAGTGCAGATAAGTAAAGACACCCAAGAACATGAAAGAGAGATGAAAATAAAAGAGTCAAAGTTCCTAAGAGAATTAAGAGAGGTGGCAAGGAAACCAGGAAATAAGCCGAAATACTTATGGGGAAAAAGAAAAAAGGAGAGGAGAATTAGAAAGGATAGGAAGATTCATACAGGGTAGTGAAACAAGGGCATGCAAATATTGGCTATTGAAAGAAGAAAGGATATGTAGGCTTTGTAAGAAAGAGGAAGAAACAGTGAAACACGTGATTGAAGCATGTGAAGTAAGTGGAGAGAGTGGCAGCAATTGGAAAGAGGTATTTAGAGGAGAAGGGTCAAACTTGGCTATTCTACGGGAGATAATAGGGAGAAGGAAAAGATGTAAAGAACCGGAAGGTGATAAAAGAAGATTATGCAACATAAAATAGATTAGGATACACTTGTAAAATAGAAAAAATTGTTAAGACACAGCAGGTTACATTAGAAGGGTAGGACTTACACTGACACAATCACGGGAATAAAATGGAAATAGTATATGATCGTTAAATTGTAACACAAAAGTGGGCAATAAATTAAATTATTTTTTTTTTTTTTCTTTTTATAATGTATTTTTACATTTATATTTTTTTATTTTATGTGTTTATATTCTATTTATATTCTATTTTCATATTTTTGGTTTTTATATTATATTTATTATTTGATTGTTTTTTTTATTATTTTATTATTTTTTTATTTTGTATTATTATATTCTTTTTATTATATTTCTTCTCTAATTGTATTTTCTTTTATTTTATTATTTTATTTTATGTTCTTTTATTTTATTATTATATTCTTTTATATTTATATTGTTTTTATATTGTACTGTATTGTATTTTATTTTCTTATTTAATTGTAGTATGTTTTATTTTATTATTTGTATTATTCTATATTATTTTTTGTAACTATATATGTCTTAAACGTATATTATTTCTCAATTTTATTTACCCATCACCCCCCTTCTCTCCTCGCCAACTAATTCTAAGATTCGAAGTTTCCGAAAAATTATTACATTTTGTTCGTGCCCCCTTCATGCTGCCAACTGATATCCCGCGCGGCTGCTCCAGAGGAGTCAAATTACACACGTTCGCGCGATACGCTGCGACGTTAAATCAGAACACTTTAAAAACATGTTAGCTTTAGAATGCTTGCTACATAATGGTTCGGAAAAATATGTCTGTTTGCTACATAATAATTCGCTATATCGGTGATTAAAAAATTATTATTATTTCTCTGTGTTGGGGAAAACATTCCATCACATATTGGTATGGAAAAAAGTTTCTGCTGACGCCGCATAATTCTTTCTATGATTCGCGCTGCCAAATGACGTCACCCTGCACGGCTGCTCCATGAGATTCAAATTACCCACGATCGCGCGATACGCTGCGACACTAAATCGGAACGCTTTGAAAACTTGTTAGCTGTAGAATAAAATGCGATTGTACCACTACGTAGTGGCGTCTCTTTCCCTCTCTCGAATTTAGCTTTAAAAGTAATGCTCTCTCTCTTTCCCATCCTCGGAATACATGGTTTGTAAAAAGTCGATCTTTCCCGACATCATCCGATAAAAATAAATTATTATTTCTCTGTGTTGGGGGGAAAATTCCATCACATATTGGTTTAGAAAAAAATTTCGGGGTTGGGCCAAGGTCTGAAAGAGATTTTTCGGGGGTCATTCCCTCCCTCTGAAAAAATTTTCGGGGGTGGGTCCGGTCTGGAGAGGTCTCCGCGGCGGCTCGGCCCGGACTGATCCCCTCCACGATTGTGGCTTCCCCCTCTCTGCGGCTCGTGCGCGCGCATCCTGTCTTCCGCTCCCCGCAGGCCCCGCGCCAATGTTTCCCTCCGCCGCGCTCTCCCGCGCGCCTTCTCTTCCCCCCGCCCCGCGCTCCTCTCAGAGGACCATGGTTGGAATCCCCCTAGCTATACTACTCATTATTATACTTTACCGGGATTCACGTGGGATGCCATGCTAAAACATACCAAAATTACTTTGGAATTGCTCACAGACGTCGATATGGTCATGTTTATCGAACGCGGTATACGCGGGGGCTTAAGTCAATGTTCCGGAAGATACGCACATGCCAATAACAAGTACATGTCATCTTACGACGCATCGGAAGGGTCATCGTACTTGATGTACTTTGACGTGAACATTTTGTATGGATGGGCAATGTGTCAGCCTCTGCCATATGCTAAATTTCAATGGGTTAAGGATGCTGCAAATTTTAACGTATCCTCAATCGCTGTCGATTCGCCCACGGGATACATTCTCGAGGTAGATCTGGAATATCCGCAACGTCTGCACAACATTCATGCCGATCTACCGTTCTGCCCGACGCGTGCCAAACCAGCTGGCAGCAGGCAGGACAAGTTACTCGCGACGGTATACGATAAGCAGCGTTACGTTATTCATTATCGCAACCTGCAGCAGTGCACGCGTCTCGGTCTTCGTATTACAAAGATACACCGCGTGCGTGAATTCGCCCAATCTCCCTGGCTCCGCGATTACATCGAACTCAATACACGGTTTAGAACAGCCGCGACAAACGATTTTGAAAAAAATTTGTATAAATTGATGAACAATGCGGTATTCGGTAAGACTATGGAAAACGTACGAAACCATGTGGATGTAAAACTTTTAACGCATTGGGAAGGGCGATATGGCGCGTAGGCAATGATCGCGAAACCGAATTTTCACAGCAGAAGTGTTTTTCGGAAAATTTAATAGCTGTTGAATTGCGAAAACTCGAGGTGAAATTCAATAAACCGATATACGTGGGTATGTGCATTCTGGACATATAAAAAATTTGTTTGTACGAATTTCATCACGAGTACACGTCTCCCCTGCACGCTCAAAAATGCAAAATTCTATACACAGACACAGACAGTCTCAATTATCACATTCAATGCGAAGATATCTATGAGACCATGAAACGCAATATCGATAGATTCGACACAAGCGATTATCCCATCGACAATGCATATAATATGCCGCGCTTATCTAAGAAGGTTCCGGGGCTGATGAAGGATGAAAATAACGGTGCGATAATGACGGTGCGAATTCGTAGGTCTTAGAGCGAAAATGCCCTTCGCGTAGACGGCAAAAAAGATACGAAAAAGGCGAAAGGCGTCAAGACCAACGTCATAGCTAGAACGATAACTTTCGACGACTACGCGCAGTGTTTGCACTGGGAGATCGATATGGTTCGCAGACAATCATGCATATGGTCTAAATTGCATAAAGTGTACACCATTTCGGAATCCAAAATCGCTCTAAGTCCATACGACGACAAGCGGCATATCGTACCCGATTCGACCGACACTATGCCCTGGGGACATTATGATATCCCGCTGTAAAATAGAAATTATTGTATTTATTATAAATAGTGGAATTATTGTATAATATAAAATTGTTCACAAGTGTATAAAAGTTGTTCGCAAATGTATAGAAATTATTATTGTATTTATTAACTCATCGATATAAATAGTGGGATAAATGTGTAAAAAAATAAAATGGTTCACACATGTATACAGTGTGTCCGCGGGAAAGCTAAACAGCCGGCTTCCTCCTAAACTATTGGAGATAAAAATATAAAAAAAATAGGGAATTGCATGGTTCGAGGGGGCCAATTAATTATCGCGAACGAATTTTTTTATCGATTATTATTTTAAAAGATACGATGGTCAAGTTCGGTTTTTCAAATGGAACTATTTTTTTTGAATACCTGAGTTGATAGTGCGTTCCAAGACAAATTCAATAAGCTTTAATGTATACACTTTATTTTCACTGGTTTTTAAGATATTGCGCTTGCAAATTTACTGATTTTCACTGGAAGAAAACTGTCTGGTATAGCACGGACCGGGGACGGTCTTACTGGATCCACGGGTGGCACTGCCTTTTGAAATAGATACCTACCTGCCAAAGGTCTACGCCAGGCCCAAAGGCTGGACAATTTTTTTCCGTCAGAAATGCTACTTAGGTAGGTACATCTGCGGTATCGAGAAGTGCACCGTTACTTTTATTTCGCACTTGCTTCTACGCTCGGATGGCCGGTTCTTTTGGGAGGGATGCAAGTTCGATTGGTTAGCTTAGGAGGAGTGAAAGCTGCTAGACTAAATTTCAATCATAGGGAGCAGATTGTATCAGAACCATTCGGATTTGCATTCCTCACAAACGGCTGCTCTCTTGAAGAGGCCCTCTTCACAGCAATGCCCACCTTCTCTCGCACGGAATACGTTAACGCTTGCTTTTGTTCTGATATTGAAGCTCGTGTTTATACTCGAGAGGACCACGCGTCGACAGCGGGCTACCCCTTTTCTTCCTGTGTCTCTCCACGAGCCGTGTTGACGGTGGATTGTAGGAGCGTAGATATCTGGATGCCAGTTATTGAATTCAGGAGACGATGGAAACATTTTATTACAAAACACACATGTACTATAATTAAAGTAAATCGTATTCCTCTCGGGCAGGAGTACTGATAATGATCGGACTTGCGCCCCACTTCGCGCAGACCAATTACACGGAGGGTAGTCGGGTCACACACTGCCCAAATGATACAGGGTAATTCTGGAGCAACGCCCGTCAAAGAGATGCGCTGGCACCCCGTGGCGAGGACAGACCTTCGCTGTGCCTCACCCGATTTTTATGGGTTTTTTCCGGAAAAAGGTACGAATCCTGGGTCGAACGTAGCGAATTGAAGTCGACCCTCCGCAGTCGAGGGTGAATTATCCATTACAGCGTATTAAGAAACTCTTTTCTTCATCTTATCGAAAGGGAAGTGACGCCAATGGATTCCTTATGTTTTTCTGACGAAAATCATACCAAATGTCATGCAAATCGGACTACTTTGACACAAGCTATTTGTATTCCTTATGTAAAAATAGTCCGATTTTCATGATGTTTGGCATGATTTTAATCGGGAGAACGCCCGGAATCCATTGGCGTCACTTCCCCTTCGATACGATGAAGAAAAGAGTTTCTTAATACGCTCAAATGGATATTTCACCCTCGACTGCGGAGGGTCGACTTCAATTCGTTACGTTCGGCCCAGGATTCGTACCTTTTTCCGAAAAGAGCCATAAAAATCGGGTGAGGCACAGCGAAGGACTGTCCTCGCCACGGGGTACCAGGCCGCCGCATCTCCTTGACGGGCGTTGCTCCATAATTACCCTGTATCTGGTTAGGAAATAAAATAATTCTTTATTTTTTATCGTATGGATATGGAAGTGTCGCATATAGATTCCTTGGGGATTTCCGATGAAAATCATGCCAAGTGTCGTGGAAATCGGACAACTCTTACATAAGGAATACAAATTGCTTGTGTCAAAGTAGTCCGATTTGCATGACATTTGGTATGATTTTCGTCAGAAAAACATAAGGAATCCATTGGCACCACTTCCCTTTCGATACGACGAAGCAATGAATTTCTTAATACCCTCAAATGGATATTTCACCCTCGACTGCAGGGGCTCGACCTCAATTCGCTACGTTCGGCCCAGGATTCGTACCTTTTTCCGGAAAAAGCCATAAAAATCGGGTGAGGCAATGCGAAGGTCTGTCCTCGCCACGGGGTGCCAGCGCATCACACATTTGGGCAGTGTGTGACCCGACTACCCTCCGTGTAATTGGTCTGCGCGAAGTGGGGCGCAAGTTCGATCATTATCAGTACTCCTGCCCGAGAGGAATACGATTTACTTTAATTGTGTGTTTTGTAATAAAATGTTTCTAACGTCTCCTGAATTCAATAACTGGCATCCAGATATCTACGCTCCTACAATCCACCGTCAGCACGGCTCGTAGAGAGACACAGGAAGAAAAGGGGTAGCCCGCTGTCGACGCGTGGTCCTCTCGAGTATAAACACGAGCTTCAATATCAGAACAAAAGCAAGCGTTAACGTATTCCGTGCGAGAGAAGGTGGGCATTGCTGTGAAGAGGGCCTCTTCAAGAGAGCAGCCGTTTGTGAGGAATGCAAATCCGAATGGTTCTGATACAATCTGCTCCCTATGATTGAAATTTAGTCTAGCAACTTTCACTCCTCCTAACCTAACCAATCGAACTTGCATCCCTCACAAAAGAACCGGCCATCCGAGCGTAGAAGCAAGTGCGAAATAAATATACCGCAGATGTACCTACCTAAGTAGCATTTCTGACGGAAAAAAATTGTCCAGCCTTTGGGCCTGGCGTAGACCTTTGGCAGGTAGGTATCTATTTCAAAAGGCAGTGCCACCCGTGGATCCAGTAAGACCGTCCCCAGTCCGTGCTATACCAGACAGTTTTCTTCCAGTGAAAATCAGTAAATTTGCAAGCGCAATATCTTAAAAACCAGTGAAAATAAAGTGTATACATTAAAGCTTATTGAATTTGTCTCGGAACGCACTATCAACTCAGGTGTTCAAAAAAAATAGTTCCATTTGAAAAACCGAACTTGACCATCGTAACTTTTAAAATAATAATCGATAAAAAAATTCGTTCGCGCTAAATAATTGGCCCCCTCGAACCATGCAATTCCCTATTTTTTTTATATTTTTATCTCCAATAGTTTAGGAGGGAGCCGGCTGTTTAGCTTTCCCGCGGACACACTGTATGTATCAATATATTTATTGAATCATGTATTATTATTTTACTATACATTATTTTTATTTATCCAAGAATTGTGAGATTAATCAATCCCCAACCACTTGACGTACACCTTATCCCCCTTTCTACGCAATACTTTTTCCACTAGATATACATCAGGATTGGTGACGCGTTGCAGCTCGTGTTCATAGAATCCTCCGGCAACAGGTTTTCCACAGGAATCGACGAGCAGATACGTCGCAATATTAGTTGCCTGTACTTTGGCTATCTGGAACACCTCCGTTGTCCAATTAGGTGTATAGTCTTTATCGAATATGGTTTTAAATTTGCTCACGCGCACAAACTCGCCCAACTTGAATCTCGCTGGAGCGGGGATCTTTACGTTGCTGTACACGGTGGCTAGCAGCTTATCGGCGATCGCAGAGGTAACATCGCGAGGACACATTCTGATGGTTCTATGTTTTCGTGCGTTATACTCTGCAAGCAGACGCGATAGCGCATCGGTCCATCTGTAGGATCCATTCAGCGTAAACAGCGGAAACGTTCCACGACGGAGGTCTTCATCACCGAATACGTCGAATAGTGATTAATGTCCTGCTTTGTCAAGAGTTTCTGCACATCGACGTTGTAAAATTCTTTTCCTTAATCGGTTTGCAAATTTTTCGGATATCGATCTCTAAATATCTTTGCCAGCGCTTTAGTCACCTCAGCGCCACTGTTACTCTTGAGCGGTAACGCCAACGCATACTTGCTCAGGACATCGATGACGGTGAGTATGTAGTGGTGACCCTAATTGAATCGCGAGTATGGACGCATTTCTACGATGTCAGCTTGCCACAGATCATCGTATCCATGTATTATGACGCGCCTCAGCGGGAAATGTCTTCGAGCTGGAGCGTGCAATTCCTCAAGGAGTTGTCGCTTTTTGTGGCTATGGTTTTCCTTACTCTTGGATTATGATAATGGCTGCATGTTTGATCGCAGAGGTGTCTTTGACACGAATGATGCGATAATTATCGTGTACGTGCATTATGTGCCCTCCATCGGTCCGAGGAAATTCTGGTCAAGTTCAACCGTCTCGCATGATTCTCCTTCGCAGCGCTGCTGTGGGATAAAATTCAAAGCCTGTGATATCTTTTGAACGCTGTTTTGCAACGTCAGCATATCTCTCCGAAACACGACCAGCTTCCTCTCTAATTCTTCCTGCTGCTCTCTCAAATGTTTAATGTTCTTTTCCATGTACAGTTTATTGACGGCATCGGTGTCAGACACCGGCTGAGCTACGCGTCGTAACTTGCGCGATTTTGCATCAAAGTCGGTGTCGAGCATACAAAGTGCGTTATCTCGCATGTAATTTCGAAGCACACCTGTTGTGCTGTGACGCCTGGGGGTCGAGATTCTGGGTACGAATCTTGGGGTGCTCCTGGGCGTCCTTCACTATCGTCGTCCACGGGCTCCGAAGGTTCGGGTTATTGTGCCGGGACGGGAGGATTCGGTTTAGAACCCGGAGGTAGGAGATCGTTGCAGGTCGAAGAGTTGGAACTCACCGTAAGGTTTTAACAAGTTTATTTGATCCCGATCTGGGTGACAATGACACTGTGCCTAGTTTGGCATGAGTCTCGAAAAGTCGGGTAATGTTCCCGTAAAAAGCTTTATCAAGTCTGACCTCGCGTTGCTCGTACATCGTTATTATACTATCGTCAGGACGAAGCGGGGACCATCGGGGTCTCCGCCTTGGGCCTGGTTTTTGGTGTTTCGCCATATGCTGATGGTCTCTATGCGCTTCCGAAATCCCTTACGCGGTTGTGCCGGATTTCGGCCGCTCGATTGTGGCAATCGGTATGTGCGCGGTGTCGACACGCTCAGATGGCGGCGCGTGCATAACACACCGTTCCATTTGTAATAATCCATTCTAGCTGCTCCACTCTTCTCGAGCGATACCCCAAATGTATTGATTGGCATCTCGATGCATACTATGCACATCATCGGTGAGCGGTTTAATTTATATAATGAGGCCTACCTCGCGGAGTTCCTTGTGAATAGATAGAATTTCAGGATCATGAGAGTTATTACCCGCCTGACGCGACGCTTCCAGTAAACGCAATCGATCCACCAATTCGTTGGGATCGTCCCAGGTCACGTAATCGATCTTGTTATCGTTTACCACCATGGCTCGCGGTGACCTTAGACCTTTCCCTGCCCTACTAGCCGATGCACGAGGGAGTAGCGGTGCAATTACATGTTTGTACTTGTATCCCTTGTTGCTTAATATAGGATTTTGAGCGACATGACCGCGTCTGTGGGCGTTCGTCGTCAGCAGTATACTTTTGTATTTTTGTTTATCGACACCGGTGTACAGGGCATCTGTTGGGAATTCTCTTGAAAATCAGTTCGTAAAGACCGGCTGTTCCTCTGTGTCTTACACCATCAATGATTATATTGTCATCCTTGTCTATATCGAAAGCCTTATCCTCAAGCATCGTCCCACTATTGCCAAAGTAGACACCGTACGCATACACCGCACCATAGCCACAAAAAGCGACAACTCCTTGAGGAATTGCACGCTCCAGCTCGAAGACATTTCCCGCGGAGGCGCGTCATAGTGCATGGATACGATGATCTGTGGCAAGCTGACATCGTAGAAATGCGTCCATACTCGCGATTCAATTAGGGTCACCACTACATACTCACCGTCATCGATGTCCTGAGCAAGTATGCGTTGGCGTTACCGCTCAAGAGTAACAGTGGCGCTGAGGTGACTAAAGCGCTGGCAAAGATATTTAGAGATCGATATCCGAAAAATTTGCAAACCGATTAAGGAAAAGAATTTTACAACGTCGATGTGCAGAAACTCTTGACAAAGCAGGACATTAATCACTATTCGACGTATTCGGTGATGAAGGCCTCCGTCGTGGAACGTTTCCGCTGTTTACGATGAATGGATCCTACAGATGGACCGAAGCGCTATCGCGTCTGCTTGCAGAGTATAACGCACGAAAACATAGAACCATCAGAATGTGTCCTCGCGATGTTACCTCTGCGATCGCCGATAAGCTGCTAGCCACCGTGTACAGCAACGTAAAGATCCCCGCTCCAGCGAGATTCAAGTTGGGCGAGTTTGTGCGCGTGAGCAAATTTAAAACCATCTTCGATAAAGGCTATACGCCGAATTGGACAACGGAGGTGTTCGAGATAGCCAAAGTACAGGCGACTAATCCCGCGACGTATCTGCTTGTCGATTCCTGTGGAAAACCTGTTGCCGGAGAATTCTATGAACTCGAGCTGCAACGCGTCACCGATCGTGATGTGTATCTAGTGGAAAAAGTGTTGCGTAGGAAGGGGGATAAGGTATACGTCCAGTGGCTAGGGTTTGATAAATCACACAATTCTTGCATAAATAAAAATAATGTAAAATAATTGTAAAATAATAATACATGGCTCAATAAATACAGTGATACATATACATGTACGATCACGGGAAAAAGGAAGCCTCGGACGCGGGACTCGAACCCGCGATCTTTACGTTCGTTGCGCGCTGGCCAGCCGCCTTAGCCGCCTCGGCTACCGCCGACTTCCCGATCTTGGTTATCCCGTGTCTTCTCTTAATGGTGGGGGTTCCTGATCCCACACTCGGCCCTCCTGCGACGACATTCCGCCCTCGAATGTCATTGTCGCCGAACTTCCTTCATGTGTATGTCACTTATTTTTTACGTTGCCGACACACCTTTTACGACCGTGGTGTCTATTATTTCACGTCGCAGACAACGACCGTGGTGTCGATTTTTTACGTCGCAGACAACGACCTTAAACGGCTTCGCGTGGCGATCGGTGCTCCCCCCATCCCGGACGAGCCCCCAAATGTAGTATGACGGGAAAAAGGAAGCCTCGGTCGCGGGACTCGAACCCGCGATCTTCTGATTCGTTACGCGCTGGCCAGCCGCCTTAGCCACATCGGCTACCGCCGACTTCCCGATCTCGGTTATTCCGTATGTCCTCTTATGTTATGGGGTTCCTGATCCCACACTCGGCCTCCCTTCCGACAACATTCGCCCTCGAATGTCATCGTCGCACTTGTGTCTCGTTATTTTTCGCGTCGCGGACAACGACCGTGTGTCTATTAATTTTCGCGTCGCAGACAACGACCTCAACGCCATCTCTTGGGGCTCCGTGTGGCGATAGATGCTCCCCCATCCCACTTCTGACACCAATTGTAGGATCACGGGAAAAAGGAAGCCTCGGACGCGGGACTCGAACCCGCGATCTTCTGACTCGTAGCGCGCTGGCCAGCCGCTTTTAGGCTGTGGTTACAGTGGACGCGTTTTAGCGCGAACTAAGCATCGCGCGACGTCGTCGCGAAATTTCGCGCGACGTCGTCGCGAAATTTCGCGCGAAAATTTGTTTTTCAGAAATACGTGGCTGTAATAAATAGATATTTTTACTCGTTTATGACGATAGCCAAAACGGATACATCGTTCTTTAGAGGTGCTTTTCCATTATCCGGGCGCCACTGCCATCCCTAAATTAATGGGTGGGGTTTTGAAAAAACTGGAACTAAATGAAAAAAAAATTTATTCATTTTTCGTTTGGTTTAGGTTTTGATTAACAATAATTGTTGTACAAACCAAGTAATTTTTCTGAATATTTTAGAATGTCCCCAGACACATTCTATTATATTTTAAGCAGTGTAGAAACATAGGTATATTTGTAAAGTGTCAAATTTTCGTGACTGCATTTCGTCAGAAGAAAGACCTGCCATTACATTTTTAGCCAAATACATACTTTATTTCCTTTTTATTTTATGTTTGTATTTTAAAAATACAAAGTATTTTATTTTGTTTTTTAAGCAGTATTAAGTAAGTGTTGCTGAAATACATTAAAGAATTAGATGGAAAATGAAACAAGAATGAAACAATAAAATAATATTATTTATTATTTTTGTCTCTTTTTTATTATTTACTATTTTTTATTATTCAAAATATTTGTTTGACAGCTGCATCAGATCTGTTTATAGTGCGAGGTTAGACATTGTATATGTGTATGTAGTGTGACGTCGTAGATATTGTAGATGTATTGCTGTACAGAGATTGTCGCCGGACTTCGCGCGCCCAGAAACAAATTGATTTGATATTGCCAGCGAAAATCGCCTATCGTCGGTAGGCATTTGAAATCAATTTCTGATCGCGTATTGATAACTATGGACGCCGAAAAATTAATTAATGCTGTGTTCCTACGAAAGCCCTTGTGGGATCAATCCTCGAAGAAATACCACAACCGAGATACAGTCCAAAGATTGTGGAATGAAGTGGCGAAAGAATTAAATGTACCACGTAAGTAAAATAATAAGATTATTTCATATAGCGCGGGTACATATATAAGCTGTATTGTAAAGAAACAGTTTCTGTGTGACTTCCAGGTGAAGTGGCTAAAAAAAAGTGGAAGGGCCTCCGTGATACATACCAACGGGAATGCAACAAATTAAAAACAAAAATCCGTTCAGGCGCTCCTGGAGGGGAAAAAAATTCTTCAACGTGAGCATATTTCAGAAGCCTAAATTTTTTAAAAGAAGTGACCGCACCACGACTCTCCACTGGGAATATTCCCGCACCACCCACCTCTCCAGAAATAATAATAATTCCCCAGGCAGACGAGACAGATGATTTAAATGTATACAGTGACTTTGAAAATACGACTGAAAATGAATGTTTTCCACACACACACGCACACACATCACAAACGTCTCATTTACACATTGACATTGACAATCACGCAGAGGATGAATCTTTACCACATACGTACGCTCACACATCACAATCGACCACACACCACAAAACTACAACACTACGACCATCCAAACGAAATCGTTCACATAACACAATTCAGGACAAATTATTACATTTGGGAGAAGAGAAGCTAAATTTAATGAAGGACAAAAAACAGGACAGTAACTACCACTTTTTAATGGGCCTATTGTCCCAATTAAATTTAATTCGAGACGACAGACTACTGATTACACAAATTAAACTACAACAAGTACTCCTTGACGAACTGACGACAACACCAACATTACACACAGCGCACACCTTACATCACGACACATCGATACGTGGATAGGCCTCGTTTTGAGTGGATAGGCCTCGTCACCTAATAATACAAATGGGGTCGAAATGTTTGTAGACGGGATATTTTCATTTGCTGGCACATTTGTTGAGGCAGGATTATGAGTGTGAACGGGATTAAATGACTGTTAACAATAACATAAATGCTTGAAACTTTTAATAAACTTATAGTAAGTAGAAAAGAATACTGTAGAACGTATAAAAATAATGACTGAGCTTGTTCAGGTACATAGCACGAACATACTACAACCTAGAGGGCAGCCTCGTGCTACATGAAGGCCGCCGAAGCTACCCGAGTCGCCCACCGTACACACCTCGGAAAGTGCGATGCCTTTAGAGAGGGGGCAATGAGCAAAAGAAACGCGCTGAACTTAGCTTATCTTAACAACATTAAATGTATTTGTCTCCAAACTAGAGCTCTTACTTTTTGACCCGACGGGTACCCGGATATTATCCGGGATAACTTCAAGCAATTGAATGTAGTATTGTCTGTGATTGTCTGTGGTGTAGTCTGATGTTAGCCAAATATGATCGAACAATACTACTTTCAATGGCTTGAAGTTGTTTCGGGTAGACGGGTACCCGACGGGTAGAAAAGTAAGAGCTCTATTGCAAACGTTTGAAGACATTTGTATCAGTAAATATTCCAGCGTCGCTTTGCTTCCCATAAGCACCAACATCAATTGTGATAAATCTATATTTTGAATCACCTATGCCTTGTAGAACAATTGAAATGTATTGTTTATAATTGTAATATAACGATCCTGAGTGATGAGGGTATCTAATTCTAAGGTGTTTCCCATCAATATACCCAATACAATGTGGAAAATTCCAATTTTGCAAAAAATCACTTACAATACTTTTTAAATTTTCGGCGGATGGAAAAGGCATATGTTTGCCATGGAAATAATTCCATATTGCAAGGCAAGTCGCATAAACAATTTTCCTAATTGTAACATGGGAAACTCTGTGTGAAAAACTTAATGCACGAAACGACATTCCAGTAGACAAAAATCTGTAAGCAATACTTATTTTGTACTTCTTAAAAAACAAAATAAAATACTTTGTATTTTTAAAATACAAACATAAAATAAAAAGGAAATAAAGTATGTATTTGGCTAAAAATGTAATGGCTGGTCTTTCTTCTGACGAAATGCAGTCACGAAAATTTGACACTTTACAAATATACCTATGTTTCTACACTGCTTAAAATATAATAGAATGTGTCTGAGGACATTCTAAAATATTCAGAAAAATTACTTGGTTTGTACAACAATCATTGTTAATCAAAACCTAAACCAAACGAAAAATGAATAAATTTTTTTTTTCATTTAGTTCCAGTTTTTTCAAAACTCCACCCATTAATTTAGGGAAAAAACGATGTATCCGTTTTGGCTATCGTCATAAACGAGTAAAAATATCTATTTATTACAGCCACGTATTTCTGAAAAACAAATTTTCGCGCGAAATTTCGCGCGACATCGCGCGGTTCGCGCGATGCTCAGTTCGCGCGAAAACGCGTCCACTGTAACCACAGCCTTAGCGAACTCGGCTACCGCCGACTTCCCGATCTCGGTTAATCCGCCGCTTCCTGTTATAGTATGGAGGTTCCTGATCCCACATACATGTGTGAAAAATTTTATTTTTACACATTAATTCCACCATTTATATTACACAATAAATACAATAAATACAATTTCTTTTATACAACGGTATATTATAATGTCCCTAGGGCAGAGTGTCGGTCGAATCGGGTACGATATGCCGCTTGTCGTCGTATGGACTTTGAGCGATTTTGAATTCCGAAATGGTGTACACTTTATGCAATTTAGACCGTATGCATGATTGTCTGTGAACCATTTCGATCTCCCTTTGCAAATACTGCGCGTAGTCGTCGAAAGTTATAGTCCTGGCTATGACGTTGGTCTTGACGCCTTTGGCCTTTTTCGTATCTTTTTTACAGTCTACACAGAGTGCGTACATTTTCGCTCTAAGTAAGACCTACGAATTCGGTTATTATCGCACCGTTATTTTCGTCCTTCATCAGCCCCGGAACCTTCTTATTTAAGCGCGGCATATTATTTATTTATTTATTTATTTATTTATTTATTTATTTATTTATTTATTTATTTATTTATTTATATAGGGGAAAACCCTTTGGTGCATAGAATAGAAAATATCAGTAGAGAAATAGTACATAAAAGTAGACACGAAAACAGAACACATAAAAATCAAAATGAAATAGTGCGAAGATAGAGTACACGCAAAAAGAATAGGATAAAATACAACAGAATAATAGAATAATAGGAATTAGCGGGAACTA
Organism: Andrena bucephala; assembly: GCA_947577245.1. Lineage (NCBI taxonomy): Eukaryota > Metazoa > Arthropoda > Insecta > Hymenoptera > Andrenidae > Andrena > Andrena bucephala. The sequence goes on along the minus strand of OX387716.1, from coordinate 51,258,225 downwards.
TTAACCGCCTTATTCGCAGAGCGCTTAAAAGAGTATAATGAATGGTAGAAGAAATCATCTAAATGCGCGACAGAATTAGAGGTTCTACATAGTCTATCTACACAGTTGTTCATGCCAAAAGTGGTAGAATGTTTACACAGCCTAAACAGTGGTGTCTTCCTTAGCGCTCTGGGCGGTACATTAAGTTTAAATAAGCTTAAAAGCTCCGGACACTTGACGTGGTGATTTATAACTTCAAAGGTCAGTATTAGATCGGATAAAAACTTTCGCTTTTCGAGAGGAATGTAGCTCAGAGTAGAAAGGATATGCTCGTAATCATGAGAAAATCTATCAAAAGGGATACGCAGCTTATATGCTGCATATCTCAAATACCTATGCTGGATGCTCTCCAAAGATTTGATGTGACATATACGGTAGGGATTCCAAAGACTAGAACAATATTCCAAATGAGGGAGAACAAGGGTGGTGTAAAGAGTGTTAAGCGTCTTTGGGGTCCTAAAATCAACGGCAGCTCTCATAAAAAACCGAGGGCTCTAGAGGCAGTAGCTCTAATATGGACATAGTGTTCTCTAAAATCCGCCGAGGCAGAGAAGATAACTCCTAGGTCGCGAATGGAATCCACAGAATCAAGAGACTTCCCATCAATGTTGTACTGAAACTGAATATTAATATTCAAACTGCGGTGGAATCGTATCACATGGCATTTAGAGAGATTCAACTGCATACGATTTGTGAGACACCACAAGGCAACATCAGATAGGTCCTCCTGCAAAAGCTGTGCATCCATAGGGGACCGAATAGAGCGATAAATTTTTAAATCATCAGCAAACAGTAGAAATTTACTATGCACAATTACCTCAGAGATGTCATTGATAAAAAGATTAAACAATATCGGACCAAGATGAGAACCTTGAGGAACACCGGATGTAACATCAAATTCGGTAGAGAGAACATTAAAGCATTTTACAGACATCGTCCTGCCGCGGAGGTAACTGGCCAACCAAGCCAACGCAGTACGACCAATTCCAATCGATGCAAGCTTACTAGTTAAGATAGAGTGACTGACAGTGTCAAACGCTTATATTATATACATTGTCGATGGGATAACCGCTTGTGTCAAATTTATCGATATTATGTTTCATGATCTCGTAGATATCCTCGCATCGAATGTGATAAATAAGACTGTCAGTGTCGGCGTATAGAATTTTACATTTTTGGTGTCAAGGGGAGACATGTACGCGTGATGAAATTCGTACGAACAAATTTTTTATATGTCCAAAATGCACTTACCCACGTATATCGGTTTGTTGAATTTCACCCCGAGTTTTCGCCATTCAACAGCTATTAAATTTTCCGAAAAAACACTTCTGCTGTGGAAATTCGGTTTCGCGATCATTGCCTCCGCACCATATCGCCCTTCCCAATGTGTCAAAAGTTTTACATCCACATGGTTTCGTACATTTTCCATAGTTTTACCGAAAACCGCGCTGTTCATCAATTTATACAAATTTCTTTCCAAGTCGTTTGTCGTGCTTGTTCTAAACCGTGTGTTGAGTTCGATGTAATCGCGGAGCCAGGGTGATTGAGTGAATTGAAGCACGCGGTGTATCTTTGTAATACGAAGACCGTGACAGGTGCACTGCTGCAGGTTGCGATAATGGAGTAACTTGTCCTGCCTGCTGCCAGGTGGTTTGGCACGCGTCGGTCAGAACGGTAGATCGGCATGAGCGTCGTGCAGACGTTGTAGATATTCCAGAACTACCTCGAGAATGCATCCCGTGGGCGAATCGACACCGATTGAAGACACGTTAAAATTTGTAACATCTTCGACCCATTGAAAATCAGCGTATGGCAGAGGCTGACACATTGCCCATCCATACAAATTGTTCACGTCAACGTACATCAAGTACGATGACTGTTCCGATGCGTCGTAAGATGACATGTACTTGTTATTGGCATGTGCATATCTTCCTGAACATTGACTTAAACCCCCACGTATACCGCGTTCGATAAACATGAACATAGCGACGTCTTTGAGCAATTCAAATGTAATTTTGGTATATTTTAGTATAGCATCCCATGTGAAACCAGGTAGATTATAATAATGTGCTGAATCTAATCCGTAGCTCTTAATACAACATTCGCGAAAATTTTCGAAAATATCTGCCAATAACAAGACATCTGTTTTCAAGTAAAAATCGCTGTATTCGCCCAAAGTTCTAATCCCAAAAGGCTGCCAGACTGCCTCGGCGAGCGCGTAATCGCTCTCTGATACAGTCTCACCCGGTAACGAACTGTAGAATGACTCGCGCGGCGGTAAGCATGGGTCCTGCAGCTTGTTCGCGCAATCAAGGTATTCATACAAAAAGACACCCTTTCGCGTCAATAAATTGAAATCTTCAATGGATAATGTTTCAAATTTGGATCGTAAAATTTTTAATTTATCCGCGCTAAGAAAAGATGCTAATTTGTCGAGACTGGTATTTAGAAATTTGTATGAATCGATGAATCGTAATTTAATATAATTTCGCGAGTCTGATTCAGCCGTGTCTTCGACATTTTTTGTGAAAGAAATATATTTTTCTTTAGTTATGGGCAATACGTCAACGCTGCCTTCGAAAGCGGTAGCTATTTCCTCGATAATGAAATGTGAATCGTAGCCGGATAAATTATGGAAAACTATGGGGATGTAAACCGCATTTTTATAATTTAAATTGCACTCCGAATGTGGTAAACCGTCCGGATAGATGGCAATGATCGCGAACTCGTACATCGCTAGCCTTGAATTGCTCTTCGCAAATATGACAGTGTGTTGCATTGCGAAATGCCGTCAACTGTTCGGTAGTTAAATCCAGCATTGGAACATTACTTGCCCGAATGGGTTTAGCGAAGTTTGCAAAGTTTTTAAATTCGTCGACGAACCATGAAACACAATTCGCATCGCGGCGACATCGATACGTCGATAGCGATGTAAGTTCTTGATCTGCACAAAGTGTCCTACATCGCCGTGCTGTTGATTTGTCGTGTCGAGCAGGTTGACGTGCCGATCCCTCTTTTGGCTGGTGAGGCGCAGTGGAAAGACTGTTGGCCCTTTCTTCGTCTCCGCCTCGAAGCTGTACCCGTTGACTGAGACGCTATTCTGCAGCTCAAACTTTGTAATTTGCTCCAGGGACATTGGAAACTCAATGCCCTCGAGATTTAATACGGACGCATAGCTGTGGTATGAACTTGGGCGATCAATATTTCTTTCCGCAGGATGGAGAGCGGCGACAACTGCCCACGCGAAACACGCATTGTCTGTGGATTGTACGTTAATGGTCGCTTTCTTCAGCGACAATTCCCGCGGCAACTTGTAGCAATACCCCGCGCTCAGCGGATTGTACATGTTGACATTGACGGTCAGATTCATGATTCTCGTCAATGCCCATCCGCTGTCGCGTTCCTGGAACACTTCCAGCGATGCCAGGGTTGGTTCGATGACGCATCGCTGGTACCACTCCTGTAGATCAGATGTGCGGAAGAGTTCGCAGTTCCGGGTATTGATGCTTTTACATGCATGCTTGTCACCCGCTACAAATTCGCCATTGAACACTGTGTTCACTTTGAGGTTTCGATGTTTCCTCAAAGCACCCCGCACATGCTCCAGCACAATAGTCGCTGCATCCTGGAGGAAGTTGCGCGGCTCGATATAGTTTGAGTTTAGCACGGCACCAGTTAATACGCGGCTATCGAACGCAGTGTCTATTTCGCGCCACAAAAGTCCTGTGCTCAAATTTCCGGCACCTTCACGCATAAAACGTCCGCGCAACGAATATTTCAGTCCTTCGAGCCGCGCGATTCGTGCAACCAATGATTGTCGAACACTGATCGATAATTGCGGGCGTTGCACTCGACTATGTTCTACCAAAGATTCGATATACTCTCTGCACCGTTCTTCCCACGCGAGGTATTCTTCCCGGGAAATCAATCGTGCAGATTGATCCAACAATTCCCGTTCTACTTGTGGGAATTCTTCCATGGCTGTAATGTCTTTTCTGTGCAACGTGGCACAACGAATTGAGGCTTTGCACAGTTTACAGCGTGCTTTTATGACTGATTTGCTATCTCTGTCTTTTGGCGTACCCCCTCCCTCGAATGCATTGCATGCAAAAAATGGCGATCCGTCCCAACATGGTTCTCTGCAGTTTCTGTCGATGCAACATAATTCTTTCTATGATTCATGCGTATAACGAATTAGCGCGCGAGATCGTCCAACAAATTTTCTGCTGACACCAATTTTCTAAGAATCGATGTTTCTGCTGACACCTATTTCTAAGAATCGATGTTTCTGCTGATTCCGCAGAATTCTAATATTCGACGCTCCCACAGATATCATGTTACATTAGCATTGTAAAAAATGACATCATCTCGCGCGATACGCTGCGACGTTAAGATTGAAAAACATTATGGAAAAGTTGGTAGTTTTAAAATAAAATGCGGTGGTGGGGAAAGCAATCGCACCACTATTTAAGACGGCCCCCTGACGCTATTCCATCAATCGCTCAGTAGCCTCAGTGACTTTCGACGGAACAAATAGTGCTCTGAAAAAAATGTGCAGTACCAGTGTCGAAGGAAACGCCAGACGCATGAATTATTACGTTCCGATCATGCGAAATGATGGCATAGCTCCATGCGGGGTGAAAACAGTTGACAGGTAAGGATTAATTTTTCACATCTTCTCGATATTTGTATGTTTATTCCAAATACGAATGAACAATTTCATAGCTTTGATTGTTCTCTTAGTCCGAGCCGAGGATCGCGTATCATGGTTAGAAGATACGCATTAACATTTATGGAAATTGGGAATTTGGAAATTGGAATCAACATAGGATATATAACCAATGTAGCAGTTCTTCTCGGCGGCAATCGTGGGACTCATCTCATAATACGACGCAATACATGGGGTGTACTATTCAATAGCTATACAACCATCGAAGAACGTGCACAATTGCCTGGATCACCTTCGATGCAGATGGATGACATAAGGGTAGAATTTTGTCGGATCTATGATTGTCCGATTGTAAAGATGACGCGAGTCGCTGTATTTCAAATTGAATACTATATCATTATTATGTAATCTTGAGCCATGTCTACCCTATGTGCATCCGCGGTTATATGAAACTGCAGAAGATGCGAGGACAAAATTTAAAACTTTTATTAACTTGTTGCGACAGAACGATGTTGCCTGTAACACGTTAGATGTGCGTCATGCTGCTAAAATAATACGTGATAGCGAATATTATGAGGAGGAATATCTTGTAGATTGTGAACTGTTAGCATACTCCATCAACGATATTTTAGCTGAAGCTTGTATGAAAAAAAGTTAAATTATATTCTATTTTTTCGTTTGTAACAATATATTATCATTTAAAACGTATTATTTCTACATTTTATTTGCCCGTTTTCCTCCTCCTCCTTTCATCGCATAATTCTAAGATTCGACGTTTCCGAATTCTACCGACACCGCATAATTCTTTCTATGATTCGCGCTGTCAAACGACGTCACCCTGCATGACTACTCCAGAGGATTCAACTTATATGCGATATGCTGCGACGTTAAGGGGGTAGACACGGGTAATGCAGAGCGTTCTATACCGACACAATCTGACCCGAAACATGGGTTTGCGGGCTTACGTTGTTTGTCCTTATATGATCGAATTTTGGGCTGGGCGAGGTCTCATTCGAAAGAGGAAGGTTCAGTGCAGCGCGCCCTGGTCATGGTTCGACGAGATTGTGTTGATATTTAATAATACGAGTGTTCAAAGTAGAGCAAAAGCCGACAAAATACACCCGCAAGAATCCAAGTATTTTTAGGTCGCTAAAAGTGTTTTGTGACTCAAACGATGATAAGAGCGCGCTGCACTGAACTTTCCTCTTTCGAATGAGACCTCACCCAGCCCAAAATCTGGTCATATAAGGACAAACACCGTAAGCCCGTGATTGCATTCCCAAATTCGAACTCCGCTATATTGGCGATAATACAGAGCAAGTCACGTGACAAATTTAGTTCAGGTAGTGGATGCGAGATGGCGCCTACTCGGGAGGTCTGTGAGGAGCGGCTGTTCTCCCACTCCAGGGATTGTCCGGTAGTGGGGAGACTGCGCGAGCCGACATGCGTTGCCGTGCGATTTGCATGGCGCGCCACTTCGCTTTGTGACTTCGTTCTGAAAAGTCACTCGTGACTGCTAGTCAGTCTTTGGACCACGTGTCCTTTATCTCGTGTAAACCGTTTTACGGTATTATCCACGTGTGTGGTACACGCGTATTGCGCTCATGCGTATTCTCCTACGTAATTAACGTGGGAATCAACCACGCCTTCGATCTCCATTGGAGACATCGGCGTTCCCTTGTACAAATATACATATCTTCCTTTACTACCTAAACCCGTGAAGTTATTACCAGCACGTCCCATCTCAACGGCGTAGGGCCGTCAAGAGAAATTCCTACTTCACCCGTTAGTGTGAAGCCTACAGGTCTGCCAACGTGGAATCGTAGCAAAACTGAAGCTTTAGCTGGATACATTTATCACAGTAAAAGCGTGAGACAGTCAGTGTATGTATTTTTGGACGATTGTAGATTAGGTTATATGCATTTTAGGCATACATTGACTAGAAACTGCTGGAAACTGTGAACATTTACTAAATTCACGCTTTTACTGTAACACAGCGATGCCCAGGTGGGCGGTCCGAGATAAACGAGTATTCATCGCGTTTTCCAAAGCTCGCGTGGAAGGGGGTGCTCGAAACCAATGACGTTGCGGGCATGTCACGGACGGGGAAAACTCTAGTAGTGTGCGTGTAGGCTCGTACCCATAGGCTTTTACAACTGGGGCTCTTGGAGCCCTAGTGTTCTAAATTTTAGGAATTGGGAAAATAAACAGGCATTGACTAATGATTAAACAATAAGATTATATAAATGGACGGAATAGACTTGAACAGTCTCATTTACACATCTAATTAACAAACAGTTTCTTATTACACGATTTTGATTCAACTTCAATCCTCTGTTTGTTTGTATGTATGTTTGTTTAGTTCAAATCTAGAAACTCAATTTTAACCCACTTCCAACTATCCAATAGACTTGAAACTTTGCAGGCATATGTATTTTGGATGACAATACAAAATTATGAAGAAAAAGAAACCGCCCCAGGGGTTTAAAAAATTACCCAGTCATCAATAAATATAACCCTTAACCACACATCCAAACGACTTGAAATCAGCCTATAACCACAAATCAAATCAATTTAATCGACATGAAATCAGCATGTAACCACAAATCAAAACTAGACAATAAAAAGTAAATAAAGAAAAGAATTATTTTTTAGTTTTTAGTGCATTTTAAATAAAATAGTTTAGCAGTATAACTTAAAATTTGTTTTATATCTTATGAGTAAGATTACATACTTAATAAATATTATTGTGGCGTAGACGCGCCGCCTCGTTAGCTATTGTGATTTATTTACAGTTATGTACATGAAATTGAAATTTAACACTATACATTTATACAATATTCACATCAACTATACGTTTATATACAATATAAGATTCAATATGTAACAATGTAAAAATGTACATACATACATCCATACATTCATACACCCACACATCCATACATACATATCCGCGATATACGAAGGTCACCGGACGACGTACGTGCAGGCAACCACTCATTGCACAGATCGATTGAATGACAATTGATTATTATCGAAAATATTGGTGATATGAAAAATGTTGTAACGAAAAATGTAAGTATTTGAGGGGCAGAGTTTGAGGCGTAATTTCTCCAAAGAAAAATCTGCTGCTACAGATGCAACAAATGTAGATCTAGCTAGCTGCTAGATAGATATATTTTTTAATTTTAGAGACGAACTTCTTGTATTCCTGGGTATGATGAACCACGACGTTCCACAATTGCAGGACAAGAAGTGGTTATGCAATTTAGCTTTTCTGTCGGACCTATCAGATCATTTGAATATATTAAATGTAGGTTTACAAGGGAAGGGTAAAACTGTAATAGATTTCTAAGATTCTATTCGCGGATTCCGAATGAAAATATATTTATGGATATCACAATTGCACGGAAACAATTTCTGTGACTTTAAAAAACTGACATCTGTACTTACAGATGAAATAAATATAGATGTAGCTAGATATGGAAAAGCAGTGGAAACTTTAAAACATGATTTTACAAACAGATTCCAAGATTTAGATAAATTAGAACAGTCTCTGGATATAATGTCATCATCGTTTTCAGTAAACCTCGAAACAGTTCCATCTGACTTAAAGTTAGAATTAACAGATTTAAAGGATGATCAGGCGCTCAAAAAAAATTTGACGAAACAAGTCATATCACCGAATTTTACAAAAACTTTGCGGTATATAGATTTCCTCATCTCCATAAATGTATCGCGAATACATTGGCCATGTTTGATTCTACCTATATATGCGAACAATTATTTTCTGTCGTGAAAAGAGTAAAATCCACAACGCGAACGAGAATAACCGACTCTAATTTGAAAAGTATGCGTATGATGAGCTTGTGATGTCATTGACATCTTCACGCACAAAAAATTACATCACGCCGAAAAGTCTGCCTCTTACATACTTCAATTTTTCCTAATAACAGTTTTTTTTATCACCAATATTTTCGATAATATTCAATTGTCACGCTTTACGTGCTTTACTATACAATTATACATATTGGCAGAGTTGGGCGAAAAGTAATCTGATGGATGATTAGTGATTATAAGTAGAGTGATATCATGTTCATGCTGAATGATTATGATTACTAAGTAATTCAGCAATCATGATTAATGAATAACTGACGTAATCAAAGAAAATGTTATCAGTAGGCATCATTAATTGAATAATCGTCAATTAATCACAAAATGATTAATCATAATAATCAAATAATCAAAATACTCAATTACTGCCCAACTCTGCTTGCAGATAACGTTAGGTCAGTCGAATATGTTATGTCAATTATGTGATTTGCCTTCATACCTAGTGTCGCTTTTGCTGTGCTAAATGTTCTATGTCAGGAGAAAATGCCTGGCATGCAGTTAAAATTAATATACTTTTCAAATTAGAGTCGGTTATTCTCGTTCGCGTTGTTGATTTTACTCTTTTCATTGTAGAAAAAAATTGTTCGCAAATATATGTAGAACCAAACATGGCCAATGTGTTCGCGATACATTTATGGAGATGAGGAAATCTATATACCGGAAAGTTTTTGTAAAATTTGGTGATATGACTTGTTTCGTCAAATTTTTTTTTGAGCGCCTGATCATCCTTTAAATCTGTTAATTCTAACTTTAAGTCAGATGGAACTGTTTCGAGGTTTACTGAAAACAGTGATGACACTATATCCAGAGACTGTTCTAATTTATCTAAATCTTGGAATCTGTTTGTAAAATCATGTTTTAAAGTTTCCACTGCTTTTCTATATCTAGCTACATCTATATTTATTTCATCTGTAAGTACAGATGTTAGTTTTTTAAAGTCACAGAAATTGTTTCCGTGCAATTGTGATATCCATAAATCTATTTTCATTCGGACTCCGCGAATAGAATCGTAGAAATCTATTACAGTTTTACCCTTCCCTTGTAAACCTACATTTAATATATTTAAATGATCTGACAGGTCCGATAGAAATGCTAAATTACATAACCACTTCTTGTCCTGCAATTGCGGAACGTCGTGGTTCATCATGCCCAGAAATACAAGAAGTTCTTCTCTAAGATGGAAAAATCTGTCTAAAACTTTACCACGGCTAAGCCAACGCACGTCGGTATGTAACGGCAAGTCACCATAATCGCTCTCCAAATCTTCTAAAAACGTGCGGAACTGTCTCCGTTTCAGTCCGTTCATTCGGATATAGTTAGTTGTTTGAATAACGACTGACATAACGTCTTCAAATTGTATATGTTTAGTACATAAATTTTGTTGGTGGATGATACAATGGAAGTTATCAATTATCTGAGGAACTGGAAGTTTTTTTAAACCATTTCGGAGGCGGCCGACGAATCCGGCATGCTCTCCAACCATTGCTGGAGCACCATCAGTTGTGACAGAGACCAGCTTGGTCCAGTCTAACCCCATACCGTCGACCGCCTTCTCTACGCACGGCAAGATATCCGCTCCTGTCGTGCTCTCTTTTAAGGGACTGAAATCTAACAGTTCCTCTATAATTGACAACTTCTCATTGACACCACGAACAAATATTGCGATCTGTGGTGTGCCTGTCACATCCGTTGACTCGTCCAGTGCCAAACTGTACGCGATAAATTCGCGGGTGGCAGCAGCTAGATGTTGCTGGACGTCCGCTGCCATCTCCTGAATTCTTCTGGTGCACGTACTTCGCGATAACGTCACTTGGCGAAATTTATCAATTTGGTTGGGGCATAGGAGCTCTGCCGATGTCGTCAAACACTCTTTAATGAGCTCCCCATCCGCGAATGGGCGCCCATTTTTTGCAACTTTAAGCGCGAGTTCGTAGCTGCACTTTAAAATGGTGTGCTTATTCACGGCACTACTCTCCTACAGTGAAAGCAATGAACTCAATACCAAACATATACACATATGTTCTAAAATAACTGATAAGCATTAAATATTCTAGTACGAATTTATAAAAACTTACGTCTTCCGATTGATTTTCTTTATTTTCTCTTAAATTGCCTTTCAGGCGCTCGATGGTTTCAAGACGCTCGTCCCTCGATAAATTTCCATATTCTCTAGCATGGCATGAATTGTAATGCCTTTTTAGATTGTGGAACCATTTAGAAGGCAGTACCTTTTGGCACACAAGGCAGTATATTTCTCCATTCTGCTGTGTTAAAAGGTATACTCTTCCCAGCATTCCTCAAATTTGAGTTTCGAACTTGATGGATGATCCATCTCTTATCACCGTTCACAAACGTGAAACACGCGAAACTAGGGTAAATCCGGGAGATGCGGTCGATCTACCATAAAATGGCTATTAAACTAATACTGATATTATTTATTTAATCAGAATGAACCTAACATGCTCAGAATTTTATGCTGATTCAGAAAAACTGGTCGATCTTTGCTTTAAGACAATACTTACTGAAAATCGGGTTGAAGACTGAAGTTATTTGAAGTAAAGCGTTTTATCGCCACTGTTTGCTATTAAATGTAGCGTCCACGTATCTTTTATAACCAATAAATAATTCGCGAAAAACACAGAATGACTCGTAACAACGCTATTCAGTCAACTGTTTGATTCCCGGAGAGGCAATTGTTCTGAACATTAACACGATTTGGCGTATAGATAGCTGATAGAGTCTGAAATATAGTAACTCGACCAACTCTCCGGCGCGACCGCGTCTCCCGGAATTACCCTACGTATAACTATAACGTCTGCGGACGATGAGATATCACTGACAAATTTTTAAAAACTCTTCCACCTCGAGTTTTCCGAGGTAGGCGGAGTTACTTAAGAATATTTCCTCATTGGTTAAGGGTCAAAATAATAAAAAAATAAATTTGTGTTATTTGATTCTACTGATTTTTACAAAATGAAAAAAAATATAAAACACATTTTAAGTTATACTGCTGAACTATTTTATTTAAAATGCACTAAAAACTAAAAAATAATTATTTTCTTTATTTACTTTTTATTGTCTAGTTTTGATTTGTGGTTACATGCTGATTTTTTTTCCGGAAAAAGGTACGAATCCTGGGCCGATCGTAGCGAATTGAAGTCGACCCTCCGCAGTCGAGGGTGAATTATCCATTACAGCGTATTAAGAAACCCTTTTCTTCGTCGTATCGAAAGGGAAGTGACGCCAATGGATTCCTTATGTTTTTCTGACGAAAATCATACCAAATATCATGCAAATCAGACTACTTTGACACAAGCTATTTGTATTCCCTATGTAAAAGTTGTGCGATTTACACGACATTTGCCATGATTTTCATCGGAAATCCCCAAGGAATCCATCCGCGACACTTCCATATCCATACGATAAAGAATAAAGAATTATTTTATTTCCTAACCAGATTTGAAATTTCAACGCCTGTTTATACTTGAGAGATAAGGATTTATACTCGAGAGATAAGGAATCTGTCTTTAATTTGAAAGGAGGAAAATGCAGGCGGAACCACGCGCACTCAACGGTGTACCCCTTTTCTTATTGTGTCTCTCCACGAGGCGTATTGACGGTGGATAATACTTTCCAATTCCTATATTTGTGGCATCTTTCTCGCGTGCGTCGGGACAAAAGCGAACTCAGAGCCAGACGAAAATTCATTCGCTCTTTACGATCGATAATTTATTATTTCTCCAAGAACGTTTCGACAATATCTGTTTGCCAAATTTGTAAAGGCCAATAAAAAACGTGGTGACATTGTCCAGTCTGAGTTAATCCGTATATTGCTCTGTCGGTGGGTAGTGCGTACGATGACTTCGGACCCGTACTATGTACCGTTGCCTACCGCCGACGCACGGAAAATCCGCTCATAAACCGCGACTCTGGCAAGACACCGCGGCCGATCAGTCCGGTTGGTTTTTGGTAACCAGATGTAGCATCCTCCACCTCTATTTCATCAGGGTAATTCTGGAGGTACGCCCGTCACCCCGTGGCAAGGACAACACCCCGCAGTGCGCATCAAATTTTATGGCTTTCGACCCTCGAAGGGTTTGGAATACCATTAAGAAGTGAGAAATGTTCAGGATTTCAAATGTTTGCTTCTTTTCTTCATCGTATCGAAGGGGAAGTGGCGCCAATGGATTCCTGGCGTTCCGTCGATAAAAATCATACCAAATTTCATGTAAATCGGACTATTTTTAACCATGTCAAGTCAGCTTGAAATTATATAAATCGATATTCCATGGAATTTCCTTCATTATGGTCCGAATTACGTCGTTCTTAGTGTCAGCTTCATCGGCGAAACATAAGGAATCGATAGGTGTCGTTTTTGCAAAGATCTGATGAGAAATGCGCAAGTCGAAGGTCTTCTTATTAGGCATTCGAACCCCTTCGCGGGTGGAAAGCCATAAAATTCGGTCAGCCACTGCGAGGGGTTGTCCTCGCCACGGGGTACCAGGCCGCCGCATCTCCTTGACGGGCGTTGCTCCCTAATTACCCTGTATCTGGTTAGGACATAAAACAATTCGTTATTCCCTATCGTATGGATATGGAAGTGTCGCCGATGGATTCCTTGGGGTTTTCCGATGAAAATCATTACAAATGTCGTGTAAATCGGACAACTTTTACATAGGGAATACAAATAGCTTGTGTCAAAGTAGTCCGATTTGCATGACATTTGGTATGATTTTCGTCAGAAAAACATAAGGAATCCATTGGCGTCAATTCCCTTTCGATACGACGAAGAAAAGGGTTTCTTAATACGCTGTAATGGATAATTCACTCTCGACTGCGGAGGGTCGACTTCAATTCACTACGTTCGGCCCAGGATTCGTACCTTTTTCCGGAAAAAAACCATAAAAATCGGGTGAGGCAATGCGAAGGTCTGTCCTCGCCACGGGGTACCAGCGCATCTCCTTGACGAGTGTTGCTCCAGAATTGCCCTGCATCATTTGGGCAGTGTGTGACCCGACTACCCTCCGTGTAATTGGTCTGCGCGAAGTGGGGCGCAAGTTCGATCATTATCAGTACTCCTGCCCGAGAGGAATACGATTCACTTTAATTATAGTACATGTGTGTTTTGTAATAAAATGTTTCTATCGTCTCCTGAATTCAATAACTGGCATCCAGATATCTACGCTCCTACAATCCACCGTCAACACGCCTCGTGGAGAGACACAGGAAGAAAAGGGGTAGCCCGCTGTCGACGCGTGGTCCTCTCGAGTATAAACACGAGCTTCAATATCAGAACAAAAGCAAGCGTTAACGTATTCCGTGCGAGAGAAGGTGGGCATTGCTGTGGAGAGGGCCTCTTCAAGAGAGCAGCCGTTTGTGAGGAATGCAAATCCGAATGGTTCTGATACAATCTGCTCCCTATGATTGAAATTTATTCTAGCAACTTTCACTCCTCCTAACCTAACCAATCGAACTTGCATCCCTCCCAAAAGAACCGGCCATCCGAGCGTAGAAGCAAGTGCGAAATAAAAGTAACGGTGCGCTTCTCGATACCGCAGATGTACCTACCTAAGTAGCATTTCTGACGAAAAAAAAATGTCCAGCCTTTGGGCCTGGCGTAGACCTTTGGCAGGTAGGTATCTATTTCAAAAGGCAGTGCCACCCGTGGAGCCAGTAAGACCGTCCCCGGTCCGTGCTATACCAGACAGTTTTCTTCCAGTGAAAATCAGTAAATTTGCAAGCGCAATATCTTAAAAACCAGGGAAAATAAAGTGTATACATTAAAGCTTATTGAATTTGCCTTGGAACGCACTATCAATTCAGGTCTTCAGAAAAAATAGTTCCATTTGAAAAACCGAACTTGACCATCGTATCTTTTAAAATAATAATCGAAAACAAAATTCGTTCGCGCTATTAAATTGGCCCCCTCGAACCATGCAATTCCCTATTTTTTTTATATTTTTATCTCCAATAGTTTAGGAGAAAACCGGCTGTCCAGTCTTCCCGTGGACACCCTGTATAACAAGGAAAAGTCTCCAAATCGGTCAACAGTTGACTCCCTGATTTTTTTTTGTAATTCTTTACGGTCCTATGCAGAGATGGGCATTATTTAAATAAAAGAATATACTTCCGAATGGCCCCAGTGGCCGATCGACACGAGGTTTGGGGGAGGGTGTGTGTACCCTAAATCTAAAATTCTATTTGGCTTCGGGTATTTATTAGTTTCCTTTGTTTATTCGAAGGCCTTTCATGTTGGGCTTCTATTAATTTTTCATCTCTCATTATATCTTTATCCTAAGGTCGTATTCAAATATATTGGCCGGTCGATTCGTTTTCGCGAACAGCGAAAGTCTATGGTGGGGTAACGGGAATGCTGCTCGGCTCCGTCTGAACGTAGCCGTGTGACTGTTATGAACAACACGAGATGAAGCTATCGAGAAAGAATGAATGTTCTGATCAATAAAGCTCCTGAATTTTTTCGGTGCTAAGGCACACCTATTCTGATGTGTGTATTTCTACACTGCAGATCGGTTTGGCCTAATCACAACAGAAGCTTGGCGCTATTCCCACCACTTCTGGCTCACTCTTGTTCTGCGAAGGCGAGAGTGAGATGGAACTAGAGCGAGTCAGAAAACGTTGCGAACAGGAGCTCTGACGCAGCTAAGCGGTACCTATTGTGAGAGAATACGCGTTACGAAACTCACCGGCCAATATATCTGAATGCAAAGTCTCGTTAGCCGCTCGCTGGTCGGGACCTGCGTGAGCCCGTAGCATGAACGGAGCCCGTATCATGAACGGAGCCCTAATTGCGAGGCTGAGTTTCTCGCTTCTTTCTGGCCGAAGGGGGGAGCGGGATGGAACGCTTTGCGTGCGCAACGGGCGCGAGTGCTCAGATGGAATCGTGACTCTTCGATGTATGCGCGCCACGGTCAGATAGCCAGGCACGGCACGAGTCTTTTTTACGCCATAAGCGAGCTTGCCAAATTCCGCTATTTATTATAATACATTTAATTGAGCTTCTTCGTGATCTTACTGAAGTCGTAGTTTAAAACCGTTGTAGTATAATTTGTAGTATTTCATTTAAAAATTTATTTTCAACAATGCCAACAATGAAAAGTCCACTTTGCGCCTCTTGTCAAACTTACGCCCTAGCAGTAGCCTAATTTTGCAGAGTAAAGTCATAAATAATCTCAAATAAATGTAATATAATTAAGGGCGGAATTTGACAAGTTCGCTTAAGGCGCAAAAAAGACTTATGCCGGGCCTGCGTCAAAATTTTGCGAAGCGGTTCCCGTGCTCACCGTAAGCGCTTGCGACCATCGCGCACGCCCGTCGCGCACACAAAGGACAGAGTTGTCAGGCGTCCGAAAGACGGAGCGAGACAAAATATCAACGCGTCGTCTGTCTCGTACTGTCCTCGCTCGCTTTCAGTGCCTTCGCTCGCTCTCTTTCCATCTCGCACTCGCCTTCGCCGGACAAGAGTGAGACAGAAGTGGTGGGGATAGCGAAAAGTCCGTATCGGGTACACCAAACAGAGCCGGTAACGATCTTAGATGCTCGAATAACCGACGAGAACCTTTGTGGCCCGAGCCGCACGAGATCGCCGTTCCTCGGCGATGTGTCATCGATTATATAGAAACAGAATTTGTTTTTTTTTTCAGCGTATCAATATGAAAGTGACACAAATGGATTCCTGGCATTCTCCCGATTTAATTGACAGAAAATTGTGACGAAGTCACCGCGAGAGCCGGGCGTACAGTAGGCATCAAAACAATGGGCCTAGTTCGCGCCGTGGCCGCTAGGCGGCCGCCACCGCGAGACGGATCTCGCGAGCGAAGATTAACGGCCTCGGAATATAATGGCCGCGGCGAGCGGAATAAGGAGCTCTTGTGCATGTCGCTATACGGCTTCAAGCAAACCAACAAGACGCTCGCTTTTTGGATATCACCGAGGTGTGTCAGTGTCGGCCATCGCCACGACTGTACCATTACCAGCCTCTTCCGAAATCAGCCGAGATTCGTCTTGCGCTCCGCCTACGTCAGAGAGATGACTCCGCGCCCATTAGGCCGGAGACCTATTGTACTCTGAACCTCTGTTATACGACTCCCATACGGACGCGCCTATACGGCCGGCCAGGGTAGAACGTTCCCCAAACTCCGACTCCCACCATCCTACCGACTCGCCGCAAAAGCCGCCGCGAACCGACGCGCCCGTCAAATCGCACTCGTGACCCGCCGGAAAGCAATTCAAACACCAATTGTATATAGCTCCATCAATAAACACTGTTACTTGTTAACCAGCCTGGTACTCATTCGCCGAACCCGGCAAACCGACTGAGTCGGCACCATAATCCCTTCTCCGTCCCACCGGTAATCGTCTCGGCACCGGAGACTATTACAAAATAATTTAAATCAGACTATTTTTAACGAAACGGGCTTCCAATTCTGCAAACAAATATTCACGTAATTTCCTTAATTATGGTCCGAATAATATCATTTTTGGGGCCAATTTGACCGAGAAAACATGAATCGATTCACGTCACTTTCGCAAAGATCTGATTAGAAATGCAGAACTGAAGATTTGTCACTGCTTAGTGCGTAACATTGTATGGCCCCGCTGGATTCGAGCGTCGAAACCCACGAAACTCAGTGAGTTGCATGATTACTAGCGTGAAGGACAAGAGAGGACTTTTCATGGCGAAGGAAAGGCAGCCTTCTATAGAACTCAAATCGAGAAAGACTTTGCTGACAAACTTTACATATGTATATTCGCGTCAAATAAATACTTTAATTGTAAAATTTAGACAACAAACTATTGTTGAATTTCGCCAGTTCTTACATATGCATCACTTGGTTGGGAATTCCTGATCCCAGAGTTTCATGCATTTACCTATTGAAATGTTGCTTCAAGTCATCGGGAAATTGCATTGCTTCTTCTCGTACATACATATATGTATCTGTTCGCGAGTAGGTGTCACGAGTGACGCGGCGTTGGTTTCTCAAATAAATGCACATTTATTAGGGCCCTCGGTCGACGGCGACATGAGTCATCCAGTACTGAATATGAAAATGTTCATATTTCTCATTACACCTTGATAAGAGTGTTACCACCGATGGATTGGTGAGTTTATGTCCACGAAAATGAGTCGAGACGCGAAGCAATTCGGTCTATTTTTTCTTATGAATACATGATTAGGACACACACACACACTACGTTCACTAAAAATAGACCGAATTGCTCCATGTTTGGTATCTTTTTCATCAGTAATGCAGTGCTCTGGTGAAGAACATCGTGATACGGAACTAATATTCTAGGCCCTAGAATCTACGATATTGTCAATGTGCTGTTGAAACGCACGCCGCTTCACACTATCGTTTCTTAGCATTTATACGGGGTGATTTTCTAGCTAGAGTCGTCAAACGCGATGCTCGCCGACAATCATGTGTCTCGCTGAGTTTTGTGGGCTTCGACGCTCGAAACCAGCGGGACTATACAATGTTGCACGCTAAGCAGTGACGAATCTGAAGTTCTGCAATTTCTAATCAGATCTTTGCAAAAGTGACGTCAATCGATTCCTTACAATTTTATATATAATGTTTGTTCATAACTGCTTTCTGCATAGGACGTGTAATAAGTGTATTTCATGTTCTGTTTCGGTGCTTTGCTAGTAAAAAGATGTCTACCCTAACAAACTTCATTTTCTGGGGACAGCCCCTCATCTATTTTCCCTTTTCACTTATAATTCCTTACAGCTAACGTAGAATATTGTAGCATAAGCACATTTCAAGTAATTAAAATGTATAAATGAATTTTCTACGTTTGCAGTACCAGCCGACTTTCCGTTTAAATTTTTATATGTACAACGCAACAGCTGAGAATTTCTTTCCTTATTCAGAATAGAATACGGAAATAGCAAACAACTCCCTCTCGTGTTTACCGGGCAATCATCGATCTATCGGTATTACCATTTCTGTGCAGGAAAAACCTGCTGCAATACCGACCTGCCGAATCGGCCAGGTCGCGTGACGTGTCTACCCCCTTAAGATTGAAACATATTATGGAAAAGTTGGTAGTTGAAAAAAAATGTGGTGGTGGGGGAAGCAATTGCAACACTATTTAAGACGGTTCCCGAACGCTATTCCATCTACAGGGTGTCCGCGGGAAGAATGGACAGCCGGTTTTCTCCTAAACTATTGGAGATAAAAATATAAAAAAAATAGGGAATTGCATGGTTCGAGGAGGCCAATTAATTAGCGCGAACGGATTTTTTTATCGATTATTATTTTAAAAGATACGATGGTCAAGTTCGGTTTTTCAAATGGAACTATTTTTTTTTAACACCTGAGTCGATAGTGCGTTCCAAGACAAATTCAATAAGCTTTAATGTATACACTTTATTTTCACTGGTTTTTAAGATATTGCGCTTGCAAATTTACTGATTTTCACTGGAAGAAAACTGTCTGATATAGCACGGACCGGGGACGGTCTTACTGGCTGCGCGGGTGGCACTGCCTTTTGAAATAGATACCTACCTGCCAAAGGTCTACGCCAGGCCCAAAGGCTGGACAATTTTTTTCCGTCAGAAATGCTACTTAGGTAGGTACATCTGCGGTATTGAGAAGCGCACCGTTACTTTTATTTCGCACTTGCTTCTACGCTCGGATGGCCGGTTCTTTTGGGAGGGATGCAAGTTCGATTGGTTAGGTTAGGAGGAGTGAAAGTTGCTAGAATAAATTTCAATCATAGGGAGCAGATTGTATCAGAACCATTCGGATTTGCATTCCTCACAAACGGCTGCTCTCTTGAAGAGGCCCTCTTCACAGCAATGCCCACCTTCTCTCGCACGGAATACGTTAACGCTTGCTTTTGTTCTGATATTGAAGCTCGTGTTTATACTCGAGAGGACCACGCGTCGACAGCAGGCTACCCCTTTTCTTCCTGTGTCTCTCCACGAGCCGTGTTGACGGTGGATTGTAGGAGCGTAGATATCTGGATGCCAGTTATTGAATTCAGGAGACGATGGAAACATTTTATTACAAAACACACATGTACTATAATTAAAGTAAATCGTATTCCTCTCGGGCAGGAGTACTGATAATGATCGGACTTGCGCCCCACTTCGCGCAGACCAATTACACGGAGGGTAGTCGGGTCACACACTGCCCAAATGATACAGGGTAATTCTGGAGCAACGCCCGTCAAGGAGATGCGCTGGCACCCCGTGGCGAGGACAGACCTTCGCTGTGCCTCACCCGATTTTTATGGCTTTTTTCCGGAAAAAGGTACGAATCCTGGGTCGAACGTAGCGAATTGAAGTCGACCCTCCGCAGTCGAGGGTGAATTATCCATTACAGCGTATTAAGAAACCCTTTTCTTCATCGTATCGAAAGGGAAGTGACGCCAATGGATTCCTTATGTTTTTCTGACGAAAATCATACCAAATGTCATGCAAATCGGACTACTTTGACACAAGCAATTTGTATTCCTTATGTAAGAGTTGTCCGATTTCCACGACACTTGGCATGATTTTCATCGGAAATCCCCAAGGAATCTATCTGCGACACTTCCATATCCATACGATAAAAAATAATGAATTATTTTATTTCCTAACCAGATACAGGGTAATTATGGAGCAACGCCCGTCAAGGAGATGCGGCGGCCTGGTACCCCGTGGCGAGGACAGTCCTTCGCTGTGCATCACCCGATTTTTATGGCTTTTTCCGGAAAAAGGTACGAATCCTGGGCCGAACGTAGCGAATTGAGGTCGAGCCCCCGCAGTCGAGGGTGAAATATCCATTTGAGCGTATTAAGAAATTCTTTGCATCGTCGTATC
This sequence comes from Andrena bucephala, assembly GCA_947577245.1. Taxonomy (NCBI): domain Eukaryota; kingdom Metazoa; phylum Arthropoda; class Insecta; order Hymenoptera; family Andrenidae; genus Andrena; species Andrena bucephala. The sequence continues at coordinate 51,237,790 of OX387716.1, read as the reverse complement.
GAAAGGGAAGTGGTGCCAATGGATTCCTTATGTTTTTCTGATGAAAATCGTACCAAATGTCATGCAAATCGGACTACTTTGACACAAGCAAATTGTATTCCTTATGTAAGAGTTGTCCGATTTCCACGACACTTGGCAAGGTTTTTAATCGGAAAACCCCAAGGAATCCATCTGCGACACTTCCATATCCATACGATAAAAAATAAAGAATTATTTCGACGCGTGGTCCTCTCGAGTATAAACACGAGCTTCAATATCAGAAGAAAAGCAAGCGTTAACGTATTCCGTGCGAGAGGAGGTGGGCATTGCTGTGAAGAGGGCCTCTTCAAGAGAGCAGCCGTTTGTGAGGAATGCAAATCCGAATGGTTCTGATACAATCTGCTCCCTATGATTGAAATTTAGTCTAGCAACTTTCACTCCTCCTAACCTAACCAATCGAACTTGCATCCCTCCCAAAAGAACCGGCTATCCGAGCGTAGAAGCAAGTGCGAAATAAAAGTAACGGTGCGCTTCTCAATACCGCAGATGTACCTACCTAAGTAGCGTTTCTGACGGAAAAAAATTGTCCAGCCTTTGGGCCTGGCGTAGACCTTTGGCAGGTAGGTATCTATTTCAAAAGGCAGTGCCACCCGGGGATCCAGTAAGACCGTCCCCGGTGCGTGCTATACCAGACAGTTTTCTTCCAGTGAAAATCAGTAAATTTGCAAGCGCAATATCTTAAAAACCAGTGAAAATAAAGTGTATACATTAAAGCTTATTGAATTTGTCTTGGAACGCACTATCAACTCAGGTGTTCAAAAAAAATAGTTCCATTTGAAAAACCGAACTTGACCATCGTATCTTTTAAAATAATAATCGATAAAAAAATTCGTTCGCGCTAATTAATTGGCCCCCTCGAACCATGCAATTCCCTATTTTTTAAATATTTTTATCTCCAGTAGTTTAGGAGAAAACCGGCTGTCCAGTCTTCCCGCGGACACCCTGTATTACATAATACTACTCTGAAAAAGAAAATGTGCAGTACCAGTGCCGAAGGAAACGTTGAACACATGAATTATTTTGTTCCATTCATGCGGGTTGATGGCATAGCTCCATGTGGGGAGAATATGTATTCTGACTTGTAACGCTTATTTTCACGTATTTTTCAATTTTTCTTTATGTTTGAGCGGGTATTTTCATAGCTTTGATTGTTCTCTTAGTCAGCGCCAAGAATCACGTATCATGGTCAGAAGATACGAGTAGGTATAGTAAGCGGGTTGTAGCCAGGAGGGAAAACAAGAGGGGAGAGCGATGGGGGGAATGATAATGGGTGTAAAAAAGGAACTTGAAGTGGGAGAGGGGGGAGGAGGAGGGAAGGAGGGGATAATGGCGAAGAAAGTGAAGATTGGGGGGTGGTGGAAGATAGTGGGGGTATATGTTAATGGAGACTTGAAGGAGAAACTAGAGGATCTGGGGGAATGGATGGAGGAAAGGGAAGGAGGAGTGAGAGTAGTAATAGGGGGGGATTTTAATGCGCGTACGGGGGAGGAAGGGGGAGTAGAATGGGAAGGTGAGGAGGAAGAAGCGAACGGGGAGGGGAGTAGAAGATCCAAGGATAAGGAGGTGAATGGGGAAGGGAGGAGACTGTGCAGGTATCTGGAGGAAACAGGTTGGGGAATAATGAATGGAAACACAGTGGGGGACGAGGAGGGGGAGTGGACTTTCACAGGGGGAAGGGGGAACACAGTGATTGATTATGTATTAGGAAACGAAGATACAAGGGAGAAGATGGAAAGGGTGGAGGTAGGGGACAGGATAGAATCGGACCACCACCCGGTGGTGGTGTGGCTGAGTGGGGAGGGGAGAGAGGAGGGAGGAGGGAGGAAAAAAGGAGGAGAAAGGGGAGGGGGCAGAGGAAACTGGTCGGAAGAGGGAAGGAGGGAGTTTATGAGAAAGTTTGGAAAAAGGAGAGAGGGCAGGGGGGAGTGGAGGACGATTGGAGGGAACTACAGGAAAGGATAAAAGGAGCGATGGATAAACCGGGGGAAGGGGGGAAGAGGGATAAGAAGGGAGGATGGTGGGATTCGGAGTGCAGAGAGGAAAAGAGGAAGGTGAGGAGGGAGCTGAGAAAATGGAGGAGGGAAGGAGGGGATGGGGGAGGATATAGAGCAAGGAAGAAAGAGTATGAGAAGATGTGTGAGGAGAAAAAGAAAAAGGAAGCGGAGAGGTGGGAAAAAGAAGTGGCGGAAGTACGAACGGAGGGGCAGGTATGGAAGGTGGTGAACAAGGGAAGGAAGATGAGAAGGAGGGTAAGCGAGGGGATAGGAATAAGGGAGTGGGATGAATATTTCAGGGGGCTGCTAGGAGGAGTGGAGTGGAGAGTGCGGATGGGAGGGGAGAGAGGGAGGGGTGAGGACGGAGAGAGTGAGTTGGAAAGGGAAGAAATAAAGAGGGTGGTGAGGAATTTAAAGGACGGGAAGGCGGTGGGTGGGGATGGGATCGGAAATGAAGTGTGGAAATACGGGGGCGCAGAAGTGGAGGAGTGGCTGTGGAGAATATGCAATAGGGTGTGGAGGGGGGAAGGGTGGCCAGAAGAGTGGAGAGAGGGGGTGGTGGTGCCGGTGATAAAGAAAGGAGCAGGGGAGAAGGTAGAAGACTATAGGGGAATAACGTTGACACAGACGGCGTACAAAGTGTATGCCTCTGTGTTGTCGGAGCGGGTAAGAGTGGAGGTGGAGGGGAAGAGAATGCTGCCACCGAGTCAAACGGGGTTTAGGAGGGGGGTCGGGTGCATAGACAACACATATGTGCTGAACTACCTCGTGAACAGGCAGGTGACGAGGAAAGGTAGGAAATTGGTAATCCTATTCGTGGATTTAAAGGCCGCGTTTGACTCGGTGGACAGAGGGGTGTTGATGAAAGCGCTAAGGGGGAGGGGTCTAAGGGAAGGGCTGGTGGAGAGATGTGGAGAGGTATTAAGGGAGACAGTTTGCAGGGTAAGAGTGGGGGATGAGGAGGGGGAGAGGTTTTGGACCGCAAGGGGGGTAAGGCAAGGGTGTCCTCTAAGCCTAAGCCTGTTCACACTATTAATAGCGGATATGGATGAGGAACTCGAGAAAGGGGGATGGGGGGGGGTAAAGGTGGGGGAGAGAAAGATTTTCACGCTGGCATACGCAGATGATGTGGCGATGCTAGCGGAGGATGAGGATGGGATGAGGGGAATGATAGGGAAGCTAGAGAGATATGTGGATGGGAAGGGTTTACAAGTAAACGTGGGTAAAACAAAGGTGATGAGGTGTAGGAGAGGTGGGGGAAGGTGGAAGAAAATGACATGGAGGTGGAAAGGGAAAGAACTGGAAGAGGTAAGGACATATAAATACATGGGATACACGGTAATGGGAAATGGGGGACAGGAAAAGCATGTGGAAGAGAGAGTGAGGAAGGGGGCAGCGGTAATGGGGAAGGTATGGGGGATAGGAAAAAGGTTATTTGGAAAGGATTGGGGAAGAAGGATATGGCTTTTTGACAGGTTAGTATGGGCGGTGGTGGGATATGGGGCGGAGGTGTGGGGTTGGAAAGAGAGGGGGAAGGTGGAGGCCCTGCAAGAGAGATTTTTAAAATGGGTGTTGGGGGTTGAAAGAAACACGCCGGGATACATGATTAGGGAAGAGATGCAGAGGGAGCTGATGAGGGGTAGGGCAGGGATGAGGGCGTGGGGATTCGAGAGAAAGTTGGAGGAGGGGCAGGGAGGGGAACTGGCGAGGGCGTGCTGGGAGGAGATGAAGGGGAGGTTTAAGAGGGGAAAGGTGCTAGAGGGGTGGGAAAAGGAAAGGGAGCAATTTTTCGGGGAAAGGGGGTGGACAGTAGTGGAGGTAGAAAGAGGGAGGGAAAAGGGGGAGATAAGAGGGGAGGAGATAGTGGAAAGGGAAAGAAAACTGCAGGAGGAGGAGAGGTGGAGGAGGATAGGGGAAACGAAGTACAATAAATGGTACGGAAGGGTAAAGGGGCCGGGGGTGCCGGGCTACCTGAAGAACGGGTGGGGGGAGAGTAGGTGGCAGAGGGTAGCGAGATTCAGGCTGGGGAATGAAATGAGAGAGGGTAGGTATTGGGAAGCGGAGAAGAAAAGGGTGTGTAGGGTATGTGGGTGGGCGGAAGAGTCGTGGGAACATGTGTGGGAGGTATGTATGGGATGGGGGGGAGAGAGGGAGTGGCAGGAGATGGTGGATGAGGTGTTGGGTGGGGAAGGGGAGGGAGAAGAGTGGATGAGGAGGATAGAGGAGAGAAGAGAGAGATGTGGAGAAGAAGGTAGAGAATGAATGAGGAAATGGGAGAGAATGGGCGGCGAGTGGAAGCGGAGGTCCAGGAGGGGGAGCGGAGAGGAGAGAACGGACGGGCGAGCGAGCGTGCGAGCGAGCGACGGCGATAGGTAGGATAAGATAGGCTAAGATTAAGGATAAGGAGTAAGAGTAAGGG